>CANIUD010000736.1:0-472500 GCA_947470075.1 Closterium sp. Yama58-4
GTGACGGGAACGAGCAGGCAAGGAAAGCTAGGTGTTGTGCCTCGCATGCAGGCACGAGCGATGCCAGATTTGGGAGAGTTTGACAGATGAAAATGAAGCAGTGCAGTTTGCTGAGTGAGCGCAAGGCGCAATGCGCAATCAGCTGGGTGAGGAAAGCCAGTGGTGCCTGAGGAGAATCAGTGGTGCAGTTCGGCTAAGTGAGTGCAACGCGCCAAAAGAGTTCTTGCTAGTTATATCAGCGTTTCAAATTTTAACACCAACACAACTCAACCTCACACTTCACACAGCAGCAACCGTGCACAACCCGTTAAATAAGCATTCTAATAAGGGGTAACAGAGAAAATCGTGTTTTAAATTTGCTGATTTTGTTTTCGCAGCATATTTACAACCCTTCCGAGTTTCAGGAAAATATATTGGTGTACAAAATGCATGCAATGGTATTGATGATTGAAAATGCAGAACGTTATGGACGAGGAGCTCCCTAGAGAGTACGAATTCGCCATTCTTATCTGACCTCGATGTCATTCCTGAAGCTCTCAGTTTCGGAGCTTCGCTGCCGAACCTGTCTTCCTTCGATTGCGGGAGGCACAGCGCGACCACCCTTGGGTTTTCGGCAATGGGAGTACCCCAGAGGTTCGTCGGCGCTCCGAATGCGGTCGGGCAGGCGAAATCTATTGTTTCATGCCGTCGACTTTGTAGGAGTGGATCTCCGTTAGCGCGCAGCGGGAAACTTCTGTCGGGGGCAGGAAACACGATAGAGTCGGGGTAGCGAAAGACAGATTCTCGCATCGCTTACCCGCGAGGACCCTGCGCGAGAATCGGTTCACCAGCAAAATTTCGTTTCCATTTTCGTGGCTTCAGTAAAGATCGCGCGGGGCAGCATGCCAGTGCACGGTTCCGAATTTCCGGAGGTGCTCAGGCAGCAACCGAGAACAGTTCCTCTTTTTTTCGACACTCCCTCCTGTGAGTGTCCCCTCCACACAGCCTCCATCCCACTCTCTCCTGTTGCTCGTTTCATCTACAAATCCGACGCATAGAAGACTCATTTTGAGTTAAGCATCCAGCTTCTTCTTGTTCTGTTGATTGAGCCTTTTTCTAGCTAGTTCAGACCTCGTCCTAATATCGTTCTCTCGGAACCTCGTCGCTCTTAGCGTTTAGCTTTGTTTTACTCTCCCACACAAACTCGGTTAGCTTGATGGCTTGTTCTTCTGACTTTCCGTCCTTTGCTGAGCTTGTGGCCTTCTGGGAGAAATGCGGTATTTTGATCCAAGCGAAGCGTTATGCTCCTGAATCCGTTGAATATCCTACCTTTGCAGAAGTTCTGAGCCTCTGGAAACAACGGGACGCGTTGATGCAGGCTGCGCGTCATGCCATGCTGCAGGCACAATGGGATGCTTCTATGGCCTCCTTAGCTCGCTCTCCGGCTGCTGAGGAGGAGAACGCGCGGATATTTTCTTCTGAGCAGCAGGAAGTGCCACTGGCTGACGCTGAGGCTGCACAAGAGATTTACTCACTGTTTATGGCTGCAGAGGGTGATCTCTCGGAGGATGATTCTGATCTGAGCGGCATTTGCAGCAGCAATGATGTCCACGTGTTCGGTTCTGAGACTGGCACCACGATCAGCGGCTGGTCTGACAGCAGCTGCAGCGGTGACGCCAAGTTCTGCGGTTCTGACACTTGCAACGAAGTATTCTCTTGCAGCATGAGCAGCGATAGCAGCTGCAGCGGCCACAGCGGCTTCAGCGATAGCGGCTTCAGTGACAGCAGCAGCAGCGGCTTCAGTGACAGCAGCAGCAGCGGCTTCAGTGACAGCAGCAGCAGCGGCTTCAGTGACAGCAGCAGCAGCGGCTTCAGTGACAGCAGCAGCAGCGGCTTCAGTGACAGCAGCAGCAGCGGCTTCAGTGACAGCAGCAGCAGCGGACAGAGCTCCCAGGAGGAGCCTTCCCCTGCCAGTGCTGTCAACAGCTCTGCTGCCATGTCTACTGCAAGCTAAACTGCTGCAACTCTCAGGGCCATGACAACAGTGACAGTGCGCTGCTGCTTGATCTGGTGCTACTCCTGGTTTCGGATTCAGTGAGCAGGAACATGGTCGCTGCTGTGAGTCTTGCTTCAAGGATGGGTCTGCTAGGTGCAGACCAGAGCTTGGTCAGGGGAACAGATGCAGAAAGTTGGAGACTACTCCCTACACGGCGTCTTAAACGTGGCAGCAAACGAGTAGCAGGGGTGCAGCCAGCTGTGGTGGACAAAACGATGGTGACTGTTTCTGTTGGAGCTCTCCAGGGGAGTTTCAGCAGCACTTGGGATGAAGGAGCAGGGTGGGGTTGGAGGTGTGGTAAGTGGGGACAAGAAGCAGCCTTCAAGAGCTTTGGTTATTCGGTCTGGTGGAGGTGTCAAGAAGGGGTCAGCAGCAGCAGAATGTAAGATGCAGCAGCACGTGACGTGAGGTTGGAAGCTTGACATTCGGAGCACAGAAATCGCCTTCTGGTCGTTTGGAATCTTCTCATGGTGGACGTATCAAGGGAGGATCGGCAGCCTTACAGAGAAAAAAGAAGCAGCAGCAAGTTGGGTTGGCAGTATCACAGGGCAAGAAGAAGCAGCAGCAAGCTGGGGGTGTGAGGGTTGGAGGGAGGGTGTATCCTTCAAGAGTGACAAGGTTAGCGGCAATAAGGCCTCCTCGGAGGCCATAGGGGCTGGTGTATTGAGATAATAATGGGATAGGTACATTAGATGAGAGACATTTCTTAGTTGTAGCTGTGTACTATAGTTTAATATTTATCTAAAAATGATTTGTTTTAGAATGTTGGGTTCAGCTAGTATTGTGCTGGTAAATGCCTTGTTCTGTGGCAAGAGGCGTCCACCCACATTTAGCCTTAAACTTTTTAGAACACACCTAGGCTCGCAAAGGCTTTTACCATCCAGCAATGCTTTCTATTGGTGTCCCTTTGCATTTGGCTACAATTGGCATTGCTCTGTGATGCAATTAAGAACCAGTTTGTCTCTTGCTACATTGCAAAGTTCATCTCCATGAAACCCTGTCTGTCCCCCTTTGCAGTTGCATCTAACTACAAATGCTACACCATTTATCTTATACAAACCACAAACACAACACAATCTGCAATCATGGCCCACCCATACGACCAGTTTGATTCATTATTTATTCAGAAGTCCACCATTCACAGACCAATCAACTAGTCAACAACGGGTACAGGCAAGGTTACAGGTCCCTCTGATTCCACTCCACTCATTCTTGTGGAAACTAAGGCAAGAATGGAAGAATGGTTGGATTGAAAGAAGCAAGGGTACAAATAGGAAACCCTAGTTGGGGTTGTACCCCATATTGGCTACCCCACTACAGCCTACAAACATATAGCACATTTTATATTTTGACACACCCCCATAGGCAAAGTGGGAGAGAACAAGGGGTCACAAGACCAGTCAAGCAAAGCAAAGAACAAGCTCAGGGTGGATCACAATGTCACCACACTCTCTGAGCACAAGCAAAGGCCACAAGGCCAGTTCACATGCAGAGTTATATAGGAGGACCCAAGTAGTACAGTGATCAAAGCCTAGCAAGTGCAAGCATGCAAGGACATATATATAGATCACAGTACAAGCAAAGTCAAGAAGTAAGCAAGTGAGAGAACGTGGACACAAGGCCTAACGCAGTGCAGTGCCGCTGATGATCACTAGGCGGAAGCGCCTTGGTGAATATATCAGCAGTGTTGGCCTTCGAGTCCACGTACGCAAGGCGAAGCTGGCCACGCTGCTGCAGCTCTCGAGCCAGAAAGTAACGGAGAGCAATGTGCTTCGTTCTGTGCTCCAGTCTGTGCTCCTGACACAAGGCAAGAGCTGCCTTGTTGTCGCCGTACAGAACTGGAGGAGAACGAGGCCGCTCACCCAGGTCAGTCAGCAGGTAGGTGAGCCAGCATAGCTCCTGTGCAGCCATGGCCGTGGCGTAGATCTCAGCCTCACAACTAGAGCCGAGAACAGAAGAAGAGCGAGTGGAACGCCAAGAGACAGAACCAGAGCCAAGGCTGAAAGTGTAACCCTGTGACGACCGCTGCGTAGCCAGGTCGTCAACCCAAGAGGCGTCTGAGTGTCCAGTGAGGACAACCGAGCCCTGTCCTCCAAGCACCAGCCCCATGCCTGATGTACTGCACAAGTAGCGCAGCACCCTCTTAGCAGCCTTCCAGTGCTCTCGCCTGTGTCTCCCAGGTGCGACGTAGCGAGCTAGGATGCTAAGAGGGTACGCAAGGTCAGGTCGAGTGCAGGTCATCAGGTACATGAGGCAGCCCACAAGCTCTGGGTACGGACCACTCGGCTCTACGGACTCGTCCGAAGGTGGAGCTGAGAGCGAGTGGCTGGTAGACAGAGGAGTGGACTGAGGTGAGGAGAACTGGAAGCCGAAGCGCTGAAGGACCTGCTGCACCATGTGTGACTGAGTCAGGGTGATGGTGCGGCGTGCTCTGTCCCGGGTGATCTGCAAGCCAAGGTAACTGCGCAGCTCACCCAGGTCTGTGCACGTGTGTCTCTTCTGCAGCTCCGACTTCACAAGAGCAAGTGCCTCAGTGTCAGCAGTAGCAAAGACCAAGTCGTCGACGTACACGAGGATGTAGAACGGCGGCAGCGACGTGTCTGTGCGCAGGAACAGTGAAGGGTCTGCAGTGGAGGGAGCAAACCCAAGAGCCGCAAGTGTCGTCCTTAGTGTGTCGTGCCACTCACGTGGCGCCTGGCGGAGACCGTAGACTGGCCGTCGGAGGCTCCACTGGGTACCAGGAGGGAAAGACCCAGTGAAGCCAGGAGGACGGCGCAGCCAGATCTCCTCGTGCAGGCTGCCCTGCAAGAAAGCCGTGCTGAAGTCAAGAGAGTGAAGCTCGTAGTCACGCTGAGCGGCAACGTGCAGCAGCACCCGAAGAGTGGCCATCTTCGGGGTAGGGGAGAAGGTCTGAAAGAAGTCAACTCCCTGTCGCTGACTGAAGCCTCTAGCAACGTAACGAGCCTTGAAGACAGGCGGAGAACCCGGCGGCCGCTTCACCCTGAAAATCCACATGCCATCGACGATGTTCGCCCCAGGAGGGGGAACATCGTCGACGTAGGTGCCTGTGGACTTCCAGGATGCCATCTCTGCGTCCATGGCTGTCTGCCACTGAGAGGAGTAGGGACCCGAGACCGCCTCTGTGTAAGAGCGGGGGGTAGGGATGTCAAGTGCATCCGGGTCTCCCTCAGGGGCAAGCAGCCAGGCCGTGAGATGAGGTACAGCAGCCGCAAGACAGTCAAGGTCCTCCTGCCTGTCCTCAAGGACGTCCGTGCCAAGAGCACACTCAGACTCAGACGTACGGAGGACAGACAGACTCAGACTCAGTAACAAGACTGGCAGTGTAGTCGAGACGACAGGTAGCAGCAAAGTCAACCAGCTCAGCGACCAAGGCAGACGCAGACGCAGACTCAAAGGACGGGTCAGTGACAACAGTGGCTAACAGACGCGTGACAGTAGGGTGCTCAGCACGAAACTGGTCAGACTCAGGGTCCGGAACGTCAAGTAGAGAGGACGCAGGGGGAGACAACAGAGGAACACGCTGCTGAGTGGGAGAAGGACGTCTGACAACCAGGGGCGTGCTGCGAACAGGCGGCTGTCGCAGACTAGAGACACGACGACCGGAACGACCAGGACGGACAGGCGAGACAGGACGTGACGCAGGCTCACGACGCTCAGTAAGACCTCCTGGCTGCTCAGAGTAAGGAGAAGGAGCAGGCAGTGGTGAGCCACGTAGACTAAGGGAAGGAAGACCAGTAGGCGACGGGAGACTAAGAACCTGGCGAAGTGCCGAGTCAGACGGTGGCTGAGAAGACGGAGACGGCGGAGCAAAGAACAGACGCCGCGGCGCCGTGTCACCAGCAGCAGTAGTACCAGGACCTCCAGCAGCTCCAGCCCCCTCAGCAACAGCGCCACCAGGACCAGGTCCACTGACAGCAGCACCAGCACCCCCAGTAGCTCCAGCACCCCCAGCAGCTCCAGCACCAACCACCAGCTCCAGCACCTCCAGGACCAACTCCACTAGTAGTAGCACCCCCAGAACCGGCACCCCCAGTCCCAGGGTCTCCAGCAGTAGAACTCTCACGCAAAGCTCCTCCAGCCCCGGCAGCTCCAGTCCCTCCAGTACGAGCACCTCCGAGACCAGGGGAAGGAACTCCAACACCTCCAGAAGCAGAGCCTCGAGCTCCAGCAGCGCGACCCTGACGGCGCCCGAACCAGTCGTGCAGCTGCTGTGAGGTGAGAGGTACACGCTCCACGGGGACCGCGTCCCAGCAGGCGCAGTACCCTCAGTCGGCTCACCTCCAGGCCCAGCTAGTCTCCACACACACAGGCACGTCACCCCCAGACACAGCACCCTCAGGCGTAGTACCACCAGGCTCCTGACTCGCAGGCTCAGCACCTCCAGGCACCTCACGCTCACGCTCCGCACCCCCAGGCTCAGTACCTCCAGGCTCCGCACCCCCAGGCTCCGCACCCCCAGGCTCCGCACCCCTAGGCTCCGCACCCCTAGGCTTCGCACCCCTAGGCTCCGCACCCCTAGGCTCCGCACCCCCAGAGCCAACGACACCTCCAGCAGGACCAGAGTCACCAGTGACCTCAACAGGCGCAGGTACGGGTGGGTCCACGTGAGAAACACCTGAAGGGCAGGACCTGGCGCGGGAAGGGGGTCTACCTGGGGAGGACCTGGGGTGAGGAAGAGCAACGGGGGGGCGCGAGGGGAGGTACGGTAGGGAAAGAGACGGTAGAAGGGAACGGACTCGTCAAAGGTGACATCCTGAGACGCAAAGACACGGCGCGAGGTGGGGTCGTAAAACTGCCAGCCAGGCGCGTCAGGAGGAAAACCAAGGAAGACACAGGGAATGGCGCGGGCGGAGAGTTTGTCCGCGGTGGTATCGCGGACAAAGGCACGAGCACCCCAGACCCGAAAGCGCGACGCATCGCCAACCTCCCCCGTCCACAACAGTGTGGGCGAGGTCTCCGGCAAGGAGACACGGGGCCAGAGGTTGAGCTGATGCGCGGCGTAGCGGACCGCAAACGGCCACAGAAAATGGGGGGCAGCCGCATGGATCATGGAGGTACGAGCGACCTCCATGACTAAGCCAATGCGGCGCTCAGCAACCCCATTCTGCTGCGGAGAGGCCGGAAGCGTGAACGTCTGGCGGATGCCGTGCTCCGCACAGAAGGCTCGCAAGAGGTCAGAGGAGAACTCACCACCTCTATCAGAGTGCAGACGCAGGACAGGAAAGTCCGTCTGGAACCGCTTGCGAAGCTGGAGACGAGCAGCGCGGATCCAGGGGATCAAAACATCAGGGACCTGCCCCTTGCTGCGCAAGGGGAAGACCGTGGTGTAGCGCGAGTAGTCGTCGACGACCAGCAGGAAGTAGCGCTCGCGGCCCTGACCCTGGACGCGGGCTGGGCCCCACACGTCCAGGTGGAGCGTCTGCAGCGGAGCCTCTGTGGGAGGGAACGAGGAGGAGTGAGGAGCGGCGCGCTGCCGCCCCTCGACGCAAGGAATGCAGGGCGGCGCAGGCGAGGGAGGGAGTGCAGGCAGGGACCTGGGAAGACCAGAGACCAGACAGCGAGAGTGCATGCCACGCAGGCGAGGCAGGGAGGGGTGACCAAGGCGGTGGTGCCTCAGGAGAGTGTCGTGGGACAGGCGGCGGCACTCACACTGGGTGGCTACCTGAGCAGACGCGTACAGCTGTGGAGACAAAGGAGTGTAGCGTGAAACAGTGGTGAGAGTGTAAAGACTGGACCCCGGCTCACGGGTGAACGTGGCCAGGTGGCGGCCAGTCTTGGAGCACGTACAGATCGCCACACGCTGTCCTCCAGGAGTCCAGGTGTCAACCCAGTGATCCTGAAGGACGGCGTTGCTCACCAAGTTCGTAGAGAACGAGGGAACATGGAGACCTGACAGCTCACCAGACGGGACCGCCGGGCACGGAAGCACAGTCGTGGCACGTGCAAGCACTGGGCCCCCAGAGGGGTCAGCCAGTGAGACAGGAACAGGTGCAGGGAGGGGGGTGACTGCGGTGCTGTCGCGAAAGAAACAGCGAGAAGCACCAGAGTCAAGTGTAAACGTGTGCAAAGCTTGCGTGGACGCAGTACCAGAGGGGTCAGACGCACGAGCACCTAGGGCTGCAGTCTCTATACCTGGGTCAGGCGGAACGCACAAGTAGCAGTCACCCTCAGCACTAACAGTCAATGCATACATGGCAGCAAGGATTGCATCATAGTCAAGATCATAGACATTGACATCACGCCTAAGCAGATCAGCCCAGTTGGGGAACTCAGTGGCATCAGGGAACTTGGCGCGCCAGGCGTCGCTGAGGCGCGCAAAGCAACGGGACTCAGGGTGAAGGCCGTTGCACGTGCGGCCCTTGCGAGGGCCAGTGAGAATGACATAGGGGCAGCGACCAGAACCCCCAGACGCCCCACGCCCAGCATACCAGTCATGAAGCTGCTGAGAGGAGGGGGTCTGGCGCTGCTGCTGCTGCTGGCCGGTCCCACTCCCGCCTCCACCACCACCCCCACCACCACCGCCTCCTCCCCCCTTGCCGCCGCTGCCACCTCCACCACCCCCACGACCACCTCCACCCCCCCCCCACCACCCCCACGACCACCTCCAAAAAAAAAAAAAAAAAAAAAAATCGGTCCTTACGGACCTACTGCTCTGATACCATGTGGAAACTATGAGGGAAGAATGGTTGGATTGAAAGACGCAAGGGTACAAATAGGAAACCCTAGTTGGGGTTGTACCCCATATTGGCTACCCCACTATAGCCTACAAGCATAATAGCACATTTATACTTTGACAATTCTGGTCCCCTTTCACACACTAGGTGCGTTGTGCTCATACTTCTCGCTCCATCACAACAAACAGTCGCCGGGAAAGGCAATAGCTGGAAGTGACAATTCTCCTTTACAGCGGCCGCAGGCGAGGATAGTCAAACAGCATGTCTCGCTCTGTCAGGGTATCCTCATCGTCTTGGGGCGCAGGCGAGGATAGTCAAGCAGCATGTCACGCTCTGTGAGAGTGTCCTCCTTGTCCTGAGGCGTCCAGAGCACCTCCACCGCTTGCATGGGGAGAGAGGAGTAAGGAAGAAGGAAGGGGGTTGGGGGGTTGGAAGTAGGAATATGGGACGTAGAGAGGGAAACTGGGAGGTCCATGGCAGGCCACGTGTGTGACAAAGAGGGAGGGAGAGAGGAGATTGAACAAGGCCGAGATCAGTGAAAGTGTCATCCCGGTTCGATGTGAGACTGTAGAACATGCACTAATGCCATGAGAACTCACCTGAATGACTCACCTAAAGCACGTCAAAACACACCTGAAGCTCGTCAAAACACACCTGAAGCTTGTCAAAACACACCTGAAGCTCGTCAAAACACACATGAAGCTCGTCAAAACACACCTAAAGCTCGTCAAAACACACCTGAAGCTCGTCAAAACACACCCGAAGCTCGTCAAAATACACCTGAAGCTCGTCAAAACACACCTGAAGCTCGCCAAAACACACATGAAGCTCATCAGAACACACCTGAAGCTCGTCAGCAGGAACGGATCCGAGGCGAGTCAGAGCTTCCTTCAGGTCACTCGCAGATTTGATTTCTGGTAGCCTGAACGTGCCTGCTGCTGCCAGCACTGTCACCTGGAATGCGTGTCAGCACAAAATGAAGGATGAAAGACTGGACATGCTGCCAAAATTGGCGTGATTATATGAAAGAAGTGTAGTTCTAAAATGGGATGCAGAGGGATAGAGGCGGGGGGGGTGGGAGGTTGGAGTGGGGGAAGACAAGAACCAGGGAGGGAAAATAGAAAGGCTTTACGAGTGTTCCTTGTTCATGAGGGTTTCCTCACTGAAGTGAGGCGTCCCGAGTGGGAAGTGAGAATACAGGAAAATGCGAGCAAGATGGGAGAAGGGAGGACGGGGTGAGGGGGTGTTTGTATGGCAGGCCCTGCTTCGTGAGTGTGTACTCGCTGTGGTTAGGCTTCTGAAGCGGAAAGTGAGAATACAAAAGGAACAGGGTGTCAAATTATATACGTAATATATGTGTGTAGGCTGTAGTGGGGTAGCCAATATGGGGTATAGCCCCTTTAGGGTTTCATATTTGTACCCAACTTCATTCTAGTCCTTTCATCTCTGTTAGTTGTTTCAACATGGTATTCAGAGCAGGAGGTCCCTAGGACCTTAGGATCGATTTTTTTTAGGGCCCACCACCAACCGCTCGCGGTTACCGTGCTACCCCGCGCCCTGCCCTGCCCTGACTCGCGTCGCCATCGCTGGCAAGCGCGCTGCTCGCCAAAAGCCCCGCGTGCGCCTTGCTGTCCGTCGCGTTGCCCCGCTGCCCCGCGCGCCGCCCGTCGCGCTGCCCTGCAGCCCCGCGCGCCGCCCGTCGCGCTGCCCTGCAGCCCCGCGCGCGCCTTGCCAGCCCGTCGCACTGCCCCGCAGCCCCGCGCGCGCCCTCCCGCTGCCTGTCGCGCTGCCCCGCAGCCCCTCGCGCCGCCTCCCGCGCTGCCCCACAGCCCCGCGCGCTGCCCGTCGTGCAGCCCCGGAGCCCTGCGCGCCGCCAGCTCTACTGCCGCGGCCGCCTGCCCCACCCGCGCGCTGCCTGCGCTACTAGCGCGTCGCCCAGACAGCCCACGCGCGGCTTGCAACTGCTTTGCATGCCGCCCTTGCCTGCTGCCTGTGCCTGCTGCCTTTGCCTGCTGCCTTTGCCTGCTGCCTGTGCCTGCTGCCTTTGCCTGCTGCCTGTGCCTGCTGCCTTTGCCTGCTGCCTGTGCCTGCTGCCTGTGCCTGCTGCCTTCGCCTACTGCCTTTGCCTGCTGCCTTCGCCTGCGCTGCGATTATGGCGACGCTTAATGTTCTCGCGTTTGAGCCTGACGGTCGCCCGATTGAGTTTGCCACTTGGCTCGACGACCTGCAACTGTTTCTTATGACTGATGCAAAAGACGGCGTTTCACTGTTCGATCACGCGTCTGGCACTGCCGTTGCTCCTGCTGACACTGCTCCTGCTCTTGACCGCTCACAGTGGCAGACTCGCGATGCTGCTGCGCGCCTCGCTATTTGCAACCATCTGCCGATCACTGAGCGCGCGCATTTTAGCCAGCACAAGACTGCTAAGGCACTGTACGACGCTGTAGTTGCGCGCTATTTGTCCCCAGCCACTGCTGCCGTAGGCCGTCTCATCTTGCCCTACCTGTTCCCAGACCTGTCCTCGTTTGCCACCGCTGAGGACCTTATCTCTCACCTCCGCGCTAGTGACGCTCGCTTTCGTGCCGCCCTTACAGACGACTTCCTCGCCACCCCCCTCCCCCCCCCCCCCCCCCCTGTTGTACTTTACCCTCGACATCCTCGTCACCCGCCTCCCTGACACTCTCAGTTCAGTCAGGGACCACTTCCTCGCCAAAGACCCTACCACTCTCACTCTAGCCGACTTCGAGCAGCAGCTCCTAGCAGCAGAAAAGAACATCCTCGCTGTAGGTGCTGCTCGTGGCACTCCTCGCACTCCCCTCTTTGAGGGGTGCTCCCCCTCCCCTCTTGCCCCCTCTTTCGCCTCTGCTGCTGCAGTCGTTGACCTCCTCGGTGCTGAGAAGGTCGCAGCTGCTTCCGCTCCTAGTGGGAAGCGCAGCGGCACCAGGGGCGGCAAGGGTGGCAAGGGTGGTGGAGGTGGCGATGGAGGGAGCGGTGGTGGAGGCGGCGGGGGTGGTGGAGGTGGTGGGGGTGGTCGTGGGGGTGGAGGCGGTGGGTGGGGCGGCGGTGGGACTGGGAGCGGTGGAGGAGGCGACGGCGGCAGTGGAGGAGGAGGCAGCGGTAGTGGTGGTGGAGGTGGGGGCTGGGGTGCGGTCGGCCCGAAGGGGAGCTCCAGTGGTGGCCAGGGGCAGCAGCAGCAGCAGCAGCAGCGTCAGACCCCCACGTCTCAGCAGCTTCATGACTGGTACGCTCAGCGTGGGGCGTCTGGGGGTCCTGGTCGCTGCCCCTATGTCATTCGCGCCGGTCCCCGCGCTGGTCGCCCATGCAACGGTTTACTCACTGAGCACCGCTGCTTCGCTAGGCTTAGCGACGCCTGGCGCGCCAAGTTTCCTGATGCTACTGAGTTCCCCAACTGGGCAGACCTGCTTAGGCGTGATGTTCCTATCTTTGATCTTGACTATGATGCAATTCTTGCTGCCATGTATGCATTGACTGTTAGTGCTGAGGGTGACTGCTACTTGTGTGTCCCACCTGACCCAGGTATAGAGACTGCAGCCCTAGGTGCTAGTGAGTCTGCTCTCTCTGGTACTGCGCCTACTGAGGCCTTGCACACCTTCACGCTTGACTCATGTGCTTCCCGCTGTTTCTTTTGCGACAGCACCACACTCACTCCCCTCCCTGCACCTGTCCCTGTCTCACTGGCTGACCCCTCTGGGGGCCCAATGCTTGCACGGTCCACTACTGTGCTTCCGTGTCCGGCGGTCCCGTCTGGTGAGCTGTCTGGTCTCCACCTCCCCTCGTTCTCCACGAACCTGGTGAGCAACGCCGTCCTTCAGGATCATTGGGTTGACACCTTTACTCCTGGAGGACAGCGTGTGGCGATCAGCACATGCTCTAGGACTGGCCGCCACCTGGCCACGTTCACACGTGCGCCTGGGTCCAGTCTGTACACCCTCACCACTGCGTCGCGCTACACCCCTTTGTCTCCTCAGCTGTACGCGTCCGCTCAGGTAGCTACCCAGTGTGAGTGTCGCCGCCTGTCGCATTAGACTCTCCTTTGGCACCACCGCCTTGGTCACCCCTCCCTGCCTCGCCTTCATGGCATGCACTCTCGCCTTCTGGTCTCTGGCCTTCCCAGGTCTCTGCCCGCCCTCCCTCCCTCGCCTGCCCCGCCCTGCATTCCTTGCGTCGAGGGGCGGCAGCGCGCCGCTCCTCACTCCTCCTCGTTCCCTTCCACAGAGGCTCCACTGCAGACTCTCCACCTGGACGTGTGGGGCCCAGCCCGCGTCCAGGGGCAGGGCCGCGAGCGGTACTTCCTGCTGGTCGTCGACGACTACACGCGCTACACCACGGTCTTCCCCTTGCGCAGCAAGGGTCAGGTCCCTGATGTTCTGATCCCCTGGATCCGTGCTGTTCGTCTCCAGCTCCGCGAGCAGTTCCAGTCGGACTTTCCTGTCCTGCGTCTGCACTCTGATAGAGGTGGTGAGTTCTCCTCCGACCTCTTGCGAGCTTTCTGTGAGGAGCACGGCATCCGCCAGTCGTTCACGCTTTCGGCCTCTCCGCAGCAGAATGGGGTTGCTGAGCGCCGCATTGGCTTAGTCATGGAGGTCGCTCGTACCTCCATGATCCATGCGGCTGCCCCCCATTTTCTGTGGCCGTTTGCGGTCCGGTACGCCGCGCATCAGCTCAACCTCTGGCCCCGTGTCTCCTTGCCGGAGACCTTGCCCACACTGCTGTGGACGGGGAAGGTTGGCGATGCGTCGCGCTTCCGGGTCTGGGGTGCTCGTGCCTTTGTCCGCGATACCACCGCGGACAAGCTCTCCGCCCGCGCCATTCCCTGCGTATTCCTTGGTTTCCTCCTGACGCGCCTGGCTGGCAGTTTTACGACCCCGCTTCGCGCCGTGTCTTTGCGTCTCAGGATGTCACGTTCGACGAGTCGGTCCCCTTCTACCGTCTCTTCCCCTACCGTACTGCCGCTCGCCCCCCCCTTCCGCTCTTTCTCGCTCCAGGTCTTCCCCAGGTAGACCCCCTCCCCGTGCCATGTCCTGCTCCTTCAGGTGTTTCTCAGGTAGACCCTCCTGTGCCTGAGCCTGTTGAGGTCACTGGTGACTCAGGTCCTGCTCGGGGTGCTGCGTTTGGGGGTGCTGAGCCTGAGCGTGCGGAGCCTGGGGGTGCTGAGTCTGGGGGTGCTGAGCCTGCGCGTGTGGGGCCTAGGGGTGCTGCATCTGGGGTTGCTGAGCCTGAGCGTGAGGAGCCTAGGGGTGCTGAGCCTGGGGGTGCTGCGTCTAGGGGTGCTGAGCCTGAGCGTGCGGAGCCTAGGGGTGCTGAGTCTGGGGGTGCTGAGCCTGAGCGTGAGGAGCCTGGGGGTGCTGAGTCTGGGGGTGCGGCGCCTGAGGGTCCTGTGACTACTTGTACGCGGTCTCCTTGGAGTGGCCGCCTTCGTCCGCGTGCGCCTCTCTCCCCGCAGCAGCTGCACGAGTGGTACGCTCGCCGTCAGGGTCGCGCTGCTGGAGCTAGGGGCTCTGCCGCTGGAGGCGCTTCTGCTGACGTCCCTGGAGCTGGGGGTGCCGGTTCGAAGGGTACTGGGGCTGGTGCAGGAGGTGCCGATGACGCTGGAGCCGCTGGGCCTGAGGACGCTGGAGCTGGTGGTACTGCTGACCCTGCCGCAGGAGGTGCTGTTGGAGCTGCTGACACTGGAGCTGGGAGTACTGCGGGTACTTTCTGTGCTGGAGGTGCTGGAGCCGCTAGACCCGGAGGTGCTCGTACTGGAGGTACTAGAGCTGCTGGGGCTGGAGGTAGTGCGTCTGGGGGTGCTGCTGCTGGAGACACCGGGACTGGAGTTGCCGGTTCTGGGGGTGCTGCTGCTGGTGACGCTGGTACTGGCGGTGCTGGCGCTGGAGGTTCTGCGGCTGCTAGTGGTGCTGGCGCTCGAGGAGCTGGAGCTGGAGGGTCTGGAGCTGCTGGAGGTTCTGGAGCTGCTGGAGGCACTGGAGCTACTGGTGCTGGTGGCACTGCTGCGCAGCGACTGTTCTTCTCTCCGCCGTCACCGTCGTCTCTGCCGCCTCCTGACACAGTGCTTCGCCAGGTTCTTAGCCTGCCGTCTTCCACTGGCCTACCGTTACCGCCTGGCTCCCCCCTGCCTGCTCCCTCTTTTTAGACTGAGCAGACAGGAGGTCCTGCTAAGCGTCGCGAGCCAGCGTCCCGTCCTGTCTCGCCTGTTCGCACTGGTCGCACTGGTCGCACTGGTCGTGTTAGTCGTGAGCGTCCTCCTCCTGTCCCTGGCACGCACATTATGGCACTTCGTCCTTCCTCTGTTCCACAGCGTGTTCCTCTGCCGTCTCCTCCTGCGTCTTCTTTGCCTGACGTTCCGGACCCAGAGTCATACCGGTTTCGTGCTGAGCACCCTACAGTCACGCGTCTGCTAGCCACTGTTGTCACTGACCCGTCGTTTGAGTCTGCTGCTGCGTCTGCCTTAGTCGCTGAGCTTGTTGACTTTGCTGATGCCTGTCGTCTAGACTACGCTGCTAGCCTTGTTGCTGAGTCTGAGTCTGTCTGTCCTCCGTCCGTCGGGGGTGAGTGTGCTCTTGGCACGGACGTCCTTGAGGACAGGCACGAGGACCTTGAGTGTCTTGCAGCCGCTGCGCCTCATCTCGTGGCCATGCTGCTTGCACCTGAGGGAGACCCGGATGCTGTAGACATCCCGACCCCGCGCTCTTACGCTGAGGCGATCGCGGGTGAGTACTCCTCTCAGTGGCAGGCAGCCATGGACGCAGAGATGGCATCATGGAAGTCCACAGGCACTTACGTCGATGAGGTTCCCCCTCCTTGGGCGAACATCGTCGATGGCATGTGGATTTTCAGGGTGAAGCGGCCGCCGGGTTCTCCGCCTGTCTTCAAGGCTCGCTACGTTGCTCGAGGCTTCAGTCAGCGGGAGGGAGTTGACTTCTTCCAGACCTTCTCCCCCACCCCGAAGATGACCACTCTTCGAGTGCTGCTGCACGTTGCCGCTCAGCGTGACTACGAGCTTCACTCTCTTGACTTCAGCACAGCCTTCTTTCAGGGCAGCCTGCACGAGGAGATCTGGCTACGCCGCCCACCTGGCTTCACTGGGTCGTTCCCTCCTGGCACCCAGTGGAGCCTCCGGCGGCCAGTCTACGGTCTCCGTCAGGCTCCTCGTGAGTGGCACGACACACTAAGGACGACACTTGCGGCTCTTGGGTTTGCTCCTTCGACTGCTGACCCGTCGCTGTTTCTGCGCACTGACACTTCGCTGCCGCCGTTCTACATCCTCGTGTACGTCGACGACTTGGTCTTTGCCACTGCTGACACTTAGGCTCTCGCCCTGGTGAAGTCGGAGCTGTAGAAGAGACACACGTGCACAGACCTGGGTGAGCTGCGCAACTACCTTGGCTTGCAGATCATCCGGGACAGAGCACGCCGCACCATCACACTGACTCAGTCACACATGGTGCAGCAGGTCCTTCAGCGCTTCGGCTTCACTTGGTCCTCCCCACAGTCCACTCCTCTGGCTATAGGTCACTCGCTCTCAGCTCCACCTTCGGACGAGTCCGTAGAGCCGAGTGGTCCTTACCCAGAGCTAGTGGGCTGCCTCATGTATCTGATGACCTGCACTCGACCTGACCTTGCGTACCCTCTTGGCCTTCTGGCTCGCTACGTGGCTCCTGGTAGGCACCGAAAGGTGCACTGGGAAGCTGCGAAGAGGGTACTGCGCTACCTGTGCAGTACATCAGGCATGGGGCTCGTGCTTGGAGGACGGGGTGACGTTGTCCTCACTGGACACTCTGACGCGTCTTGGGTTGACGACCAGGCTACGCAGCGGTCGTCACAGGGGTACACCTTCAGTCTTGGCTCTGGCTCTGTTTCTTGGCGGTCTACACGCTCGTCTTCTGTTCTCAGCTCCAGTTGTGAGGCTGAGATCTACGCCACAGCCATGGCTGCACAGGAGTTACGCTGGCTCACCTACCTGCAGACTGACTTGGGAGAGTGGCCTCGTTCTCCTCCAGTGCTGTACGTTGACAACAAGGCCGCCATTGCCTTGTGTCAGGAGCACAGACTAGAGCACAGAACGAAGCACATCGCTCTGTGTTACTTCCTGGCTCGAGAGTTGCAGCAGCGAGGTCAGCTTCGTCTTGCTCACGTGGCCACTCGGGCCAACACTGCTGATATATTCACTAAGGCACTTCCGTCTGGTGATCATCAGCGCTTCTGTACCTTGTTAGGCCTTGTACCTACGTTTCCACACTTGCTGTAGGCTTTGCTTGTACTGTGATCTATATACATATACCTGCATGCTTGCTCTTGCTAGGTGGTGATCACTGTGCTGTTCCTGTTGCATATATACCTGTGCATGTGGACTGGCCTTGTGGCCCTTTGCTTGTGCTCGGTGTGTGTGGTGACGTTGTGATCCACCCTGAGCTTGCTTTGCCTTGCTTTGCTTGACTGGTCTTGTGACCCCTTGCTCTCCCCCACTTTGCCTATGGGGGTGTGTCAAATTATATGTAATATATGTGTGTAAGCTGTAGTGGGGTAGCCAATATGGGGTATAGCCCCTTTAGGGTTTCATATTTGTACCCAACTTCATTCTAGTCCTTTCATCTCTGTTAATTGTTTCAACACAGGGGAGCGAACTGTGTGGGGGGTGGGGGAGGGTCGGGAGGGAGGGGCAGCGGGGAAGAGGGGGGGGGGAGGGGGGAGGGGGCCGTAGCACGTCCTGCGTCGTGAGCGTGTCCTCCCTGCAGAGAGGCTTCAATGGCACCGTCACTGCCTGGATAAGGAGAAAGGTTTGGGTTCTGAGATTTGTCAAAAACCGGCAGGTGCCGCTCTGAGAGGGAGAGAGGTTTTATTTTGCAATATTCCTCAGAAAACCAGCAGGTGACGCTCTGAGGAGAATGCAAACGGAATTTAGGGGAGCGAGTAAATGTTTTACTATAAGGCCGAAACTGTGAGGTAGAAGAAGAAGAAATACAGTCTAAGCTCCATTCCGTATAAATGTTATTCCTGTGCTATGAAAGACGCATTATTGTAGAGCATGCTACTGAGATTATGAAAAACACACATGAATCTCATCAAAACACATCTAAAGCGCATCAGTACATACCTTGAGCTCTTGGAAAAATCACCTGAAGCTCATCACAACACACCTGAAAATCACCTGAAACCCATCAACAGGAATGGAGCCGAGGCGAGTCAGGGCTTCCCTCATGTGACTCCAGATTTGATTCCCGGTTGCTAGGTTTCCGTTGACTCAGCTCCGGGATTCGATCTCTCCTGCTGCTGCCAGCACTGTCAACTGCGAGACGGCAGTAAGGAGAGAGGAGCGAAGTGAGTGACAGGGGTTCTTGTCAAAATCGGTAGGAACGGAACGATTTTTTTTTTTTTTTCCCTTGAAACGCACTCCTGGGATGACATGGATCGTTTCAGATGATATTTTCTGCAGCGGTATTCTCAGACGCGGCACAATGGCTCGAATAGGTAACTGGCCTCTGCGAATCCATTGCGTGGAGACCCTTCAGGGGTACACTTCGCTTAGCTTGGAGCTCAATCGATTGCCCATTGTCACAACTTACAACATCTAAACGTATCAGCTTCTGAGATGCTGGTGTTTCAAGCTTCTGGAGACAGCAACGTTACAGAACAAGGTTGCACCCGTGTTTCACCAGCTGCTACTCCCATTCAAGATAGCAATGTTGCAGATCCTCCACGTCCCAGTGAAAACGCAGAACATGCTTGCTTCGAAAGTACCTCTCGATCGATCGTGACTTCATAAGAGCAAAACTCGACATCGAGAGAAATGAGAAGTTGAAGAATCTAACGGAACGATTCTCTTATCGTCACATTCGTAAGTCGTAGATTCAGACGGGGAGTTCCTGTCGGGATCGTCCGGAGGGGTATTACCAGACGCGGCAGATCGGCTCGAGTAGCTCTGCTCGTGTAGCACCGCTGCTCGTGTAGCACCGCTGCTGCCTGTGGTATTTCCGGGGACCTCATATCAGCGCGATCCGCGATTCGATCCCGATCCCGCTAAAAGTGTCTAGCCGTCTAGCAATGTACATTCCAGCGTCTATCCGTCTCTGAAATCTATCCTCATGGCGGCGGCGGAGCGTACGAGCGCATGCGGGAGGCGCAAAAGCCGCCGCTTCTGCTGACCCTTCCGTCTTGCATTGAGGCCGACATCTTGCTTCGAAAATACATTTCCAGCGATCGTGACTGCCGCAGCAAACCCATGCGCGACCTATCTCAAGAGAAGTGCGAACGCGCTGACATGCGAGCGCTGGATATGGCTGTCGACTGGGGTCGCGCGACTCGGAGGGGACAGGACAGTAACGAGCAGGCGATAAAAGCAACCTGCCGCTTGTGGTATGCGGGTGGCTATTAGGCGCGACGCGAGTGATTCCAGATGCTGGAGAGGTGTTGTTTGACTGATGAGAAACGAGTGGTGCAGTTTGGTTGAGAGAAAACAGCGTGCTAAAACAGTTCTTGATACAGAAAAGTTGAAACAAACGTGCACACGAACAGGTTAGTCAGGAATCACTCTTGTCTTTGAGTTATAAATCCAGCTTTGCGACATAGGATTTGTGAAGAATGAGGAATGATTGAACTAGGAAAGTGTTGGATACAAATGTGAAACCTTAGAAACCTGTACCCCTTAGTGTCTACCCCACTAGAGCCTACAAAGACTAAGTCATATATATCTGACACACCCCCATAGGCAAAGTGGGGGAGAACTAGGGGTCACAAGACCAGTCAAGCAAAGCAAGCTCAGGGTGGATCACAACGTCACCACACATTCCGAGCACAAGTTCAAAGCCACAAGGCCAGTTCACATGCAGAGAGATCATATATAAAGGTAAACAAGCAAGCGCAGGCATAGATAGATCACCGTACAAGCAAGGTCAAGAAGTGAGCAAGTGAGGCCAAGTAGGCACAAGACCTAGCATCGTACAAAAGCGCTGATGATCACAAGGCTGAAGTGCCTTGGTAAAGATATCAGCAGTGTTGGCCCGAGAGGCCACGTAAGCAAGGCGCAGCTGACCACGCTGCTGCAGCTCACGAGCAAGGAAGTAGCGAAGAGCAATGTGCTTCGTTCTGTGCTCAAGTCTGTGCTCCCGACACAAGGCCAGCATGGCCTTGTTGTCTACGTATAGAACTGGAGGAGAACGAGGCGGATCTCCCAGGTCAGTCAGCAGGTAGGTGAGCCAGCGTAACTCCTGTGTAGCCATGGCTCCTGCGTAGATCTCAGCCTCACAGCTGGAGCTGAGAACAGACGACGAGCGGGTAGACCGCCACGAAACAGAGCCGGAACCAAGGCTGAAGGTGTAACCCTGTGACGACCGCTGCGTAGCCAGGTCGTCGACCCAAGACGCGTCTGCGTGACCAGTGAGGACCACTGAACTCCGCCCTCCAAGCACAAGCCCCATGCCCGACGTACTGCACAAGTAGCACAACACCCTCTTCGCTGCAGCCATGTGCTCTGGTCGGTGTCTCCCAGGAGCAACATAGCGTGCCAAGATGCTAAGAGGGTATGCAAGGTCAGGTCGAGTGCAGGTCATCAGGTACATGAGGCAGCCAACAAGCTCTGGGTACGGGCCACTCGGCTCAACGGACTCATCCGAAGGCAGAGCTGAGAGCGAGTGGCGAGTAGACAGAGGAGTGGCCTGAGGCGAGGAGTACGTGAAGCCGAAGCGCTGAAGGACCTGCTGCATCATGTGTGACTGAGTCAGGGTAATGGTGCGCCGTGCTCTATCCCGGGTGATCTGCAAGCCGAGGTAGCTGCGCAGTTCACCCAGGTCTGTGCACGTGTGTCTCTTCTGCAGCTCCGACTTCACGTGGGCGAGTCCAGCAGTGTCAGCTGTAGCAAAGACCAAGTCGTCGACGTACACGAGGATGTAGAACGGCGGCAAAGAGGTGTCGGTGCGTAGAAACAGCGACGGGTCGGCAGTAGAAGGAGCAAACCCAAGAGCCGCAAGTGTAGTCCTCAGTGTGTCGTGCCACTCACGAGGAGCCTGGCGGAGACCGTAGACTGGCCGCCGAAGGCTCCACTGGGTACCAGGAGGAAACGACCCAGTGAAGCCAGGTGGGCGGCGCAGCCAGATCTCCTCGTGCAGGCTGCCCTGTAGAAAAGCTGTGCTGAAGTCAAGAGAGTGAAGCTCGTAGTCGCGCTGAGCGGCTATATGCAGCAGCACCCGAAGAGTGGTCATCTTCGGGGTGGGAGAGAAGGATTGAAAGTAGTCAACTCCCTGCCGCTGACTGAAGCCTCGAGCCACGTAACGCGCCTTGAAGACAGGCGGAGAACCCGGCGGCCGCTTCACCTTGAAAATCCACATGCCACTGACGATGTTCGCCCCAGGTGGGGGAACCTCGTTGACGTAGGTGCCTGTGGACTTCCAGGAAGCCATCTCTGCGTCCATGGCTGACTGCCACTGAGAGGAGTAGGGACCCTCTATCGCCTCTGCGTAAGAGCGCGGAGTCGGGATGTCTGGTGCATCCGGGTCTCCCTAAGGGGCAAGCAGCATGGACACGAGATGAGGTAAAGCAGCAGCAAAACACTGGAACTCCTCCTGCCTGTCCTCAAGAACGTCCGTGCTAAGAGCACACTCACCCCCGACGGACGGAGGACAGACAGACTCAGACTCAGCAACGAGACTAGCGGCATAGTCTAGACGACAGGCAGCAGCAAAGTCAACAAGCTCAGCAACCAAGGCAGACGCAGCAGTAGACTCAAAGGACGGGTCAGTGACAACAGTGGCTAACAGACGCGTGACAGTAGGGTGCTCAGCACGAAACCCGTCAGGGTCCGGAAAGGCAGGCAGAGAGGACGCAGGGGGAGACGGCAGAGGAACAGGCTGCGGAGCAGAGGAAGGATGACGGACTACGAGGTGTGCGCTGGGGACAGTTGGCTGACGCGAACGAGGAACACGACGACCGGTACGACCAGAACGAACAGGCGAGACAGGACGCGACGCAGGCTCACGACGCTCAACAAGACTACCTGTCTGCTCAGTGTAAGGAGAAGGAGCAGGCAGCGGTGAGCCAGGCTGTAACGGAAGACCAGTAGACGACGGGAGAGTAAGAACCTGACGAAGAACAGAGTCAGGCGGCGGCAGAGACGACGGAGACGGCGGAGCGAAGAACAGTCGTGTTGGCGCAGCTGCACCAGCCCCAGCAGCTCCAGCACCGCCAGCAGCTCCAGAAGCTCCAGCCCCAGAACCGGCACCTCCAGTCCCAGGGTCTCCAACCTCAGTGTCTCCAGCAGCAGCACCCCCAGAACCAGCACCTCCAGTCCCAGGGTCTCCAGCCTCAGTGTCTCCAGCAGCGGCACCCCCAGACGCAGTACTTCCAGTCCCAGGGTCTCCAGCCTCAGTGTCTCCAGCAGCGGTACCCCTAGACGCAGCACCCCCAGCCCCAGCAGCTCCAGTACCTCCAGTACGAGCACCTCCGGGACCAGCGACTCCAGCACCTCCAGTAGACAAAGTACCAGCACCACTCCCAGCTCCAGGGACGTCAGCAGAAGTACCTCCAGCAGCAGAGCCCCGAGCTCCAGCAGCGCGACCCTGACGGCGACCGTACCAGTCGTGCAGCTGCTGTGAGGTGAGAGGCACACGCGGACGAAGGCGGCTACTCCAAGGAGATTGCGCACCAGCAGTCCCAGTACCCTCAGGCGTCTCACCTCCAGACTCAACACCCCCAGACTCCGCACACACAGGCGCAGGACCTCTAGTCTCCTCACGCGCAGGCTCAGCACCCCCAGACTCCGCACCCCCAGACTCAGCACCCCCAGGCTCCGCACGCTCAGGCTCCGCACCCCCAGGCACCTCACGCTCAGGCTCCGCACCCCCAGACCCGGCACCCGCAGGCTCAGCACTCCTAGCAGCACCAGATTCGACAGCTACCTCGACAGGCTCGACTGCGTCTACCTGGGACACACCTGAGGGGGCAGGACCCTGAGGGGGGAGGGGGTCTACTGACAGGGAGGGGACCTGGCGCGAGGAAGAGCGGCGGGGGGGGGAGCGGGGCAGTGCGGTAGGGGAAGAGACGGTAGTACGGAACCGACTCGTCAAACGTGACGTCCTGGGAGGACAGAACACGGCGCGAGGTGGGGTGGTAAAACTGCCAACCAGGCGCGTCAGGGGGGAAGCCAAGGAAGACGCAGGGAACAGCACGGGAGGACAGCTTGTCCGCAGACAAGTCGCGGACAAAAGCTCGAGATCCCCAGACACGGAACGCAGACGCATCGCCAACCTTCCCCGTCCACCGCAGAGTGGGGGAGGTCTCCGGCATGGAGACCCGGGGCTGAAGGTTGATCTGATGCGCCGCGTACTGAACCGCAAACGACCACAGAAAATGGGGAGCAGCCGCATGGATCATGGACGTACGAGCGACGTCCATGACCATGCCAATGCGTCGCTCAACAATCCCATTTTGCTGTGGAGAGGCCGGAAGCGTGAACGTCTGGCGGATGCCCCTAGCACAACAGAAGGCTCGCAGAAGGTCGGAGGAAAACTCTCCACCTCTGTCGGAGTGCAGACGCAGAACAGGAAAGTCCGAGCCGAAACGCTCTCTGAGCTGGAGACGAGCAGCGCGGATCCAGTCGATCAACACCTCAGTGACCTCATCCTTGCGGCGCAAGGGGAAGACCGTGGTGTAACGCGAGTAGTCGTCAACCACCAGTAGGAAGTAACGCTCCTGACCCTGGCCACGGACGCGGGCTGGGCCCCACACGTCCATGTGAAGAGTCTGCAGCGGAGCCTCTGTCGGCGGAAACTCGGAGGAGTGAGGAGCGGCGCGCTGCCGCCCCTCGACGCAGGGAACGCAGGTAGGGGCAGGCCCCGGAGGAAGGGGAGGGAGAGACCGGGGGAGACCAGAGACAAGGACACGGGAGGCCATGCCTCGGAGACGAGGCAGGGAGGGGTGACCAAGGTGGTGGTGCCAGAGATGAGTCTGGTGGGACAGGAGGCGACACGAGCAGGGGGCAGACTCAGGACCAGACCGAGACGCTGCAGCAAACACCTGACCCGACGCAGCTACCTGACCAGGCACAGCAACCGGAGGAGACTCGGTAGTCAGTGTGTACAGGCTCGACCCCAGTTGACGGGTAAACGTGGCCAAGTGTCGGCCCGTCCGAGCACACGTGCAGTGGGTCACCCGCTGACTCGCAGGAGTGAACTGGTCAACCCCCCCATCCTGTAGGTCAGCACCACTCACCAAGTTCGTAGAGAACGAGGGGAGGTAAAGACCTGACAGGGAGCCAGACGGGGCCGCTGGACACGGTAGCACAGTGGAGTAGTGGGCAAGGACAGGACCCCCAGAGGGGTCTGCCAGGGAGACCGCAACCGGCCGACTGAGCGATGTGAGGGTGGTGCGGTCTCGAAAGAAGGAGCGGGAAGCACCCGAGTCAAGGGTGAAAGTGTGCAACGCCTGAGCAGACGTGGTACCTGAGAGAGCAGACTCACCAGCACCTGGAGCAGTAGACTCACTAGCACCTAGAGCAGCAGACTCACTAGCATCTAGAGCAGCAGCCGCAATGCCCGGGTCAGGCGGAACACACAGGTAACAGTCACCCTCATCACTAGTAGACACAGCATACATGGCAGCAAGAATAGCATCATAGTCAAGATCAAAGATAGCAACCCCCGACCTAAGCAGATCACCCTAAACCTCAGTGGCGTCAGGAAACTGGAGACGCCAGGCGTCTGTCAGGCGGCCGAAGCAGCGCTGGGTGGTGTGCGGCCCGCCGCACGGCTCCCCAGTGCGGTCACCAGTACGCAGGACGTAGGCACAGGGACCAGCACCCCCAGACCGCTGACGCGCAGCGTACCACTCACGAAGCTGCTGGGGTGGCGGGGTCTCACGAGAGCGCTGCTGCTGCTGACGCTGGCCACCACCGAAGCCTCCCCGCTGCACAGAGCCACCCCGACCAGCGCCACCGCCACCGCCGCCACTGCCACCGCCGCCACTTTCCTCCACTCCCACCGCCACCGCCGCTGCTGCCTCTGCCTCCACCGCTGCCTCCAGAGCCCCCACCTCCGCCACCACTCCCACCTCCACCCCCACCCCCTCCGCCTCCGCCGCCTCCACCGCCACCACCACCACCCCCGCCAGCTCCTCCAGCACCCTTGCCCCCCTTGCCCTTGCCGTTGCTGCGCCTCCCGCTAGGGGCTGACGCAGCGCCGACCGACTCGGTGCCAACGAGGTCGACAGCAGCAGCAGAGGCAACAGAGGGCAAAAGGGGAACGGGGGAGCACCCCTCAAAGAAAGGGGCACGAGGGTCACCACGAGAGGCTCCTACAGCGACTATGCTCTTCTCAGCTGCAAGGAGGCGCTCCTCGAGGAGGTCAACGGTGAGTGTGGTGGGGCAGAGAGAGAGGAAGTGATCCTTGACCGAGTGAAGGGAGTCAGGGAGCCGGGTGACTAGGTAGTAGAGGGTGATGTACATGGGGGGGGGGGGTTCTTGGCGCAGAACTCAGCAGGAAGCGCAGCGCGGTAGCGGGTGTCACTAGTGCGGAGGTGCGTAATTAGGTCGGCGACTGTAGCAAAGGCGGCGAGGTCAGGGAAAAGGTACGGCAGCATGAGGCGACTAAGGGCAGCAGAGGCAGGGGAGGAGTAGCGCGCAACGACAGCGTCGTACAAGGTCTTAGCACTCTTGTACTGACTAAAGTGCGCGCGCTCAGTGGACGGCAGGTGACTACGCACAGCAAGACGGGCAGCAGCATCGCGTGTGGTCCACTGTGAGCGAACAGTACTGTCAGCATCGGCAGCAGGGGCAGGAGAGGCGCCAGACGTGAGATCGAACAGTGAGAGACCATCTTTGCTATCGCACTGCAGGAAAAGCTGCAGATCATCGATCCAGACCTCAAAGTCTAGCGCACGACCCTCATCATCGAAGGTAAGAACATTGGGACTAGCCATGACAGCAACAGCAGCAGGCTAGCAGCAGCAGTAGCGGGCTAGCAGTAGCAGCAGCAGTAGGAGCGCGGCTCGGTCGTGCGCTTACCAGGAGCAGGTGGGTAGAAGGCCGCAAGTGGTGGGGCAGGGCCGAGGTGCGCCGGCAGGATCAGGGCCGCGACAGGGTGGCAGGGCAGGGCCGCGGCTCGGCTGCAGGGCAGGTCCGGGACGGCGGCGCCTGTCACGGCAGCGGCGGCGGCGGGTGTCACGGCAGCAGTGGTGGCGGCGGCTGTCACGGCAGCGGTAGTGGCGAATAGTAGCGGTGGCAGCGGAAGCGACGGCAGCTGCTGCTGGGGCGGCGACGACGGGGCGGCAGGGCGGCTACGGCGGGCCGCGAAGTGGGGGGGGGGGGGGGGCGCAAAAGCGCCGCAGAGGGGCCGCGAAGGGGCCGCGAAGGGCCGAGAGGGGGCCGCGAAGGGCCAAGAGGGGGCCGCGAAGGGCCGCGAAGGGGCCGCGAAGGGCCGTGAGGGGGTCGCGAAGGGCCGCGAAGGGGGCCGCGAAGGGCCTTAAGAGGGGCCGCGAGGGGCCGCGAAGGGGCCGCGAAGGGGCCGTTAAGGGGCAGGCCACAAAGGGGCCGCGAAATTTAAGGGCAGGGCGCGAAGCGCGCTTCGGGCAGGCTAAAAAAGTTTTCCGAAGGTGGGCCCTAGGAAGAAACGGTCCCACTAGGGAACCCGCTCTATACCATGTGAAGAATGAGGAATGATTGAACTAGGAAAGTATTGGATACAAATGTGAAACCCTAGAAACCTGTACCCCTTAGTATCTACCTCACTAGAGCCTACAAAGACTAAGTCATATATATCTGACATGATTGATTTTGAGCATCTCTCAAATTTACGTTGAGTTTTTTTAGACCAATGGGTGAACGGGTAGCACCAATGCAACTGAAAGAAATCTGTCCACATCATTATTAATACTCCTCTACAACTTTAGTAAAATGACCCGTCTGGCTTTAAGACCGGGTCCTGGCTCTTTGTCTGATTGTCAGACGAAAGATGTAACATTGTCTAGCTTTTCTGACGAATCCCAAGTACTTGTCTGAAATTTTAGATGAAGATATATAGTTTTTAAGATTTACAATGTTATTTGAAATGTTAATGTGCAGCCTCCAATGGTCTAGGCGGTACAATCGGGACTTATGAAGTCTCTGATTTGGGTTCGAATCTTGACGCCTCTGTCAGGCAGGTGCGGTCATCCTTTTGGTCCGCATACATTTTTCCTTCAATCGAGAAAATACTCGATGTCTGCAGTCTCAGACAAACTGTATAAGGCTGTCTGAGAAATCAGATGAAAAGAAAAAGCGTCTCTAAAAAATCAGATGAAATTAAACATGTCTGCGACATCAGATGAACCAGTAAAAACGTGTTCAGAATCCAGAAATTCAGAAAGAAAATTTCTGATAACGTAAGCCCTGCTCCTCTACCGGTAACACTGATTACCTATGTTTTTTTAAATGAAAACAAAATACCCAATTTCAGTTTTGTAAAAGATTTTTTGCATCTTAATTATAATGTTTGCAATTTTGGGATAATAATTTCGTACCATTGTGCTGAACACAATCTGCCTAACATGAAATAGCACTGCGTATAAAAATGCAGAAGTGCAGTTTTGGCCGAGGAGCTCCCTAGCGAGTATGGATTCACCATTTACACCTCGATTCTATCGCTCTACCCTTCTCAGACTCGAAGCCTCGCTACCAAACCTGTCTTCCTTCAGTTGCGGGAGGCACAGCGGCTCACCCTCAGGCATTTTCGGGTATGGGGGTACCCCAGAGGTTCGCCAGCGCTCCGTCTGCGGTCGGGCAGACGAAATCTATTATTTCATGCCGTCGACTTTGCAGGGAAGGGGCTCTGCTAGCGCGCAGCGGAAAACCTTTTGTCGGGGGCAGGAAACACGATCGAATCGGGGGTAGCAATAGAATCGGTTACCAGTGAAGACCCTTCGGTGAGACTCGGTTCACCAGCTGATTTCTGTTCCCGTTTTTGCGGTTTCAGTAAATTTCGGGCTGGGCAGCATGCCAGCGCACAGTTCCGATTTTCCGGAGCTGCTCGGGCAGCAGCTGAGAGTTTTCCTCTTTTTTTCCGTTTCTCCCTCCTCTGGGTGTTCCTCCATACAAGCTCCATCCCTATCGCGGCCGCTTCGTGTATCCTCACCTGGCCCTACAAATCCATAGTTAAGCATTCGTATTTTTCAGAGACCTATCCTGTTCGTTCGCTTGACTGAGCTGTTTTCTAAGCAAGTTCAGAGCTCTCGCCTTTTCATTCAGCTCGATATATTGCTCCCGCGGAAGCTCTGCGCAGTAAACGTTTAGATTATCTTCTCTTCTTCCTAGTCTCACTTCAGTTGCCTGATGGATTGTTACGACTATCCTACGTTCTCTGCGGCTGTGGCCCTCTGGGAGAAGCGTGGTATTCTGATCCAGGCGAAGCGTTTTGCTCCTGAGTCTGCTGAATATCCTACCTTTGCAGAACTTATGAGCCTCTGGAAACAACGGGACGCGTTGCTGCAGGCTGCGCGTCATGCAATGCTGCAGTCGCAATATGATCCTTATATGGCCTCCTCAGCTCGCTATCCGGCTGCTGAGGAGGAGGACACGTGGGTCATTTCTTCTGAGCAGCAGGAAGTGCCACGAGCTGAAGCAGAGGAGATTGCAGATGAGATTTTCTCACTGTTTATGGCTGCAGAGGGCGATTGTTCTGAGAACGATTCTGATCCGAGGAGCACATGCAGCAGTGACGTCAATTTCTTCGGTTCTGAAACGTCTAGCATGAGCAGCGTCTTCAGTGACAGCAGCAGCAGCGGCTTCAGTGACAGCAGCAGCAGCGGCTTCAGTGACAGCAGCAGCAGCGGCTTCAGTGACAGCAGCAACAGTGGCTTCAGTGACAGCAGCAGCAGCGGCTTCAGTGACAGCAGCAGCAGCGGCTTCAGTGACAGCAGCAGCAGCGGCTTCAGTGACAGCAGCAGCAGCGGCTTCAGTGACAGCAGCAGCAGCGGCTTCTGTGACAGCAGCAGCAGCGGCTTCTGTGACAGCAGCAGCAGCGGCTTCAGTGACAGCAGCAGCAGCGGCTTCAGTGACAGCAGCAGCAGCGGCTTCAGTGACAGCAGCAGCAGCGGCTTCAGTGACAGCAGCACCCCCGACCTGAAATCGCCTTCAGGTCGTTTGGACTCTCCTCCTGGTGGACGTATCAAGGGAGGGTCGGCAGCATTACAGGGCAAGGAGAAGCAGCAGCAAGTTGGTTCGGCAGCATCACAGAGAAAGATGAAGCAGCAGCAAGTTGGTTCGGCAGCATCACAGAGCAAGAAGAAGCAGCAGCAAGTTGGTTCGGCAGCATCACAGAGCAAGAAGAAGCAGCAGCAAGTTGGTTCGGCAGCATCACAGAGCAAGAAGAAGCAGCAGCAAGTTGGTTCGGCAGCATCACAGAGCAAGAAGAAGCAGCAGCAAGTTGGTTCGGCAGAATCACCGAGCAAGAAGCAGCAGGAGCAAGTTGGGTTGGCAGCATCACAGAGCAAGAAGAAGCAGCAGCAAGCTGGGGATGTGAGGGTTGGAGGGAGGGTGGATCCTTCAAGAATGACTAGGGTATTGCCAATAAGGCCTCCTTGGAGGCCATAGGGGCTGGCTTTGATTCAACTCAAAAGCAGTTGGGGGTGTGAGGGTTGAAGGGAGGGGTGGATCCTTCAAGAATGACTTGGGTAGCGGCAATAAGGCCTCCTTGGAGGCCATAAGGGCTGGTGTATCGAGATAATAATGGGATAGATTAGATGAGAGACACCGCATAGCTGTATCTGTGTACAATATCTGAATATTTTCTTAATGTTTATTTGTTTTACAATGTTGGTTTCAGCCAGTACTGTGCTGGTAGTACATGCCTTTTACTATGGCAAGAGACTTCCACCCACAATTCCTTTTAGAACGCAGCTACAGTAGGCTTGCATTGCATAGGATTTTGCCAACCAGCAGTGCTTACCATTGGTACTTCTTTGCACTTGGCCACAATTGGCATTGCTCTGTGATGCATACATGCATATTGCTAAGTTCATTCTCATGAAACCCGGTCTGTCCCCCTTCGCTGTAATGAGTGGCATCATGATTCATGAACCAATACCGGTACAAACAAGTAAATAGCTTGTTGCATAACTAGCCTTTACAACACTACAAACACAACACAATCTGCATTCTGCAATCATGGCTCACCCATACGACCAGTTGCATTCTTTCCTTTTCCAGAATTCACCACTCACTGATCACTGAGTCACAACAGGTACAGGCAGGGCACAAGCCCTTGTGATTCCACTCCACTCATTCTACTCCCCTTTCACACACACTAGGTGCTTTGTGCTCATTTTTGCCGCCTCATCACAACAAACAGTCGCCAGGCAGGGCAACAGCTGGCGTTTGAGTCGACTCAAAAGAGGTGACTTTTGAGTCGACTCAAAAGTCACCAGGGCAACAGCTGGCGGTGTCAACTAGAAATCAACTCTTCCACGCAGGTGTGACAACATGCATTCACAGCGGCCGCAGGCGAGGGTAGTCAAGCAGCAGGTCGCGCTCTGTGAGGGTATCCTCATCGTCTTGGGGCGTCCAGAGCACCTCCACCGCCTGGACGTGTGGGAGAGGGACAAGTGAAATTGAGGAAGTGGGAGGGGGAACTGAGGGTAGTCAAGCAGCATGTCGCGCTCAGTGAGGGTATCCTCATCGTCTTTGGGCGTCCAGAGAACCTCCACCGCCTGCAAGGGGAGAGAGGAGGAAGAGATATTGAGGGGGTGAGGGAGGGGAAGGAGGGTAGTCAACCAACATGTCTCGCTCTGTTAGAGTATCCTCGTCGTCCTGACGCGTCCAGAGCAGAGCACCTCCACCGCCTATCAGGGGAGAAGGGAGGAAGGGAGGAGGGAACAGGGGTGGGAAGGAGGGTAGTCAACAGCATGTCGCACTCTGTGAGGGTATCCTCATCGTCTTGGGGCGTCCACAGCACCTCCATCGCCTGTAAGGGGAGAGGGGAGGAAGGGAGGAGGAAGGGGGGTGGGGGAGAAGGGGGTGAGGGGTTTTGGAAGTAGGAAAATGGAACAGAGAGAGGGACGTGGGGCAGTTCATAGCAGGCCAAGTGTGTGAGGGAGAGGGAGGGAGGAGATAGAATAAGGTCATGTGCGGTGAAAGTGTCATCAAGGTGCTCTGTGAGACTATGGAGCATGCTATGCTGCCATGAGCAGGACCTTGGCACCAGCGTGAAAGTGTGATCAAGGTGCCATGCTATGCTTTGTGGGACTATGGAGCATGCTATGCTGCCATGGACTGATTGACGCACCTGAAGCTCATCCAAACTCACCTGGAGCTGTTGACTCTCACATGAAGCTCATGAAAACTCACCTGAAGCACATGGAAACTCACTTGAAGCACATGGAAACTCAACCTGAAGCACATGGAAACTCACCTGAAGCTCATGAAAGCTCACCTGAAGCTCATCAGCAGGAATGGAGCCGAGGCGAGTCAGGGCTTCCCTCAGGTCACTCGCAGATTTGATCTCCGGCAGGCGAAGCGTGCCCTCTGTTGCTGCCAACACCGTCACCTGCAATTTTGCACGCAGGCGAGACGAGGAAGAATGGGAATGGATAGCAGAAGTCAGAATTGGTCGTGAACAAAGCACAAGGACTAGACGTGCCCTCGGTTGCTGCCAGCACCGTCACCTGCACGTTTCGCACCCGTGAGCTGAGTTGAGGAAGAATGGGAATGGATAGCAGAAGTCAGAATTGGTCAAACCATTCACAGAGGGCAAACAACAAGGACTAGACGTGCCCTCTGCGGCTGCCAGCACTGCCACCTGCAATGTGTATCAGGATATAAAGTAAGGAGGGGTGCAATTGGACATGCTGCCCAAAGCGTCATGTGATGCGAAGAACAAATCATCAGAGGGGAGAGTGCCAGCCATATGCTGCTTTACCACATGTACACTCCACTCCACTTGCGACAATGTACAACCCATGTGTCATAATGTACACTCAACTCAACATACCACAATGTACTCGAAATAAAAATAAAAATCACCAACACATGGCACATGCCACATACCACGATATTTTCGGAGTTCATGCGGTCCTGGCTGGGCTCGCACAACTCTACATACCATAGTGTACACTCCACGTAGCAAATGTACACTCAACCGACCACAACACTCAGCATTTTTTAGTCGACTAAAAAGTCGGCTCGCACAACTCTACATACCACAGTGCACAGCACACTCCACATACCAAAATGTACACTCAACCGACCACAGCACTCAGCATACCACAATGTATTCCGAGTTCATGCAATCCTGGCTGGGCTTGCGCGCGATTCGCCGCCTGATACCATCCACGTTGACCAGAGTCTCCTCCTTGACCTTTGAAGGAGGAAGCGCTGTGTACAGCCAACAGACCACAACCACAATGTGCACTCCCTCAAACTAGACATACCACAATGTACTCGGAATTCATGCGGTCGTTGGAGGGATTGCGCGTGATTCGTCGCCTGATACCGTCCACATTCACCAGAGTCTCCTCTTTGAACTTGCTCCGCTCCTCCATGCTCATGCGGTTAAACGCTGCCTCTCCCGCGTACGAGTCGCTATTCACCTCTGACTGAACGCATGAGGAGGGGTGGAGGAAGGGGAGAGGGGACATGAGAGAAGGGGAGAGGGAGGGTGAGGGAAACAAGAGTCTCCTCCTTGAACTTGCTCTGCTCCTCCATGCTCATCCTGTTGAATACAGCTTCGCGTTGTTGACCTCGGACTGTTGGTATGGGAGGAGATGGGGGAGGGGGAGAGAGAGGGTGGGTGGGGGAAGCTAAGAGGTGAGGAAAGCAAGAGTCTCCTCCTTGAACTTGCTCTGCTCCTCCATGCTCATCCTGTTGAATGCGGCTTCGCCAGCGCAGCAGTAATTGTTCACCTCTGCCTGAACGGTTGGGAATGGTGGAAAGGAAACGGAAGGGGAGAGGGAGGGTGAGGGAAACAAGAGTCTCCTCCTTGAACTTGCTCCGCTCCTCCATGCTCATCCTGTGGAACGCTGCCTCTCCCGCGTATGAGTCGTTGTTCACCTCTGACTGTATGGTTGGGAGGCGGGGGAAGGGAATACGGGATGCAATTGAGGACAAATGAAGCAAGTGTCCCTTCTTGAACTTGCTCCGCTCTTCCATGCTCATCCGGTCGAACGCTGCCTCTCCACCATACGAGTCATGTTCACCTCTGACTGTACAATTGGGAGATAGGATAAGGGGAAAGTGGACGGCAACAAGAAATTCCCTCCTCAATTTGTTCTTCAACATCCCTTCCCCTTCCCCTTCTTCTAGGAGTGGCTGAACGCTCATGGACGTAAGGGGAGGAGGGTTGTTGTCAGCAGAAGGAGAGGGAGATGGAGAAAGCTTTTGAGTCGACTCAAAAGCAGAGATGGAGAAAGAACTTGTTGAGGAAGGAAGCAGCATGTAATACTCAAGAACGGCACGTGGATGGGAACAAAGTGTTTGAACTAGTGTTTTGAGACGTATCAAAACACTACTTCAAACAAAAACTTGTTGAAGTAAGGAGCAGGTAACACTCGAGAACAGCACATGGATGGAAACGAATGGGCTGCCTTCTTTTCGCTCCCCACACATTTCTCGGATCACACGTGGCTTCCACTAAGTTCCCCATTATTTAAAGAGGAGAGACCGTAGATATAACAGTCCGGGTTGCTACATACCAGGTCCTACGATAAAGCACTCACTACCAAAGCACCTAACTCAGGTCGCACGTGATTCCCAGCACTTACGGAGGAGAAGCCGTAAATGCAGTAGTCTGGATTGCGCAGCAGCGCCAGCACCGTCTCTGTTGTACGGGCGAATCCGACAGGTGGCATGCAGAACACAAGTGGAGGAGACGAAAGAAGGGAATGAGGAGGAGAGAAAAAAGCGAGTGAGGGGAGGGAAAGAGAAACAGCAAAACATGAATAAAACGAGGCGTTCCGGATAAATAGATACGGTGAAAACATGAGCAAAGTACTTTGCAGGATGTAATGTAGGCCCTCCGGTGAGCTCAGGTGTGTTTTGAGTCGACTCAAAACACATCAAGATAAATAGAAATTGTACTTTGCAGGATGTAATGTAGGCCCTCCGGTGAGCTCGCATCTACGGTGAAAGCGTCTAGCCGTCTATCCGTCTCTCCCGCCAACCGTCTGGGAGTCTTTCAAAAAAAAAAAAAAACTTAACTAACGGAATACAGTAATGTACCTTGCAGGATGTAGTGAAGCCCCTCGGGCGAGCTCGCATCCGCGCGATCCGCGATCCGATCCAGATCCCGCTGCAGGCGCCGTGCCGAGCCTAGCAGGCCGACCTGCAGCCTCACCACGCTGCTCCGCTGCGTCTCCTGCCACACTCCCTCCTCCTGAGCCGAGCTCAGGAACCCCATGACGGACTGCGACACGAACCAGATGACGATCCCGATCACCAGGAGATTAAAGAGCCCGCCGCCGCCGCCGAAGGCGACGGACGGGCCGAAGAAGAAGAACGGGGACGGCGCGAAGAACGGGACGGACGGGCCGACGATCACCGGGGGAGCGGAGTAGGAGTATCCGCCGCGGGGGGCGGAGGGCGGCGGAGCGTAGGAGCGCATGCGGGAGGCGCCGAAGCCGCTTCCTCCGATTCTGCCGCCGCCTTGCGCGGCGAGCGCGGCGTCCGGGGCGCCGGCGGCGAGGACGGCGGAGATTAGGAGCGCGGCGAGCGCAGGCTTAACTGCGGCTTTAAGAACGTCGAGGAGAGAAGTTGTGGCTTCAGTTAACGACGACGGAAGGCATGGAAGTTGCCGCGAAGCCGGGACTGACTCGTCTTGAGGAGTGGAAGACGGGGGTGCTTGAGCATTTACAGCGACGCTGCACCTTTGACGGGAAAAAGGCTGCGCGGGTGTGGTCCTAGAAGAGGTAAGCTTGCGTGGCAGCGGTACTAGGGTTGAGGCGAGAGAGGCGCAGCGCGGCTTGTTGGAACTGAGCCGAGGCGCGGCGAGCAGGCCACTCGAGGTCAACGTGCTACCTTGAAGCGCGACGGCAGACGCCATGGCCGACGGTTGGAATGCCCGGGACTGGTGTTAGTAGCACGACAAGCTTCAGCGCTAAGGACGTCTAACTAATAAACATATGACTGAAGCCTGGAACTACCTCGAGAATGCCGTGACGGAGATGCAGCTCGATGTAACTTTCTACAGCATCTACCTGAGATAGGCTGCTGATTCTGAAATGTGAAAATGGTAGCTGAGCGTATTCCTTTCGTATATGTCGCTCCAGTTTCAAAAACAGTTAGGCTTATGGTGGTTTCTGGTACTTGATGCTGTACAGATGTCGTGCTAGTTCGTGTGTTTTAGAGTGCTTGTTTCAGCTACTTGACGGTTCTGGAACACTCCCTGAGAGTTTCGAGAACTGGCATAGATCTTTTTCCACAAAGCGCGTGAAACATCAGTTTGACTGGTACAATAATCTTGAGCTCTTCGGGGATTTCCCCAAACCTGTCAACGTGTCCTGGTACGAGGGGCTCGTGTGTGCGCATCATCCACGTGGGTGATGACGCGACACCCGAGAGCTCGTGCCACGTCAACGGCGTCTCATGGAAGCAATCCCGAAGGGACAACTTCAGCTGCATTCTAATTTAGCCAACGCGGTTCGCGAATGCAATCCATTGACGGTCTGCAGTGGAAGAAGCTAACGGGCTGTTATCTCCCCGCGGTCAGAAAAAACTAAACCCCATCGGGATGGCACGCGATTAGGGGAGCCTCGACCCTGAACGCGGGCAGCCGCATGGTGTTTCCCGACAGGCCGACATCTTTCGTCCAATAGAAGCAAGGGACTGCATTCACAAACCCGAAGTGGGAAAATGAGATTGGAATATATATTGCACTGCCTGCGTCAGCAGGCAGTGCAATCGAGTCAGCGCGGGCAAGAAAAAAAATAAACCCCAGTCGGGGGCATGCCATCCGAGGGAGCCTCAACCCTAAAATCTTAGGGTTGAAGCTCCCGAATGGCATGCCGTAAGCCATGGGTTTATTTTTTTTGCCCGCGGGCAGCGTGCTGACTCGGTCGGTAGCGCTACCGGGCGCTACCGACCGCTACCGGCTCTCGAAAGTGAAATATATTGCACTTCGAATTGACCGAATCCGGAATCCCGATGCCGTGTGCCTGTGAACGAATATCAAACCGACACCTATTTTCTGGCAAATGTCCTCCATACGGGACCACTTATCAATCTTCTATAGCGGCGACTGTATAGTTTTCTCCATCCAGCTAGGTAGCTTATACCCTCTGTGGGGACGCACATTATCACTTTCTCCTAATATTATGTAGCATGTTGAACTACAGTATTTTTTCATTCATATGGAATCCGCCTAACCTCTTCTACGAGTTCCACCCCAAATTCCTCCTTCACCCTTTTCTTCACCTCCACAATCAGCCCTTCCATATCCTCACTACTGCACGCCCCACCATTCACCAGAAAATTAGCATGCATTGGTGACACAAAAGCATCTCCAACACACAGATCCTTCAACCCAGCCCGGTCTATCAGGGCACCTGCTGAGGCAGGGAGAGGAACCGCTGAAGCACCAGCTGCTGGTAAACCGGCTGGGGGCGAGGAGGATCCCGAGGTAGAGGGGGGAGCAGAATCGAATGGGGGTGCAGGGTTGCGGAATATGCACCCAACGGATCGATCTGCAATAGGCTGAGACTGCCGACGCCTGGCAAAGAATGAGACGATAAGGTGGGAATATGATATGGAGGGATGGGGCAGGGTAGGGAGGTAAGGAAGGGTGCTAGTTGGGAGGAGTAGGTGAGCAGAGGGCAGAGGTTTGGGAAGAGGGCAGAGGATGGGGAGCAGGACAGTTGGCATCTATGTCGAGCAGTGTGATGGTGGTAGAAGCATATTTCACCAGCCTGGATCACACAGCACAGTGCAGAAGCAAGGCATGCATGCAAGTGACGAACATGCTCAACCATGCTCAACCATGCTCAACCGTGCTCAACCATGCTCAACAGTTCTTTGAACTTCATTTGCACCATCTGCCTGCCAATGTCACCATGTGACGATGGAATGAAACATTCCAGCCACCAACAAGATTAGATATGCCTTGAGATAAATTGATAGGATAGTAATGTATGCACGCATGCCCTGAGCACTGGGAGGGTTTTTAAATATACTAAATGTCAGCAAACATTGAGCAAGTAGCTCACTTGAGTCAGTTGCTGCTCCTCACCTGTCCATGAGTTGGAAGGGCGAGTGGTGGTAGGCAACGAGTGCCTGAGTCAACCGAGTCAACGAGTCAACGAGTCAACAGAGTCAACCGAGTCAACCGAGTCAACCGAGTCAACGAGTCAACCGAGTCAACGAGTCAACCGAGTCAACGGAGTCAACTGAATCAACGAATTCACCTGAGTCAACCGACTCAACGGAGTCAACCGAGTCAACTGAGTCAATGCAGTCAACCGAGTCAACAGAGTCAACCTGAGTCAACAGAGTCGAGTCAACTGAGTCAACTGAGTCAACGGAGTCAATCGAGTCAACGAGTCGAGTCAGCTGAGTCAACGGAGTCAATGGCTTGCCTCCCCTCACCTGTCCATGTACTTCCGTTGCCTGTCCCGTGCCTCACTGGTCTTCCTCAGCCCGAAAGTTGCTCCCACTATGGCAGCACAGTCCCGCATGTGCTGGAAGGGCGAGTGGCGATACGCGAAGGTGAGATCGGAGCGAGAGAAGGAGAGGAGAGTGCCGGTGGGAGAGAGGACATCCACTGAGAGCAGACAGTCCGCTGTTTCCTGGGGGACGCATGGGCGGGAGGCGGGAAGAAGGGGAGGAAGGACATGTGGTGGAAGGGCGAGCGGCGGTAGGCGAAGGTGAGGTCGGAGCGGGAGAAGGAGAGGAGATTGCCGGTTGGAGAGAGAACGTCCACTGAGAGAAAACAATCGGCTGTTTCCTGAGGGAGTGATAGGAGGTGAAAGGAGGGAACTTATGACCCAGGTCACATAAACAAGGACGAGAGGAAACCGTCAGCAGTTTTCTGCCCGTCCGCCCCAGCGTTCATGAACACAGCGCCCCCAACGGTGCGCGGAATGCCGCATCCCCCCACTCCCCTGTACCCCCCTCACCCCTTATGCTCCCTCACCTGCCCGTCCGCCCCTGCGTTCATGAACACAGCGCCCCCCACGGTGCCGGGAATGCCGCCTGCAAACTCCAGCCCTGAGAGGCCTTCCCGAGAGCACTCCACGCCCAGCAGGTTGAACGGGTACCCTCCCCCCACCTGCACCAGAGCATCGATTTGAGCCCTCTGATTGTTGATAATGGCGCCTGCAGAATTGCTGCTGCTGCTGCTGCTGCTGCTGCTGCTGCCGTTGCTGTCTTTGCTGTCGTTCCTGTTGCTGTTGCTTGTGCTGCTGTCTCTGTGGCTGGCGCTGCTGGCTATGTCAACATGCGCAGCAGCAGCACATCTAAGCTCCACGCGCTTGTACGCGATTCTGTTGACGATCACACACCCCTTGTATCCGCGGTCCTCAAACAGGCAGTTGGAGCCCTTGCCTATCACCACCACGCGGATGGAATTGGTGTGGCAGAACCTGAGAGGGGGACAAGGGAAGGAAAGGGATGCACCCACTTGTACGCGATTCTGTTGACGATCACATCCCTTGAACCCGCAATCCTCAAACAGGCGGTTGGAGCCCTTGCCTATCACCACCGTGCGAATGCTGTTGCCGTCGCAGAACCTGCGTTTGGTGGGTTGGAAAGGAAAGGGAAACCAGGTCCTCAAACAGGCGGTTGGAGCCCTTGCCTATCACTACTGGACCCAATTCTTAGGTGACTCGAAAATCCTGACCATCAAAGAAGCGTTGGGGACCCCTATCAAAGACTGCGATTAGAATGAGATGACCGTGGAGAGCCACGGAGGGGAATCCAGAGGACGGGAGACGGAAACTATGGGAAACATATTTTGAGGCGCCTTGAAAGGGAAAATCTTTTGAGGCGCCTCAAAAGCCTAGGAGGAGAATCCAGAGGACGGGAGACGAAAACTATGGGGAAAATCTGGACTGTCAAAGAATCAGTTGGAACCCTTGCGTGTTGCTTAGATAAAAACAGCCACCCTGACTGAACTCCAGTGCCCTCCCAGCAGCACTTACCTAAGCACCGCAGCCATCTCGTCAACTGTCGTCACCTCCGCAAGCCACTCCGCGTTGACAATTCTCAAGAGTAATACCAGCACTTACCTAAGCACTGCCGCCATCTCATCTACTGTCGTCACCTCCGCCAGCCACTCCGCAGGCCCGCCGATTCCCCACGTCCCCACTTCCGCCAATCGCCTTCCCCCCTCCAGCACAACACTCCGCCCTTCCCCGAACTCCACCGTCAAAGCGTCCCCCTTGCGCCCATGACTCTTCCCCCGGTCGCCCTTCCGCCAGTCGCCCTTCCGCCAATGTGACCTGTCCTTGCGCCAACCGGCTTCCGCCTTCCGCCGGTCCCCCGCACTCGGCGGCGCGATCGCTGCCATCGCGCAGGTGAGCGGAAACGCGGTTTTTGTTTCCACCAATCAGCGTGGTTTGAGAATCATTTCTGAAGGTACTGATCCAAGACGCTTTTCTTAGGTGACCTGGGAACAAGGAACTCCCTAGTAGGCTCTTCGGTAAGGGCACGACGCTTCCAAGCTGCTTCATCTGGGGCCTTTCCTAACAATCGCCTTCCGAAACAAACAGCTTAATCTATGACTAGATGCTCTCAGAATCCTCGTGGAAGCTTCTCTTTACTTGAAACGACAATAGCCTTTCTACTGCCCTGCTTCGAAACGGAAGCAACGAGGAAAGGGGGATCGTGTATTATCCGATGAAAAGTGGCTCTAAGACGTCTCAGACCTTCTCTCAAGTCCACTGTAATGTCAACGAGCGACTAAAACTTCTGCTCAGTTAACCTTGGGAATAGACCAATATATAATCTAGATACAGCGGCTGTATTCTCTTCGGCCTACACTATTTTCTCCTAAACCTTCAGATGTGTGGACTGACGCCAACTGATGGAAGCAATTTCAAACGGTCGTTTCAATTTCCCGCCAGAATTTCGGTGTGTCAGGGAGGGTCTCCTCGTACGCGACAAGAAACGTTTTACCCGTTTTGTTGTAAGAGATTTTTTCTTTGGTCAGCATATGTCGGCTGATTCATACTCATCGTCTCCAAAAGGGTCACGATTCATGACATAATAATGGCAACAGAACCACCAACCTCAAGCTTGACATTGTTTCATCAAGGTAGGACATCATACGCGCATTAGTGCACCTAATTTCCTCGCGCAAGTGTAATGAAACACTTCTACCGCTATTCTAATCCAACAGGGAGCGGCCTCCTGATGAGCTGGTAGGCCTTGGTGCCAAACCAGCACCAGTGAGAAACCCGAACTGCAGCGCCTGAACCTGCACCAGCAGCACCGCTCCCGCTCCAAACGCAAGCAGGTGCATCACACACAACTTAAACGCCAAAGCAGAGTAAATCGGCAATCCCAAGACGATAAGAGCCACCACCAGGTACTGTAGCAGCCAGAAAATCGCAGTCGTGGCGCCAATCAGGGCTTTAACTAGCGACAGTCCGGAAAAGGTACCGAACGTGAAGAGCAGCCAGCCGAGAAACGGGTGTACTGTGGTCGGCACGAGCCAGAAGGAGACAAATGCGGAGAGAACCGTGAGGGAGAGTGTGAGCAGCAAGCGGGGGGAGAGGTAGGAGAGGAGACCTGAAGCTCCCCCAGAAGCAGCAGCTGCTGCTCCTGCAGTTCCTGCCACCCCTCCACCTACACTCCCATTCGCCCCCCCTCCTGGTGTTCCTAACCCTGTTCCAAGCGCCCCTAGGCGGGAATAAGGAGATGGGGACCCTACCCCTCCTCCTCCTCCTCCCGCTCCTCCCCCTCCCGCTGCGCTCCCACCTATGCCTGAGACCACAGGGGGTCCGCCGGCATGTCTGGACCCCTGACACCACCGCGTGAGGCGGTAGAGAATTGAAGATGGATCGGCTGCCGCCCGGGCGATGACGTGGCTGAGCGTGAGCACTACGAGCCAAAAGATGCCGGCCGAGAGGCAGGCGGGGAGGTGGGAGGAGTAGCCAATGGTGGAGAGGCGCCAGGAGTGCCAGTGGAGGGAGAGGGCGAGCAGCGGGTAGGACCACCAGAACCAGGGCTTTAAGTGGGCGATTCCGGGGAAGGTGATGACCTTGTTGTCAGAACAAGGGACCTCCCACTTGAACTTCAAATCTGGGGTGAAGGGGAGTGGGGGGAAGGGGAGAGGGGAGAGGGGAGAGGGGAGAGGGGAGAGAGGGGTTAAGGAGAGAGGTGGGAGGAGTAGGCGATGATAGAGAGGCGCCAGGAGTGCCAGTGCAGGGAGAGGGCGAGGAGTGGGTAGGACCACCAGAACCAGGGCTTTAAGTGGCGGGAAGAGGGAAGAGGGGAAAGCGGCGGGAGAGGGTGGGGGGTTTGGGGAGGAAGATAATGCCATCTGTTATCCCATGGGCAGCCTGAACTGCCCTTTGAAGGTCGAGCCAGGGAAGAACCCTCTTCCCTTGCCCCATGTGACTCTAACAGGATGTGCTCTTGTGATGAGTTACACTCACTGTAATAGATGGCGTCCATCTGGTATCCCATGGGCAGCCTGACGGCCCTTTGAGCGCCAAGCCGTCAGTGGGAGGCACTACGAGAGGGAAGGCAAGAAAGGTGGGGAAGTAGCATCTTTCCTTGCCCCAAACCCAATAGCACTCATCTGGTAGAAGATCGCGTCCATCTGGTACCCCATGGGCAGCTTTTGAGGCGCCTCAAAAGGCGTCCATTTGGTACCCCATGGGCAGTCTGAACTGTCCTTTGAGTGCTGAGCCGTCATCAGGAGGCACAAAGAGGGGCGAGGCGAGCAGCGAAGAGCAGGGAACGACCCTTTCCCTCCCTGGCCCCTTTTACCTACAACAGAATGTGCTAGTAACGAGTGGGACTGGTGACACTCACTGTAGAAGATGGCGTCCATCTGGTACCCCATGGGCAGCCTGAACTGCCTTTGAGGGCCGAGCCGTCCTCAGGAGGCACGAAGAGGGGCGAGGCGAGCAGCGTGGGGAAGTAGCGGTTGAGGAAGCCCTGGTCTGCTGCATCGTGTGACGGGAGGGAACGCAGCTGCTGCATCATGTCCTTGAACACCTTCACTGACGGCTGGGGGGGGGGGGGAAGGAGGGGTGGAGGGGGGGGAAGGGGAGAAAGAGACCAGGGAGGTTGGCAGACTGAAACAGGCAGGGCAAAGCAAGCAGTGAGTTGGAAGGGGGAAGGCACAACGAGGGGCGAGGCGAGCAGTGGGGGAAGTAGCGGTTGAGGAAGCCCTGGTCTGCCGCATCGTGTGACGGGAGCGAGCGCAGCTGCTGCATCATGTCCTTTCACTGATGGCTGGTTAAGGAGAAGGGGGGGTGGGGAGGGGGGAAGGGACCAGCAGGCAGGGGAAGGAACTCTGAGGCGAGCAGGGTGGGGAAGTAGCGGTTAAGGAAGCCCTGGTCTGCTGCGTCGAAGGAGGGGAGAGAGCGCAGCTGCTGCATCATGTCCTTGAACACCTTCAATGACGGCTGGGGGGAGGGGGGGGGGGGTTAGGAGGGAGGGGAGGGGAGGGTAGGGTAGGACAGAAGGGCGGGTGAGGGGAGAGAGCGCAGCTGCTGCATCATGTCCTTGAACACCTTCAATGACGGCTGGGGGGGAGGGGGGGGGGGTTAGGAGGGAGGGGAGGGGAGGGTAGGGTAGGACAGAAGGGCGGGTGAGGGGAGAGAGCGCAGCTGCTGCATCATGTCCTTGAACACCTTCAATGACGGCTGGGGGGAGGGGGGGGGGTTAGGAGGGAGGGGAGGGGAGGGTAGGGTAGGACAGAAGGGCGGGTGAGGGGAGAGAGCGCAGCTGCTGCATCATGTCCTTGAACACCTTCAATGACGGCTGGGGGGAGGGGGGGGGGGGGTTAGGAGGGAGGGGAGGGGAGGGTAGGGTAGGACAGAAGGGCGGGTGAGGGGAGAGAGCGCAGCTGCTGCATCATGTCCTTGAACACCTTCAATGACGGCTGGGGGGAGGGGGGGGGGTTAGGAGGGAGGGGAGGGGAGGGTAGGGTAGGACAGAAGGGCGGGGAGGGGAGAGAGCGCAGCTGCTGCATCATGTCCTTGAACACCTTCAATGACGGCTGGGGGGAGGGGGGGGGGGTTAGGAGGGAGGGGAGGGGAGGGGTAGGGTAGGACAGAAGGGCGGGTGAGGGGAGAGAGCGCAGCTGCTGCATCATGTCCTTGAACACCTTCAATGACGGCTGGGGGGAGGGGGGGGGGGGGTTAGGAGGGAGGGGAGGGGAGGGTAGGGTTAGGACAGAAGGGCGGGGGAGGGGAGAGAGCGCAGCTGCTGCATCATGTCCTTGAACACCTTCAATGACGGCTGGGGGGAGGGGGGGGGGGGTTAGGAGGGAGGGGAGGGGAGGGTAGGGTAGGACAGAAGGGGCGGGTGAGGGGAGAGAGCGCAGCTGCTGCATCATGTCCTTGACACCTTCAAGACGGCTGGGGGGAGGGGGGGGGGGTTAGGGGGAGGGGGAGGGGAGGGTAGGGTAGGACAGAGGGCGGGTGAGGGGGAGAGGCGCAGCTGCTGCATCATGTCCTTGAACACCTTCAATGACGGCTGGGGGGAGGGGGGGGGGGGTTAGGAGGGAGGGGGGGAGGGGAGGGTAGGGTAGGACAGAAGGGCGGGTGAGGGGAGAGAGCGCAGCTGCTGCATCATGTCCTTGAACACCTTCAATGACGGCTGGGGGGAGGGGGGGGGGGTTAGGAGGGAGGGGCAATGACGGCCCTTGAACACCTTCAATGACGGCTGGGGGGGGGGGGGGGGGTTAGGAGGGAGGGGAGGGGAGGGTAGGGTAGGACAGAAGGGCGGGTGAGGGGAGAGAGCGCAGCTGCTGCATCATGTCCTTGAACACCTTCAATGACGGCTGGGGGGAGGGGGGGGGGGTTAGGAGGGGGGGAGGGGGGGTAGGGTAGGACAGAAGGGCGGGGAGGGGAGAGAGCGCAGCTGCTGCATCATGTCCTTGAACACCTTCAATGACGGCTGGGGGGAGGGGGGGGGGGTTAGGAGGGAGGGGAGGGAGGGTAGGGTAGGACAGAAGGGGGAACACCTTCAATGACGGCTGGGGGGAGGGGGGGGGGGTTAGGAGGGAGGGGAGGGAGGGTAGGGTAGGACAGAAGGGCGGGTGAGGGGAGAGAGCGCAGCTGCTGCATCATGTCCTGAACACCTTCAATGACGGCTGGGGGGAGGGGGGGGGGGTTAGGAGGGAGGGGAGGGGAGGGTAGGGTAGGACAGAGGGCGGGTGAGGGGAGAGAGCGCAGCTGCTGCATCATGTCCTTGAACACCTTCAATGACGGCTGGGGGGAGGGGGGGGGGGTTAGGAGGGAGGGGAGGGGAGGGTAGGGTAGGACAGAGGGCGGGTGAGGGGAGAGAGCGCAGCTGCTGCATCATGTCCTTGAACACCTTCAACGTCAGTGGAGGGAGGGTGCATCCTTCACAACAACCAGGCCAGTGCGGAAGGTGCATGGGTCTATGCGACAGCGCACATGCTCCGCAGAGAGAAACAGCCTTTTCGCGTTCTTGAACACAAGGTTATCACCGTCCAGCAGAACTACCCGTTAGTTAGTACTCCCATCCCATCCCATCCCATCCCATCCATCCCATCCCATCCGCGGCAGCTTTCTTCAAATCCTCAGCTTCACGTGTTTTGCAGCTCGCTGAGAATATGTCACAAAGACCAGTCCAGCAGAACTACCCGTTAGTACTCCCATCCCATTCCATCCCATCCCATCCCCCTCGCTTGAACACAAACACCTTGATCACCACCAGGCCGGTCCAGTGTGGAAGGTGCATGGTCCTATGAGACAGCGCACATGCTTCCGCAGAGAAACAGCTCGTCCACGAAACGAGCTGTCTTTAGGACCAAGTTATTCGCGTCCCGCAGCACGACACGCTGTAGCTCCTCAAGAGCAACTTTGATCCCTGATATAAGGTGACTCACCTTAAGCACAATGAGCCCGGTGTGGAAGGTGCACGGGTCTATGAAGACGGCGCACATGCTGCCGCACTGAAAGAGCTCGTCTCAGGACGAGGTTATCCGCGGTAGCGCACACAACGCGCTTTTACTCCCATCCCCGGTATAAGGTGACTCAACAACACACACAACCTTTTAGCACAATGAGGCCGGTATGAAAAATGCACGGTTGATGAAAACGGCGCACATGCTGCCGCACTGAAACAGCTCGTCCACGTTCTTCAATACAAGGTTGTCGGCATCCAGTAGAACCACCCGCTTGTACTCCCTCAGGCGCCACGCGAGCAGCTTGTTGAGGGCGAAGGGAAGCGCGGGTTGTTAAGGCCACAGTGCTGCGGTAGGGGTTGGGGATGTTGTCACTCGCACCCCCCGCACGCCCTCCTTCTTGCTGGGGAAGGGGAGGAGGGGATGGGGGAGGGGGGATGGGGGGGAGCGGGATGGGCAAAGGGGAAGAGTGAGAGGGAAGCGCGGGGTTGAAAGCTGCACTGCCTTGGTAGGTGTTGGGGATGTTGCTGACACGCACCACCTGCACGCCCTCCTCGCTGGGGGAGGGGAGGAGGGATGGGATGGGGGAAGGGGGATGGGGCAAAGGGGAAGAGGGAGAGGGAAGCGCGGGTTGAAGGCCGCACTGCCCCGGTAGGGGTTGGGGATGTTGCTGACCCGCACCACCTGCACCCCCTCCTTCTTGCTGGCAAGGGGGGAGACGGGGGATGAGCGAGTGTGAAATGCATAAAAAAAATTATGAGATCCAGGAGATCCATTGTAATTCGCCTTGCTCATCACATTTTCAAGTGAAGTCTTCTTGAGCGAGGGTTCACAGTTCACTCACAGCGTATTGGTCCACGTGGCAGGGCCGTCTTCGGATGCCAGCACGACGAGATCCGCAAACAGTGCCCGTGCGACGGACGGTTTGCAGCATGACACGTGTCGCCACGTAATACTCGTAGTCACGTGGCGTGCCCATGTACAGGATTGCCGCGTACGCAAACGACGCGTTGGCCGCCACGTCGGATCGCATCAGCGAAAATTCCGGAGCCTGGCCCGGCGCGGTGGCTACGGGTTCGGCTGAGCGATGGTGGCGGGAGCAGTTAGGGCAGCGCGTTTTGTCTCTTCTGCCACGTCACCCATCGCCACGGCTGATGCTGTGGTGCGCGCCGCCGCGAATTGCGGAGATGCGATGACCAGCACGCACGCAAGGAGGGCATGGTGAAACATAACGCGAATCGAGGAAGAAGAAACTTGCACAGTTCAGCGATAGCGTGGATAAAATTTCACGAACTCGGTCGGCAACGGCCCGCGCAATGCAGCAACGAAGCAGTCTAATAGCCGAGGAAACAGAGCCATTGTAAAGGATGACCGAGCGGCGATTAGAAACTACGCGATTCAGGCTACATGCGCGACGAAACACGGAGAATCCGATTGTGCCATGGTGCGATACGCGCTACGAGCCTGGCACGGTATGCTGCTAGAGCGGAAACGCTACCCTGCCACTGCTGCAGTGCCTGGATCTGCACGAAGGAGTATTCCCAGCCACGGTGAGCTTCTATTCCCGATACAGGCAGGCTATTGTACTTTGGTAAGGATAACAGTGCAATACAGCTAGCAAGCTTGCTTTACATATGATGCGAGAGGAAACTATATTGTATTGTAAGTGAAGGCATGCAGTGGGCACTTAGAAAAAAGGTGACGAATTGAAGCTGATAGAAAAGAGGAGGAAAGGGAAAACGACTAAAAACATTGGAAACCGGTTCAGGGTGTGAAGTGAATTCAGATCGTGAGGGAACAAAGTGCTACCGTACTGTACTGCAAATATTTCTCATCCTTGCCTTGCCACCACAAGTGAAAAAAGAAGAGTTTTGAGACGTCTCAAAACTCTTCTTTTTTCTCGTGAGGGAAAAGTGCTACCGTACTGCAAATGTTTCTCATCCTTCCTTGCCTTGCCACCACAAGTCAGGTCAGGGTGATCACAAACGCTCAAGCCCATGCTAGCAGGAAATCCATACCAGCTAAGACCATCTTCATAGACACTAACTTCTAGAGTTAATCTGCCTGCTGATTGCGGTGTCCTGGTTTAGGGTAGCAAACTGGAATCTCCATTCTATCGTTGCATGGCAAGCTTATATGGTGCACAAAACACAGCTCAACTCGTTCACAGTCTCGGCACTTGCTCTTGTTCCCCAGCAAACTAATCAGTAGGTATAATTACCACTCAGCTCTCTGTGTCAAGAAGGCTAGGCAAGAATGATTGAAAGGAGAGGGATTTCACTAGCAGCAGTTGGGGTACATATAGCAAACCCTAACTGGGTTGTACTCGCTACAGAGCACCCCACTACAGGCTAGACAATAATAACATTCTGACACACCCCCATAGCCAAAGTGGGGTGTAATCAGTACAATGAGCAGGCATAGCAATAGTTCACAATTATAAGCAAAGCTAGAGGTGATCATAGAGGGCAAGTGAGGAGGAGGAGGAGGAAAACTGTGAGGGCGAGAGCGAGAGAAGATGAAAGGCGCCGACTGAAGCTGCAGACACACGGGCAACAGGAGCGGCGCGCACAGTGGCTACCGAGCGCACGAGGGCACCGGACTACGGGAGTATCTGGCTCTGTTGAGATAGCTAGGCAAGGTGAGTTGACTATCGAGAGAAATTTTACAAGTAGGAAAACCCTAAGGGGTTATCCCCTATAACATCTACCCCACTACAGCCTACCAATATGTATCACATATATATATCATTTGACACACCCCCATAGGCAAAGTGGGGGGAGAGCAATGGTCACAAGACCAGTCAAGAGAAGCAAAACAAGCTCAGGGTGGATCACAACGTCACCACACATTCTGAGCACAAGCAAATGGCCACAAGGCCAGTTCACATGCAGAGATATATATGCAGCAATGACAGTACAGTGTCGAGCTACCTCGCAAAGAGCCAGCATGCAGGTATATAGGTATATAGATCACAGTACAAGCAAAGACTACAGCAAGTGTGGAAGCATAGGCACAAGGCCTAACAGAGTACAAAAGCGCTGATGATCACCAGACGGATTGCCTGGGAATATATCAGCAGTGTTGGCCCGAGTGGCCACGTAACGAAGAACAAGCTGTGCCTCGCGCTGCAACTCTCGAGCCAGGGAAGTAACGCAGAGCAATGTGCTTCGTTCTGTGCTCCAGTCTGTGCTCCTCACACAAGGCAATGGCGGCCTTGTTGTCAACGTACAGCACTGGAGGAGAACGAGATGGCTGCTCTCCCAAGTCAGTCCGCAGGTAGGTGAGCCAGCGTAACTCCTGTGCAGCCATGGCTGGGTGTCGTAGATCTCAGCCTCACAACTGGAGCCAAGAACTGAAGACGAGCGTGTAGAACGCCACGAAACTGAACCAGAGCCAAGGCTGAAGGTGTAACCCTGTGACGACCGCTGAGTAGCCAGGTCGTCAACCCAAGAAGCGTCTGAGTGCCAAGTGAGGACAACTGGGCTCGTCCCTCCAAGCACTAGCCCCATGCCTGATGTGCTGCACAAGTAGCGCAGTACCCTCTTAGCAGCAGCCATGTGCTCAGGTCGGTGTCGACCAGGAGCCACGTAGCGAGCGAGGAGACCAAGAGGGTACGCGAGGTCAGGTCGAGTGCAAGTCATCAGGTACATGAGGCAGCCGACTAGCTCTGGGTAAGGACCACTCGGCTCTACGGACTCGTCCGAAGGTGGAGCTGAGAGCGTGTGACCTGTAGCCAGAGGAGTGGCCTGTGCTGAAGACCAGGTGAAGCCGAAGGCTTGGAAGGACCTGCGCACCATGTGTGACTGAGTCAAGGTGATGGTGCGGCGTGCTCTGTCCCGGGTGATCTGCAAGCCATGGTTAGCTGCGCAGCTCACCAAGTCAGTGCACGTGTGTCTTTTCTGCAGCTCCGACTTCACGTGGGCGAGAGCCTCAGTGTCAGCAGTGGCAAAAACCAAGTCGTCGACAGTACACGCGGATGTAGAACGGCGGCAGTGAAGTGTCTGTGGCAGAACCGCGACGGTGTCAGCAGTAGAAGGCGCAAACCCAAGAGCCGCAAGGTGTCGTCCTCAGTGTGTCGTGCCACTCCGGGCGCCTGGCGGAGACCTAGACCGGCCGTCGGAGGCTCCACTGGGTGCCAGGAGGGAACGACCCAGTGAAGCCCGGGGGGCGGCGCAGCCAGATCTCCTCGTGCAGGCTGCCCTGTAAGAAAGCAGTGCTGAAGTCAAGAGAGTGAAGCTCGTAGTCACGGTGAGCAGCAACGTGCAGCAGCACCCGAAGAGTGGTCATCTTCGGGGTGGGTGAGAAGGTCTGGAAGAAGAAGTCAACCCCTCTCGCTGACTGAAGCCTCGAGCCACGTAACGCGCCTTGAAGACAGGCGAAGAACCCGGCGGCCGCTTCACCCTCCCTGAAAATCCACATGCCACTGACGATGTTTCGCCCAGGTGGGGAAACCTCGTCGACGTAGGTGCCTGTGGACTTCCAGGAAGCCATCTCTGCATCCATGGCTGCCTGCCACTGAGAGGAGTAGGGACTCTCTATCGCCTTTTGCGTAAGAGCGCGGAGTCGGGATGTCTGGTGCATCCGGGTCTCCTTCAGGGGCAAGTAGCGAGACACAAGATGAGGTAAAGCAGCAGCAAGACACTGGAACTCCTCCTGCCTGTCCTCAAGGACGTCCGTGCTAAGAGCACACTCACCCCCGACGGACGGAGGACAGACAGACGCAGACGCAGCAACAAGACTGGCGGCGTAGTCTAGACGACAGGCAGCAGCAAAGTCCACAAGCTCAGCGACAAGAGCAGAGCAGCAGCAGTTAGACCTAGACTCAAACGACGGGTCAGTGACAACAGTGGCTAGCAGACGCGTTGACCAGTAGGGTGCTCAGCACGAAACCGGTCGGACTCAGGGTCCGGAACGTCAGGTAGAGAGGACGCAGGAGGAGACGGAAGAGGAACAGGCTGCAGAGCAGAGGAAGGACGACGAACTACGAGGTGTGTGCTGGGGACAGCCTGCTGACGCGACGAGGACACCCGACGACCGGGACGAGCAGGCGAGACAGGACGCGACACAGGCTCACGACGCTCAGCAGGACTACCAGTCTGCTCAGTGTAAGGAGAAGGAGCAGGCAGCGGTGAGCCAGCCCTGTACCGGAAGACCAGTTAGACGACGGGAGAGAGAGTAAGAACCTGACGAAGAACAGAGTCAGACGGCGGCAGAGACGACGGAGACGGCGGAGCGAAAAAGACACAGTCGTGTCGGCGCAGCTGCATCAGTACCGGCAGCTCCAGCAGCTCCAGTACCCCCAGCAGCTCCAGTGCCTCCAGCAGCTCCAGAACCTCCAGCTCCAGCACCTCCAGTACCAGAGTCGTCACCTCCAGTCCCAGGGTCTCCAGCCCCTGTGTCTCCAGTAGTATAGCACCCCAGAACCAGCACCCCCAGTCCCAGGGTCTCCAGCCTCAGTGTCACCAGCAGCAGCACCCCCAGAGCCAGCACCTCCAGTCCCAGGGTCTCCAGCCTCAGTGTCTCCAGTACGAGTACCTCCAGAACCAGCGACTCCAGCACCTCCAGTAGACAAAGGTCCAGCACAATCCTAGCTCCAGCAGCGCGACGCTGACGGTGACCGTACCAGTCCTGGAGCTGCTGTGGGGTGAGAGGCACACGTGGACGAAGGCGGCTACTCCAAGGAGACCGCGCAACAGTAGACTCAGAACCCTCAGCGCCAGCACCCCCAGCTGCTCCAGAACCTCCAGCGCCAGCACCCCCAGGCTCCTCACGCGTAGGCTCAGTACTCGCAGACTCGGCACCCGCAAGCTCAGCACCTCCAGGCTCCTCACGCGCAGGCACAGCACCCTCAGACTCGACACCCCCAAGCTCAGCACCGCCAGGCTCCTCACGCACAGGCACGGCATCCCCAGACTCCGCACCCCCAGGCTCAGCACCCCCAGAGACAGCACCCCGAGCAGGACCACCTCCAGCAGGACCTGAGTCACCAGTGACCTCAACAGGCGCAGGTACCGGAGGGTCTACCTGAGAAACACCTGAAGGAGCAGGACCTGGCGCGGGGAGGGGGTCTACCTGGGGAGGACCTGGAGCGAGAAAGAGCGGCGGGGGGGGGGCGAGAGACAGGTGCGGTAGGGAAAGAGCGGTAGAAGGGAACAGACTCGTCAAAGGTGACGTCCTGAGACGCAAAGACACGGCGCGAGGTGGGTGTCGTTAAAACTGCCAGCCAGGCGCGTCAGGAGGAAAACCAAGGAAGACGCAGGGAATGGCACGAGCAGAGAGCTTGTCCGCGGTGAGATCGCGGACAAAGGCACGAGCACCCCAGACCCGGAAACGCGACGCATCGCCAACCTCCCCCGTCCACAGCAGTAGGTGGCGAGGTCTCCGGCAAGGAGAACACGGGGCCAGAGGTTGAGCTGATGCGTGGCGTACCGGACCCCGAACGGCACACAGAAAATGGGGAGCCGCCGCATGGATCATGGAGGTACGAGCGACCTCCATGACTAAGCCAATGCGGCGCTCAGCAACCCCATTCTGCTGCGGAGAGGCCGGAAGCGTGTGAACGACTGGGTGATGCGTGCTCCGCACAGAAGGCTGCCCAAGAGGTCAGAGAGAGAACTCACCACCTCTGTCAGAGTGCAGACGCAGGACACGAGGAAAGTCCCGCTCGAACCGCTCGCGGAGCTGGAGACGCACAGCGCGGATCCAGGGGATCAAAACAGCAGGGACGTCTCCCTTGCTGCGCAAGGGGAAGACCGTGGTGTTGTAACGCGGTAAGTCGTCGACACCAGCAGAAAGACCGCTCACGGCCCTGTCCCGGACGCGGGCTGGGCCCCCACACGTCCAGGTGAAGCGTCTGCAGGGGAGCCTCTGTGGGAGACTGTAACAGCTCACCAGACGGACCGCCGGGCACGGGAGTACAGTCGTGCCGCGTGCAAGCACTGGGCCCCCAGAGGGGTCAGCCAGGGAGACAGGGACAGGTGCAGGGAGCGGAGTGACGGTGGTGCTATCACGAAAGAAACAGCGGGAAGCACCAGAGTCAAGTGTAAACGTGTGCAAGGCCTGAGCCGACTCAGTACCAAGGGGAGCAGACTCACTAGCACCTAGGGCTGCAGTCCTTATACCGGGGTCAGGCGGCACACACAAGTAGCAGTCACCCTCAGCACTAATAGTCAATGCATACATGGCAGCAAGAATAACATCATAGTCCAGATCAAAGATAGGCACATCACGCCTAAGCAGCTCTGCCCAGTTGGGGAACTCAGTAGCATCAGGATACTTAGTACGCCAGGCGTCACTAAGCCTAGCAAAACAACGATACTCAGTGTGAAAACCGTTGCAGGGGCGACCCTTGCGGGGGCCAGTACGAATGACATAGGGGCAGCGGTCAGAACCCCGAGACGCCCCACGCCCAGCATACCAGTCATGAAGCTGCTGGAGGTGAGGGGAGAAGCTGAAGCTGCTGCTGCTGCTGTGGCTGTTGCTGCTGCTGCTGCTGCTGGCCACCCTTCTGGCCAGATCCACCCCCACTCCCACCTCCACCGCCACTGCCGCTGCCTCCTCCCCCACCACCGCCGCCGCCGCCTCCACCGCTCCCGGTCCTGCCGCCACCCCACCCACCGCCTCCACCCCCACGGCCACCCCCACCACCTCCACCACCCCCGCCGCCTCCACCACCGCTCCCTCCACCGCCACCTCCGCCACCCCTGCCACCCTTGCCGCCCCTGCCACCACCACGCTTCCCACCAGGAGCGGAAGCCGCTGCGACCTTCTCCGCACCGAGGAAGTCAACAGCAGTAGCAGCAGAGGCGTAGGAGGGGTCAAGAGGGGAGGGGGAGCACCCCTCAAAGAGGGGAGTGCGGGGAGTGCCACGAGCAGCACCGACAGCGAGGATGTTCTTCTCTGCTGCGACCAGCTGCTGCTCGAAGTCGTCCAGAGTGATAGTTGGAGGATCCTTGGCAAGGAAGTAATCCCTGACAGAGCGAAGAGTGTCAGGGAGGCGGGTGACGAGGATGTAGAGGGTGAAGTACAGCGGGGGGGTGTTCGTGGCGAGGAACTCGGCGGTAAGAGCGGCTCGAAAGCGGGCGTCACTAGCGCGGAGGTGAGTGATAAGTCGGCGCAGTGTGAAACGAGGCTAAGTCTGGGAACAGGTAAGGCAGGATGAGACTACCAACGGTGGCTGTGGTCGGGGCGGAATAGCGGGCAACGACAGCATCATACAGCGTCTTAGCAGTCTTAAGCTGGTTGAAATGCGCGCGCTCAGAGATCGGTAGGTGATTGCGAATAACAAGGCGCGCGACAGCATCGCGGAGCTCCCACTGTGCTCGTTCAGGGGCAGGAGCAGTCTCAGCAGGAGTAGGGACAGTGCCGGTCACATAGGCTAGCAGGGACACTCCGTCTGCGACGTCAGTCATAAGGTAAAGGCGCAGGTCACTAAGCCAGGTGTCAAACTCGATGGGGCGGCCGTCAGGCTCAAAGGCGAGAACAGTAAGGGTCGCCATGGTTGTAGCGCAGGCAAAAGTAGCAGGCTCAGGCAGCAGGCTCAGGCAGCAGGCTCAGGCAGCAGGCTCAGGTAGCAGGCTCAGGCAGCAGGCTCAGGCAGCAGGCTCAGGCAGCAGGCTCAGGCAGCAGGCTCAGGCAGCAGGCTCAGGCAGCAGGCTCAGGCAGCAGGCAAAGACTGCAGGTTCAGGCAGCAGGCTCAGGCAGCAGGCAACTGTAGCAGGTAAGGAAGCACGCAGTTTTGTGACAGGCCGCGCGTAAGGCAGGTAAGCGCACGACTCACGGGCGGCTAAGCGCTCAGGTCGAGGCAGTGGCGCACAGGCAGGGCAGGGCACGCGCTGTGCGGGTGCGCGCGGCAGCGGGTGCGCGGCTGCGGGCTGTGTGGCAGCTGGCTGTGCGCGGCGACGGGCTGCGTGCGGCTGCGGGCTGCGCGCGGCGACGGGCTGCGTGCGGCTGCGGGCTGCGCGCGGCGACGGGCTGCGCGTGGCTGCGGGCTGCGCGTGGCTACTGGCTGCACGCGGCGGCGGGTCGCGCGTGGCGGCGGGCTGCGCGCGGTGACGAGCTGCGCGCGACAGCAGCGAGCACGCGGGCGGCTAAGGCAGCGGGGCGCGCTAAAAAAAAAAATGCACGCGCCATGCAGCCGAGGCGCGCGCGGGCAGCAGGCAAGGTAGGCACGTAGGTATAGCTGTAGGGAAAGTAACTCATGAGTAGGTGGGCCCCAATCTTAGGTCCTTAGGACCATTGCTCTAGATGCCATGTTGAGATAGCTAGGCAAGGTGAGTTGACTATCGAGAGAAATTTTACAAGTAGGAAAACCCTAAGGGGTTATCCCCTATAACATCTACCCCACTACAGCCTACCAATATGTATCACATATATATATCATTTGACAGGCTCGCGGCTACGACGAGCACACACAGGAGCAACGGACCCACAGGCGACTGGCGAAGCAGGCTCGCTGGGCTACCGAAACGCGCGAGGGCATCCGGACTACTGGCGCTGCTGGCGTCACGACGGCTACCTCCACGCAACCTCCCCCGACCGTCCCACGCCCCTCTCACACACCCCCTGCTGACACCCTAGCTCCACTTCCACGGCACCCCCCTTAAACCCTAAACCCTCGGCTCCCACACACCCACCCCCCTCAGCGGCAGCTGCAGCAGTGGGAGACGGAGGAGGAGGAGGAGCCGCAGGTTACCCACACCGGTCACCCCCATGCCCGCCACCCCCAAACCTACGCAGGCAGGAGCGCGGAAACAGCAGAGGCGGGGCACGGAGGGAAAGGGAGGCGCGGGTGGCTCTTGGGCGCCAGAGAAGCAGGGCGAGGGCCCCCCGATGGCGCCACGGCGGGTGACGGAGGGGGCCCGCGCACGGGCCCCCGAGGGCGGCTCGACGGGCGACGGGAGGGGCCGCGCGCGGGCCCCCTAGGCGCCGCGACGAGGCGACGGGAGGGGGCGGCGCGCGGGCCCCCAAGGTGCCGCGACGAGGCGACGGGAGGGGGGGGACGCGCGGGCCCCCAGGGCGCCGCGACGAGGCGACGGGAGGAGGACGACGGGGGGCAGCGCGCAGGTCCCCGGGGGCGCCACGACGGGCAGGAAACCGCCGCGCGCCTCGGGGCGCACGGCGGGCAGAAAACCGCCGTACGCCCTGAGCGCACGGCGGGATGAAAAACCCTAAAATTTTCGCCGCGCGCTCCGCGCACGGCAGGAAGAAGACGGCACGCGCGCGAGGCGTGCGAGAAGCAGAATAGCAGCGGAAGCAGTTAGGTGGCGGGCCCACCCACAGGATCGACCCAAGGGGGTCGACCTGCTCTGATAGCATGTCAAGAAGGCTAGGCAAGAATGATTGAAAGGAGAGGGATTTCACTAGCAGCAGTTGGGGTACATATAGCAAACCCTAACTGGGTTGTACTCGCTACAGAGCACCCCACTACAGGCTAGACAATAATAACATTCTGACACTCTGCCTTGTAACGAGTGTGCTACTAGCAAGACACTGCCAGCATGGCCACTGCAGCCGTCTCCACCCTCAGCCTCTCAGCCCAAGCTCACTGCCCGTGCCCCTGCTCTTGAGAGCCTCTAATTCTGAAGGGGTGAAGTCTGCAGGATAGTGGGGGAGGGGGGGCGGGGAGGGGTTGAGGGGAGAAGGTTTGGTACTTCAGTGGCTGGCGAGAAGATAAACGCTTGCCAGCATGGCCACTGCAGCGATTTTTTAGGCGCTTCAAAAATCACCTCGAGTGTTTGGTACTTTGGTGGCTGGAGAGAGTGTACGTGTGAGTGTGTGTGCATATGTGTGTGTGTCTTTATGTGTGTGTGTGGAAGAGGAGGGGGGGAGGGGGATGTACATGCGTGCGCGCATGCAGGTATTTGTTTGTGTGCATGTGTGCTTACAATATTCAGCTGCCTTGTCATAGTCCAATGAACGCCTGTAATGCATGGAGAGTGTGTGACACGGCTGCATGCGATTGGGTCTGATTTGAAAACGAGATTAATAAATTCCGGTTGAACCAAACACCACCTCCTTCGGGTCCCACTATGAGCAGCCGCATCACTTCATCGTGTCTCAAAGCTTGAATGCAGGCGTCTCAAAACAGTATATTATCACACACTTGATTTGGGCCAAGGATCAAGATTCATCGCGGAGTACCTGCAAACTAGTTTGCGAATCCAGGCGTCTCAAAACAGTATAATATCACACAATTGATTTGGGCCTAAATAAGCAGTCCCCATTGGGGATACCACATATGAATCAGAGAACACTACAACCCACTTGCTTCAGGCCCCACTATTAAGCAGCCTTCGTTGAAAATGTCTCAAACCTGTAGAGTGAGTGAGTGTGTGGTGTGTGTGCGTGTGCGTGTGCGTGTGCGTGTGTGTGTGTGTGTGTGTGCATACTTTGACTTTAGAATCTCACCTCCTTCAGGCCCCACTATAAGCAGTCCGCCCTTTAGCAGCAAGTAAGGCTCCATCGCCCCAACTGCAGCCAGCAGTGGCGGCGAGTTGGGGGCTCCTAGCAGAGCCAAAGGGCCTGCTGAATCTGCAGAGAGGAAGGACAGGGAAGAGGTAGGAGTGGAATGCGGTCAGAAGGAGTTGGTGGTTTTTTCAAACAGCCCATCGCCCCGACTGCTGCCAGCAGTGGCGGCGAGTTGGGGGCTCCCAGCAGAGCAAAAGGGGCCTGCTGAACCTGCAGGGGAGGTGTGGTGAGACAACAAGGAAACAAAAGGGGAAAATGGGACGCTGCAGTGAGACAACATAGGAGTGGGATGCGGTGAGAAGGTGTTGAAGACCTCAAGTTTGACTCAAACATTACCTCCCACCCAGCAGAGCAGAGACGGAGATGTGAGTGAGGGGTGGTGTTGAGATAAATCAATGTGGGATGCAGAGGGAGAAAAAAAGGAAAAAAGGAAAAAAGGAAAAAAGGAAAAAAGGGTGAATCTGATAAACCCAGCCTGTTATTTCTTTTTTTATTCATTTCTGCTTGAGTTGAGCATCCCGTTGCTTGAAGGCCATTTACCAACTGAACCATAAGGAAATGCTCAAGCAGGAGAATGGAGAGGTGAGGTGGTGCTGGTTGGGAAGAAGTGAAAGAGATGATATTGCCTTTATTGCCTTTATTGCCTTTATTGCCACTCAATACTGATACATAGATAGGCACCTGCTTTCGACTCAAAGTGTGTTGTGGGTGTGTTTTGGGTGTGTTGTGGGTGTGTTTTGGGTGTGTTGTGGGTGCGTTTTGGGTGTGTTTTGAGTCGACTCAATGCACACCTGCCTTCATTGCCACGCAACGCGTATGCACGATACGAGGAAAGACATTGGAGCGAGGTGAAGTCGTGGATGAGGGGACGATGGATGGATGGATGGATGGACTTTTGAGACAACAAATGGGCTAGTGACGCGTCTCAAGTGTTGGTTACTCACAGGCGCGCATCCGCACACCACATACCTGCTTGGTTAGGTCGTTGAGCGAGGTGAAGTCGTGGATGAGGGGACGATGGATGGATGGATGGATGGACTTTTGAGACAACAAATGGGCTAGTGACGCGTCTCAAGTGTTGGTTACTCACAGGAGCGCATCCGCACACCACATACCTGCTTGGTTAGGTCGTTGAGCGAGGTGAAGTCGTGGATGAGGGGACGATGGATGGATGGATGGATGGACTTTTGAGACAACAAATGGGCTAGTGACGCGTCTCAAGTGTTGGTTACTCACAGGCGCGCATCCGCACACCACATACCTGCTTGGTTAGGTCGTTGAGCGAGGTGAAATCGTGGATGAGGGGTCGATGGATGGATGGATGGATGGACTTTTGAGACAACAAATGGGCTAGTGACGCGTCTCAAGTGTTGGTTACTCACAGGCGCGCATCCGCACACCACATACCTGCTTGGTTAGGTCGTTGAGCGAGGTGAAATCGTGGATGAGGGGTCGATGGATGGATGGATGGATGGACTTTTGAGACAACAAATGGGCTAGTGACGCGTCTCAAGTGTTGGTTACTCACAGGCGCGCATCCGCACACCACATACCTGCTTGGTTAGGTCGTTGAGCGAGGTGAAATCGTGGATGAGGGTCGATGGATGGACTGACCTGAAGGGCGGACAGGAGAGAGATGAGGGGCGGAAGGGAATGAGACAAGGGGCTGAAGGAAGAAAGAGAGAGGAGTGGGCGGAAGAGAGGCGAGGGGTGGAAGGGAATGAGACAAGGGGCTGAAGGAAGAAAGAGAGAGGGGTGGGCGGAAGAGAGGCGAGGGGTGGAAGGGAATGAGACAAGGGGCTGAAGGAAGAAAGAGAGAGGAGTGGGCGGAAGAGAGGCGAGGGGTGGAAGGGAGAGAGGAGGAGGAGGGGCGGACGAGAGAGAGGGGAGTAGACTATGATGCACTCACACACGTGCACGCATTCATGCATTGATGCACGCACGCACACACGCACATCCCCTCTCAACCCCACTCACTCTGCTTAGTAGCAACCAGCACCACTCGTTCCCATCTGTCCACCCACTTCTTCCCCCTCCCCCCTGCTCCCAGCTTCTGCATGTGCATACATCATATCACACGCAAACACAGACACACACACACACACACACACACACAGATACACCCCCTCACGCTCTGCCCACCACTCACTCTGTTTTGCAGCAGCTAGCGCCACTCGTTCCCATCTGTCCAACCGTCCCTCTCTCCTCCCCCTTGTTCCCAGCCTCAGTAATACATACATGAGACACATGCACACAGACAGACAAACACACTCACCCTCCCTCTCTCCTCCCACTCACTCTGCTTAGCAGCAGCCAGCGCCACTCGCTCCCATCTGTCCACCCGCCCTTCACCCTTCCCCCCTGACCGTTCTGTGACCAGCGGAATGAACCCCACTGCTCCTAGCTCCTGCAGGCGAACACAAACACAGTGAGGAAGGGGGAGAGGGGAAGGAAGGGGCTCAGGGAGGCTGTTTTTGAGTCGACTAAAAAACAAGCTCCTGCAGGCGGACACAAACACAGTGAGGAAGGGGGAGAGGGGAAGGAAGGGGCTCAGGGAGGCTGTTTTTGAGTCGAATAAAAAACAAGCTCCTGCAGGCGAACACAAACACAGTGAGGAAGGGGGAGAGGGGAAGGAAGTGGCTCAGGGAGGCTGTTTTTGAGTCGACTAAAAAACAAGCTCCTGCAGGCGAACACAAACACAGTGAGGAAGGGGGAGAGGGGAAGGAAGGGGCGCAGGGAGGAGCGGTACTATATGAATAAACACAGTGAGCAGTGGGATGAATGAAACCTGCTGCTGTTCCCAGATGCTGCTTGTTCCGGGTAGAAACACAGAAGGGAGGAGGGGGGGAAAGTTTCTCAGACATTTCTATCGAGCAGCAGCGTAGGAAAAGCTTTAGCAAGTAGGAAAAACGGTTGAGATAGAAGAACTAGCTAACTCGTGTGGGGTGCTATACGGATAAACACGGTGAGCAGTGGGATGAATGAATTAACCCTGCCGCTCCCAGATGCTGCATGTGGAAACACAGAAGGGAGGCAAGAGGAAAGGTGCGGGGTGGAAGGGAAGGGGCCAGCGTTTACTATGTGGATGCATTTCAAATCGGAAAAAGAAACCCTCACAATTACTCATTCTGCCAATCCTGACCATGCACTCCTCAACCCCTGGCCGTGCATTTCTCGATCAACACATTCCGACCATGCACTTCTCAATAAAAATTCTGACCGTGCATTTCTCAACTAAAATTCTGACCGTGCATTTCTCAATAAATTTTCTGACCGTGCATTTCTCGATCAGCCAATCGGAGCGGCCGCCCTTCAGCATGCCACAAGCTGCCACCACCGTCCACTGGGGACCGGAGAAAGGAACCTTCCGGGCAGCTTCCATGGCGACGAGAACAAGGCCCTGCTGGCGGTCGATCGACTCCAATCGGACGGTCACGATGGATCCCTGGCCATCAAACAGCTCGGCTCTGCGAAATGGAAGAAGATGGGCAGGGGAGGAAAGGGTGGGCGGGGAGGGGGAGATGGATGGATGGGAAGAGGGTCCTTTTGAGGAGATGGATTGTGGGAAACCATTGCAAAAAACGGAGAAAATAAATAAATAAATAAAAAAGCACAAACCAAATTTCATTGACTCAAGATGGATTTCGAGAGGACTCGGGCCTCTAGTAAATAGAATGCATGACGAAATACGCACAAGTCCTTTTTTTTTCTTCGTCTTCTTCTTCTTTCTTTCTTTCTTCTTCCCGATTTCCTTTAAAAAAGAACCGGCTTAAATACGCACAGGTCACCGGGTCGAAGGCGCAGCGATCGAGTCATATGAGACGCCTCGGAGCCCACCAATCTCACAGCACTGCCCTGCCAGCATGGCACATTGCCACGTCATCAGATGCCTGCCTGGACGCGACACATGCACAATGCTATTTAACACAGCAAGCGACGTTAGGCGATCTTAGAGAAAGATCCGTGTCCTCGATATAAAACTCCTCACCATTGTCGGGGGCAGATTTGCGGAAAAGAAACGCGGAAGCCCCGAGGAAAAAGGGGAGTAAGAGGCAGGAGAGGCGGAGGAAGAAGGGGAGGAGGAGAAAGGGGAAGCGGGAGGCGAGGAGGAGGAAGAAGAGGAGGGAGGGGGAGGCGAGGAGGAGGAAGAAGAGGAGGGAGGGGGAGGCGAGGACTGATGGGAAGGGGATGTTGGAGAGGATTGAAACGAGGATGAATGCCCTGATTCTGCAGCGAGCGTCGCCTTTTCTCTCCGTCGTTGACGAGACACGTGGCAGGCTCCCATTCGCTGCCGTTGCCAGCGCTGGAAGAGACCGAAGCTAGAGCCTTCTTCCCGGCGATCATACTGACACCCGGGATGAACGAAACTGCAGTTACCAGCGTTAACGAGACTGGCGAACTCTAAATTCGTCGCTCGGGATGGTCGCTGAGCCGCGAACGACCCAGCGAAACGCCCCAGGAGATCGGCATTGGCCATCGGAATTAAAAACCTTTGCGCCGAGGCTCCGGCGGAAGAGACGCGCGCCGCGTCTGACCGACGACAGGTCACTACTAAGCTCGGAGTCGCGACGCTCCTGGTGCTGTCGACGGTAAGCGATAGCAGCGACGACCGCCGTCGCAAAACGCGTGTTTCGACCGATCGAGCCAGAACAGATGTGGCGGACATTGCAACGCTGCACGAACTCGGGACTGTGGGGAGCGCCGAGGCCTAGTGTCTATCAAGGGGCACTACTGGAAAAAGGGACCACATCTGCTTAGGTCGAATTGGAACCTTGCACAGTTGCTCCTGTCAGACGACTCTCTCGTGGAACGGTAAATAGGAGGCTGGCCTCTAAATGTCACCAATAATCGCACTGAACCGCTCTTGAATCCCCCTCACCATTTGCCGCGCTCTGCCTGAATGCAGACCGCGAATTGGGAACACGTTCTTGGAGGGTGGGGGGGAGGGGGATGCAGTTGGGCAATCTCAAGGTACGAGGCCGTGTTCACAAGTACATCACATGATCATTTCGCTCGCTCGTTTCATGCACAGGATCGTTTGTTAGGGAATGCATTTCGCGACCCATTTACCGCACTCCGAATGCCTGGAGTGCGCTCTCAGGATGCTCCCAAGACCATTCGATTGGTCAGTCAGTCTGCATTTCCGAAATCAACATTTCAGGACAAGGATCATCGGTTGTATTCGGTATATCACGTTTGAAAACGGTAGATTCTTACAACCGCGTAGAACCCCGAGGAAACCCACTGAATCGCATGAGGGAAGCAGTCGTGTCAGTCGTGCTTGAAAACTGAAGCTCGAGCTTGTGTGACCAAGCAATGATATCACCAGATTTCAGGACCAGGTCTGGCGATTTGGAGAACATCCGGAATCACCGCCATTCTCGGAGCCGACTGCGGTTCCTGTGGTCTTGAGCCGGGCCTAGGATAGGCGGCTGCTGTGGTACTTAGCTGGATCTTATGTAAGCTGTTGTTGGGCTGGCTCTCTTTTTACCACTTCGTCGCCATTCCTGCTGCATTGTGGGTGTGCACTACTTGTATCGCTGACAACGCAACGCGCTCAGACTAAGCTCTTTCCGCTTTGCAGCGGAGGAGCGAAAGATTAGGTGTATTTATTATTCCTACCCCACGCCGTTTTCAAGAGGGTCGAGACGCTGGCGTACCATCAGTCTCGCGCCGCCATAAGATAAGACATTTCCTTATTCGTTCAGTTGTTTCGGGCTTGTTCCAACTGAGCCTGTAGTTCAGGCCATGTGAAGTGAACATCGCGACGTGAGTTTCCAATAACTCGCTCATTGTCCAACATCTGCATTGGAAGCCTTTGTGCGCGAACAAAGTCTCCGCGCGCACGAAAGAATCCGCGCGCGCTGATAAGCTATCACCGTTCCGCTTCCAGCATGGCCACGCGGCTGCTGCTCCAGCAACCCGCCCCGCTTGCGCCGTTTCCGCCTGCGCCAGCGCAGCCCGCGCGCGGGCGGAGGTCCATCGGCGCAAACAGCCTCCTCGCGCGGGGAACTGCTCCGCGTGCCAGTGCGAAAAGCCTCAGAAGCAGCGGATCAGGCTTGTTCGGCGTTCCGCGGACGCTTAGTTGCGGCAGGCGCATTTCTGAAACGCCTGAATACAGGCGCAATGCGACCGGCACAAGCAAGGCCGTCCGCGGACCAGTCCGCGCCGAGGCTTCCGCTTACGCTGGCGGAGGCGGCGGTGAGGCTCAGCGCGCGGAAGCGGAGTGGCGCAAGGCGGAGGCTGGGAAAAGTGGGGGGGAAGGAGCACAAGAGCATCGGGTGACTTCGCCTGTGATGGTAGGGTCCGCATTCAAAGTGTCATAAGTGTGTCATGTCATATGTGTGTTATGTCTGTATGCATACTTTGCTGTGCGATGTCGCACGTTTCAGCCAAAGGTCGCACGCATGCACGTGTCTAGTATAGGTCCATCCTGCGAGCAATGTGGCTCGACACGTGGCTGTTAGCCTGTGCGTGCAAGCAGTGTGGGTGAGTGAAGGATGTGAGATGCCTAACCTGCTTCCTTTCTCTCCTTCACTCCGCTGCCTCCCTGCTTTCCCACTCCCCAATCTCCCCAGCCCTTCTCGTTTCCCCCTTCGCCCCGGCCGTTGGCCCTGCGCCCACCCTCCTTCCTCTGCTCCTAGCGGCAGCGCTGGTGCCAGCCAGCATCAGCAGCAGGGCTTCTCGGATAGATATATCCCTTCGCTTCACTCCTCTTCCTCTATCTATTTTCACTCTCACTAGCCCCACTCCACCCGCTTTCTCCCCCCCCCCCTCTCCCTCCTCTTCCCCACCCCCCTTCTCCCTCACTCCCCATCCCTCCTCCCTTCCCGTCCTTTCCAATTCTCTCCCCTTGGTCCATCCATCCACCCATCCGCTCTCCGGCCTCTCATCCTAGCAGCAGCGCTGCTCAGGTGGAACCCCCTTCGCCCCACCACCTCTTTCGCTCTCCCTATCCCCCCTCTTCCCCTACCCCCCAACCCCCCCCTTCTCTCCCCGTGGCCCATCCAGCCCTCTGCCCTCCGGCCTCTCATTCTAGCAGCAGCGCTGGTGGCAGCATCAGCAGCAGCGCTGCTTGGGTGGAACCCCCTTCGCCCCACCGCCTCCCTCCCTCCGCCTGCTGCCGCTTCTGCTGTTCAGGTGGGGTGCTGGTGGTGTGGGTGGTGGTAGGTAGTGTTGGTGTTGGTGATGGTTGTGGTGGTGGTGGTGGTGCTGCTGCTGCTGCTGCTGCTGCTGCTGCTGCTGCTGCTGCTGCTGCTGCTGCTGCTGCTGCTGTGCAGCCGCGTTGGTGTGGCTGCTTCTACTGCTCTTTCTACTTCTATTTCCTTTGCTGGTTCGGGGAACCAAGGACACTGAAAAATCTCTCAAGTTTTCAAACCGATAACATGTTTCTGCCTTCCCCTAACTTTCCTCCCATGCCCCCTTCCCCCACTGTTCATTGCCAAACTCCTTCAAGCGTGCGATGCAAGCAATAGGCCACCAATCCTGAAACATCTCAAGCTTGAGTCTTCTCAAACCTCTCGAAACCCCCACCTCCTCCTTCCCCCCCCCCCCACCGATCCCTTCTCCTTGTCAGATCCCTCTGGGCGTGCAGTGCAGTGCAGGAGGTCAAGCCCCTATCTATTTCTCACATCCCTCTGGGCTGGGCTCCTGTCCATGTGTCTTCTGAATTGAACCACATGCGTCGTATCCATCTCTCTCACCCACAAAGCACCCACCACCACCCCCATGCTCCCACCACACCCACCCCACACACTTCCTCCAATCCCAGATCCCGCTGGGCGTGCAGGAGGCCAAGCCCCTGGGTCGCCTGTCCAATCGCTTCTTGAGTTGGCCCAAAAAGCCATCCCTCCCCTCCCCCACTTTTGGACGTCTTCCCCGCTTCCCCACTCCTTTCCTTCCAACTTTTCCTTCGCTGATCCCTCTGGGCGTGCAAGAGGGGCCTGTCCAATCACTTCTTGAGTTGGCCCAACAAGGCATCCCTCTTTCCTTCCCCCGTTTTCCCTCGCAGATCCCTCTGGGCGTGCAGGAGGCCAAGCCCCTGGACCGCCTGTCCAAGCGCGCTCGCCTGCTGTACTGGCTGGACAACCTATTCGCCACGGAGCCCAACAGCAAGGTGAGTGAAGCAGGGGAGAGAGCTTCAGTTACAAAGATGTGACTCTTGAGTTGAGGTGAGCATGTAACACACCCTGTGCTCGCCTGCTGTACTGTCTGGACAACCTGTTCGCCACGGAGCCCAACAGCAAGGTGTGTGTCAGTCAGGCAACTCAAACACACTGCATGTGTGTGTGTGTGTGCATGAGTCGACTCATAACACGCTGCAACCGCGCTCGCCTGCTGTACTGGCTGGACAACCTGTTCGCCACGGAGCCCAACAGCAAGGTGAGTGAAGCAGGGGAGAGAGAGAGAGAGAGAGAGAGAGAGAGAGAGAGAGAGAGAGAGAGAGAGAGAGAGAGAGAGAGAGAGAGAGAGAGTGAGGGGGAGTCTAATTGCAGAAAGGCAACTCTTGATTGATTTGAGGTAACCCACGCTCAGCCTGCTGTACTGGACTGGCTTGACAACCTGTTCGCCACGGAGCCCAATAGCAAGGTGCGTGAAGCAGGAGAGAGAGAGAGAGAGAGAGAGAGAGAGAGAGAGAGAGAGAGAGAGAGAGAGAGAGAGAGAGAGAGAGAGAGAGAGAGAGAGTTAGAGAGAGAGTGAGAGAGAGAGAGAGAGAGAGAGAGAGAGAGAGGAGATAGAGAGAGAGATCAGAGAGATAGATAGAGAGAGAGGACTTAGCCTGCCTGCCCTCTAGCTATATATAGGGCCCTTGGGGTCATTTCTCTGCCATTAGTTCGTTTGGTGCCAGTTTTCTTCGGCGCTCGCGCCGGCGGCCTTCGGCCGCCAGCGCTCGCGTGCGCGGCCTTCGGCCGCGTGCTCTCGGGTGGCAAGCATCAAATCTGGAGAAAACAACAACGACACAAACGACGCAATGGAGACAGACCACACGCGCAACAACTAGACAAACAAGATGCAACAAGTCTACGTGCGGAGGCCGCCAAATCCTACATCAAATGGGCGTCCAGTGCCGCGAGGATCCCTCGCATGGTCCTCCACATCTGGCGGACCACTAACGCGGTCGCGCCAAGAGCTTCAACGGCGCCTCCTTCGCGGAGGTGTCCAGTCAGATCCTGGACAGTCACGTCCAGCTCCGACACCGCAACGCCTCCCGGCGCGGGCGCTCCCAGCACGGGTAGCAGGAGGAAGGCCAGCTGCGTGGCTGCTCCCATGCAATCAGCTCGCGCCGTCGGATCGAGAGTGCTCCCTGGGTTCCGGAGGATGGCAAAGTGCGAGTTCACCAGAATCAGTGTCAGGGCCTGCTGGCACTCCACCAAGCGCCACAGCTGCGCGAGGGTCGCCGTGGGAACTTGAGCCGTCCCGGTCAGCCTCGCCGCGGCAGGAACGGGAAGAGCCGGCGGGGGGGGGGACAGCCGGCACCTCATCAACACGACGTGGGGGGCGGAATGGCCCCCTCGCCGCTCCGCCTCCCGCTCCCACAAATCCCGTGCCCGGAACGGGGGGAACCCACGGAAGAGGGGGATATGGGGCCCCAGGGGCCGGATGTGGCGCGTCCGGCCCCTGCGGATATGCTTGAGCAACCGGCGCAGGAACCGCGTGTGGAAGAAGGGGGGCCTGGGCAGCCGCAGGAGCAGGGGAGGGCGGCGCAGCAGCAGCAGCCAGCGAGCTGCCAGGAGTCGGCGCACTGCTCAAGGCCGCGCGCATCGCCGCGGCCAACATGCCAGGGAAGTCGGCGCGCAACTGCTGCATTTCGCTTGGCGTCTCCCGCCCGTGACCGTGACCTCCCCACCAGCCACCGCGGCCCCCGCGATTCGCATTCCGGTACGAGGGTGAGGGGCGACGCCGAGGAGAACCGCGCCCCCTGTGCGCCGCTGCACTGCCTCCCGCAGCACCGCGGCTGCTTGACTCCGCGCGCTGCTGCGCGACGGGCTGGACCGGCGCAGACGCATGAGCGGCCGGGTGCGCGGAGTCATGGGCGGCGCCCGCCGCCGTCCCCTGCGCAAGGACACCAGCAGCAGCTTGGACAAGTGGCAACGCCGCAGGCGGCTGCGGCGCAACAGGAGCGGGAGCACCGGGGGCGAGAACACCGAGAGGAAGTGGTTGGCTTGGCGGGGGACAGGGGCCGTCGGCGGCGCAACAGCAGCGGGGGGAACCGGGGGAGCAGTTGGAGCAGCGGGAGCCTGAGCGGCAGGGGCAACAGGAGCCGGGGGTGGAGCAAGCACGCTCTCAGCGGTGTGCCCTTGGTCCACCACCGACCTCGCCGCTTCTGTCACCATCGCGGCGAACGCGTCGGCAGCAGGCATTGGAGGACGCACGACCGCGTCAGAACACGGGGGAAGGAAACCGAGGAGGCCCACTGCTGGCCGCGGCCAGCGCGCGGATGAGAGGAGGACGTGCCGGAGGTCGTGGGTGTGGCAGAGGTGCACGTGAAGGTGGCCCGGAGAACGCGTTCCAGGCGGCTGCAAGGCGGGCTTTAAATACGTTGGGAGAAGCTAATGAAGTTGATGCTATTTCGGGGAGTATTTATGAGGCGGAGGATGATGGCGCAGACTCAAGTTCGGATGAGGCTGACTCACAAATTCCTGCTCGGCAGAGGACGATCGCAACCCACGCTCGAAGCGCGACATCCAATTTCCACATTACACCCACCCAGCCGCGACCCTCTCCACAGCGTCGAACCACCCCTGCCAACCCCGCCACCACTGCCAACCAGCCCGCCAATCCAAACCTGACATCGGCACCTGGCATTGCACCACGAACGGTGGCGAGGGGTAACCAGCTGCAGACACAACCGCCCCCCCAAAAATCGCCAGAGGCACTCGCTAGGGATGACACGCTTTTCGCAAGCGTCAATGACTGGAACCTGGATTTGCTTCGCGACAGTCGCAACTCACCTCTGGCACGTCGCCTGCCAGAAAAACTCCGCCTTCTTTTCGCAATGGTTATTCTGACGCCACTGCTGCGGCTCGCCCGTGACCCTGACTCCACCCAAGCCTGGACTGTGCTGCTGTTTGCCGCTCGCCTGACGCTGCGTCAGCACTCACCGAAGCACCCTGATTGGAAGGCGGCCAAAAACCGATTGCGCAAATTCCTGCGAGGGGAGTGGGATTCGCTGTACCAGGAGACAGACTCGCTCGATCTCCCTCCCCCCCCAAGGCATCAGCCAGATAACCTTGGGAGAATCTCCAGAGCTGAAGGACTAGCGCGACGTGGCAGTCTGAGGAGGGCTGTTATGGCACTTGAAGCCACGCCAGTCAGCAAGCCATCCCCTGAGGTTCTGGAATCCCTGCGCGCCAAACACCCAAGCGCCCAGCGCCCTGGCACTCCGTGGCCCCAACCCGAACCAGACTCTTACCTGTCTGTGTCACGGGAAGTCTTCCTGAAGCTACTCTCGAAATGTGAGAATGGGGTAGGGGCGGGCCCTTCAGGCATGACATTCGAGCACCTGCGTGAGGCAGCCCTGATGCACACTGAAGTCAGCACCCACTTACACGCACTAGTCAACACCATCTTGCGCGGAGAGCTGGGCGCGGAGGTAGGGCAGCTCCTCACTGCATCTCGGCTGATAGCCCTGGATAAGCCTGACGGAGGAACCAGGCCGATTGCCATAGGCGAGTGTATCCTCCGATTAGCAGCAAAGGCCGCGCTTTCCCAGCTAGCAGAAGCCGCGCGAGAGTTCTTCTTACCTTTGCAATTTGGCGTGGCTGTCCCTGGAGGAGCTGAAGCGGTCATTCACGTCGTACGAACCTTCACCGCGGCCAACAAGAACGCGCTGGTCCTACAGGCTGACTTGGCGAACGCCTTCAATAGTGTCGACCGCCACGCCATAGTGTCAGCCCTGAAAAGCTCGAAGCTTGAACCGCTGCTGCCACTGGTACACTTCTCCTACGGCCAGCCGTCCACGCTGCACCTGGACGCGGCCTTCAACCACCCGCCCCTGCTCAGCGAGACGGGGGTCCGCCAGGGGGATCCCCTCGGCCCCCTTCTCTTTGCTGCAGCCATGCACCCAGCCCTGAAGGCGGCCGCGGAGGCACATCCGGACGTCATCTGCCTTGCCTATGCGGACGATGTCACCTTCTTGGGAGAACCGTCGTCGTGTGCAGCTGCGTTTAACAACTTCACGAGCCGCCTAGCAGAAATCGGGCTGAGACACAACCCTGCAAAGTGCGGGGCATGGTCAGATGGGCCGCCCACAGATGTACACCTACCTGAAGGAGTTCCCCCAAGCCATGACGGCTTGAAGGTGTTGGGAAGCTACATCGGCACCAACACGGCTACATCAGCCTTTGTGCGGTCCAGTCTGGAGGCAATGGGAGCACCTCTGGGGTTGATTGAGCACATGGAGCCTCAACTAGCGGGGCTGCTGTTATCTCGGTGCATCTCGCGCCGAGTGTCTTACCTAGCCCGCACGACGCCGCTGCCATCCCTGCCCAAGGAGGAGTGGTCCGAATGGGGAAGGAGGCTGCTGGAAACGCTCCTGACGGCATGCGGCATCATTCACCCGCGCGGGGAAGAAACTTCACGCACGTGGGCGCAAGCCTCTCTCCCCGTGTCGTTGGGAGGGCTCGGGCTGACCGACCCCACCGTGGAAGGAGGCTACAGCTTCCTCGCCAGCTACACGCAGGCGCAGCTGCTGCTCGACTCCCTTGATGGCGAGTGCAACGGCCCACTGGAAGCTACACGAGAGCTGATGCGCGGCCCCTACACGCGGTCCTCCCCTTTGACCGAATGGCTAGCGGATTGCGAGGAGGAGCTTCCCTTGCCAGCACAAGAGGCCCTGCAAGCTGAAAGAATAGCTCCAACCGCGGGAAAGCTGCAGCACGGCCTGGCCACGGCTGTCCAGGGCCAGCGCTATGCCGTGCAGGTGGAGGAGACGCGGGGGATGAGGCCAAACCCCAACCACGGTCACACGCAGCGGCTGCTGTCCCTGTCAGGGTACGGGGCTGGGGACTGGTTAAACGCCGTGCCCCTCCACTCCTCGCTACGCCTTGAGGCTCCCCACTATGCCAACGCGGTCCAGCTTCGGCTGGGCCTCCCCTTCGCGGCTCCGGGGGTTTGCAACTGCTCAAAGAAGGTGAAGATCCCAGATAAACGATTACCGAACCACCTGCTACGCTGCGGCACGGGGGGGGGACGCACAAACACACACAATGAGTTAAGAGACGAGTGTGCACGGATGGCGCGTGATGCCGGATTCATGGTGCACATAGAAACGGCTGCCTTCAGCCCTGTGGAGGAGAAGAAGGCCGATTTGGCCTTACGATGCCGCTCCACCGGCGCCGTCTACATCTGTGATGTGACGGTGACGGACCCCATCAGCACCCGCGACGAGAATGCATCTAAGGGGCGGGGATGGGCAGCACGAGAAGCTGCAGACAAGAAGCACGGCTTGTACACGGACCGCCCAGAGTGGGTGAAGTTCTTCCCACTAGCGGTCGAGACGTATGGGTGCCCATGCCCAGAGACAGTGGATTTCCTGAAACTGCTCGCGGAAAGAGCTGCAAGGCGGTTCTTTAACGCCGAGCCCACCTCCTACCAAGCTGCCAAGCTTTTACACCAATACCGGCAGCGGTGGTCGGTGGCTCTTCAAAGGGGGCAGTCGATTGGCTACCTGGAAAAGTGCAGCATAGCGGCTGCCGTAGAATACCCACTGCTAGAGCCAGTGGGGGAGGCCCCGTCCCTAGGGGACTGCCTCTTGGTCCTGGATCCCGCTCTGGACCTAGCTTAAGGGGGGGGGGGGGGGGGGGGTAGAGCCGATGTGTGCGTAGTTTGAGGGATATGCATCAGACATCCGCCCGTTTTCACCTTGCATGCCTGTATGATCTTGTATCAATCAATGAAAGGGCCATTCGAGAGAGAGAGAGAGGGAGTCTAATTGCAGAAAGGCAACTCTTGATTGATTTGAGGTAACCCACGCTCAGCCTGCTGTACTGGACTGGCTTGACAACCTGTTCGCCACGGAGCCCAATAGCAAGGTGCGTGGGGTGGGGCGGGGGAGAGGCGAGAGAGGAAGAGGAGAGGCTTCAAATGCATGATGTGTCGATTTTTTAGTCGACTCAAGCCTACTGCACGCACGCACGCAGCTCACTGAGACATGTCTGAACCTCGCGAGGAAGAGAGGTTTCAAATGCATGATGTGTGCGTGCGCGAGTCAACTCAAAACACACCACACTCGTCTGCTGTGTTGGCTGTTCAATTCAAGCTCCTCGCTTTGCTACAGGGAAGAGGTGCAAGGGAGAGGGGCAGGGGAGAGGGGCAGGGGAGAGGGGCAGGGGAGAGGGGCAGGGGAGAGGGGCAGGGGAGAGGGGCAGGGGAGAGTTTGATCATGATGGACGATGTGTGGGTGGGTGGGTGGTTATGTGTGGGTAGGTGCTTGCATCAGATCGCATGCTCTTGACTCCACAGCCTCCGTATTTCAACAAGGCAATAGCATTGCTCCAGTGCTTGTTACCCTTCCCCACCACGTGAAACCTCTCTCAACCCCTCGTTTCACTCCACCCTCCAGGCACTCACGCTGCTGGCGATCTGCATGCTGCTGTCTGCAGTGGGCGGCGTGCTGTACAAGGCAGCAGCCGTGTTCAATACCCTTTCTTTCCCACCTCTTCGAACCCCTTTCCACTCCTTACCTAATCTATCCCACAGGCCCTCACACTCCTGGCGATCTGCATGCTGCTGACAGCAGTGGGCGGGGTGCTCTACAAGGCAGCAGCTGCGGAGCTCTAGTGTTCTGTACCGATTTTTACCTCTTTACACCCCTCCCAACCCCTTGTTTTCTCACTCCTCCAGGCCCTCACACTGCTGGCGATCTGTATGCTGCTGACAGCAGTGGGCGGGGTGCTGTACAAGGCAGCAGCCGTGGCGTCCAATGACGACTTGCCACTTGGCGAGTCTGTGTGGGTGTCGTGGACGTTTGTGTCCAACCCCAGTGAACACGTCAATGAGGTGAGTGAGAGATGCAGCTAGTGTAAATGTGTTTGGTGACTATTATAAAATGGCTGAAACCTTTTGAAACATTGTTACAGGACGTACACACGTGTGTGGAACAGTGGAAGAGTAGCTTGTGCAGAATTGACTGTGTGCGGGAAAAAATAAATAAATAAATAAATAAATAAATAATGTTTTTTTTTTTTTTTCTTGTCTACTGCTTCTCTAATGGTTTCCTCATGTCCCCCCTCTTTTCTTCTCACCCACTCACCCCCTTCTCAATGCCCCTGCCACCCTACCCTACCCCCGTCTGCCAATCCCACACACACTATTGCACTTTCAACCTGCCTCCCTCCATTTTTCCCTCTCTCTCCCCCGTTTCTCCCCACCCCTTCCCACCCCTCCCCCCCTCTTCGAACACCACAGACCACGGCCTGGAGCGTGTGGCGAGCGCAGTAGTGATGGTGGGGGGAGGGAGTGCTCTTTTTTCCACCTTCCCCCCCCCCCCTTGCCCGATGCCCTCTCCCTCGTCGCCACATCCCCCTTAACACCTCAGGCCTCGGGTGCGAAGCGTGTGGTGAGCGCAGTGGTGTCGGTGGGTGGAATGCTTTACTTTGCGTTGCTGGTGGGTCTGGCAACGGATCTAGTGGCGAGCAAGGTGGACCAGCTGGAGCAGGGCCATGGGGCCGTCATAGAGAGCAACCACACGCTTGTGTGCGGTGAGTCAGACGATGCACAAGGTGATTTAGTGTAGGCACTGGGACTTGCTGAATACGAAGAGGGGGTGGTCTGGCTGGCAGCGGACCTGGTGGCGAGCAAGGTGGACCAGCTGGAGCAGGGCCATGGGGCGGTCATAGAGAGCAACCACACCCTTGTGTGCGGTGAGCAACCACACCCTTGTGTGCGGCGAGCAACCACACCCTTGTGTGCGGTGAGCAACCACACCCTTGTGTGCGGTGAGTCAGACAAGGACAAATGCATGTGTGTAGTCGAGTGCATAGATAGATGTAGCCACTAGGACGTGCTAATTTTGAGAAGTGGGTGGGTCTGGCAACGGACCTGGTGGCGAGCAAGGTGGATCAGCTGGCTGCAGGGCAGCGGGACCATCATAGAGAGCAACCACACCCTTGTGTGCGGTGAGTGAATGATTGTATATGTGTAGGAAGGTAGAAGGATGTGTAAGTGTAGGCACTGGGACTTGCTGAGCACGAAGAGGGGGTCTGGCTGCTGGCAACGGGCCTGGTGGCAACCAAGGTGGACCAGCTGGAGCAGGGCAGCGGGACCGTCATAGAGAGCAACCACACGCTCGTATGCGGTGAGTCAGACGATACACAAGGTGATTTAGTGTAGGCACTGGGACTTGCTGAGCACGAAGAGGGGTCTGGCTGGCAACGGACCTGGTGGCGAGCAAGGTGGATCAGCTGGAGCGGGGCAACGGGGCGTTTATAGAGAGCAACCACATGCGTGTGTGCGGGGCGGTGAGTCAATGAATGTATATGTAGAGGGATGTATTAGTGTAGTGTAGCTATTAGTGTAGTGCAGCTGACCATGAAGAGAGGGTGTAGTATAGTGTAGCCATGGATAGACCTGGTGGCCAGGTCAGCCAGGGTCACGTCTGGTCCTCTCTGCTCCCATCTGAGCTCACACCTGTTCCCTCACACTCTGAAGAGAGGGTGTAGTGTAGCCATGGACCTGGTGGCCAGGCCAGCAAGAGTGAGTCACCTCTGGTCCTCTCGGCTCCCCTCTTTTGAGTCGACTCAAAGGTCAACCTGGTGGCCGGGCCAGCAAGAGTCACGTCTGGTCCTCTCTGCTCCCCTCTGAGCTCACACCTGTTGTTCCCTCCCAACCGAACACCAGGCTGGACCCCAAAAACCATTCCCCTGGTGAAGGCGCTGGTGGAAGCAGGGGAGCGCTTGAGTCGGCCCTGTCTCTCCTCGTTGCTCCGTGTTTCTAAACCCTCCTCCCCTCCTACTGCTGTCCTGACTGCCCAGGCTGGACCCCAAAAACCATTCCTCTGGTGAAGGCGCTGGTGGAAGCAGGGGAGCGCTTGAGTCGGCCCTGTCTCTCCTCGTTGCTCCGTGTTTCTAAACCCTCCTCCCCTCCTACTGCTGTCCTGACTGCCCAGGCTGGACCCCAAAAACCATTCCCCTGGTGAAGGCGCTGGTGGAAGCAGGGGAGCGCTTGAGTCGGCCCTGTCTCTCCTCGTTGCTCCGTGTTTCTAAACCCTCCTCCCCTCCTACTGCTGTCCTGACTGCCCAGGGTGGACCCCAAAAACCATTCCCCTGGTGAAGGCGCTGGTGGAAGCAGGGGAGCGCTTGAGTCGGCCCTGTCTCTCCTCGTTGCTCCGTGTTACTAAACCCTCCTCCCCTCCTACTGCTGTCCTGACTGCCCAGGCTGGACCCCAAAAACCATTCCCCTGGTGAAGGCGCTGGTGGAAGCAGGGGAGCGCTTGAGTCGGCCCTGTCTCTCCTCGTTGCTCCGTGTTTCTAAACCCTCCTCCCCTCCTACTGCTGTCCTGACTGCCCAGGCTGGACCCCAAAAACCATTCCCCTGGTGAAGGCGCTGGTGGAAGCAGGGGAGCGCTTGAGTCGGCCCTGTCTCTCCTCGTTGCTCCGTGTTACTAAACCCTCCTCCCCTCCTACTGCTGTCCTGACTGCCCAGGCTGGACCCCAAAAACCATTCCCCTGGTGAAGGCGCTGGTGGAAGCAGGGGAGCGCTTGAGTCGGCCCTGTCTCTCCTCGTTGCTCCGTGTTACTAAACCCTCCTCCCCTCCTACTGCTGTCCTGACTGCCCAGGCTGGACCCCAAAAACCATTCCCCTGGTGAAGGCGCTGGTGGAAGCAGGGGAGCGCTTGAGTCGGCCCTGTCTCTCCTCGTTGCTCCGTGTTACTAAACCCTCCTCCCCTCCTACTGCTGTCCTGACTGCCCAGGCTGGACCCCAAAAACCATTCCCCTGGTGAAGGCGCTGGTGGAAGCAGGGGAGCGCTTGAGTCGGCCGTGTCTCTCCTCGTTGCTCCGTGTTACTAAACCCTCCTCCCCTCCTACTGCTGTCCTGACTGCCCAGGCTGGACCCCAAAAACCATTCCCCTGGTGAAGGCGCTGGTGGAAGCAGGGGAGCGCTTGAGTCGGCCCTGTCTCTCCTCGTTGCTCCGTGTTTCTAAACCCTCCTCCCCTCCTACTGCTGTCCTGACTGCCCAGGCTGGACCCCAAAAACCATTCCCCTGGTGAAGGCGCTGGTGGAAGCAGGGGAGCGGCCGTCAGTGGTGGTTCTGGCGGAGAGGGAGAGTGTGGAGATGGATGGAGAGCTGCTGGAGGCTGTACCGGTTGGAGATCGAGGAGGAATGAGGGTGAGTGAGGGAGTGAGGGAGTGAGTGAGTGAGTGAGTGAGTGATTTACGGAACGAGGGGATGAGACAAAACGAGAAATTGAAAAGAGAGGCCGTCAGTGGTGGTGGTGGCGGGGAGGGGGAGTGTGGAGATGGATGGAGAATTGCTGGAGGTTGTACCGGTTGAAGAGCGAGGAGGGATGAGCGTGAGTGAGTGAGGGAGTGAGTGAGGGAGTGAGTGAGGGCTAGAGTGAGGAATGTAGGCAGTGAGTGAGTGGGGGAGGGAGTGAGTGGGTCAAGGAGTGAGGGGGCAGGTGTTTGAAGAAGTGTTTTGAGACGTCTCAAAACACTTCTTCAAACACGTGGGTCAAGGAGTGAGGGGGCAGGTGTTTGAAGAAGTGTTTTGAGACGTCTCAAAACACTTCTTCAAACACGTGGGTCAAGGAGTGAGGGAGCAGGTGTTTGAAGAAGTGTTTTGAGACGTCTCAAAACACTTCTTCAAACACGTGGGTCAAGGAGTGAGGGGGCAGGTGTTTGAAGAAGTGTTTTGAGACGTCTCAAAACACTTCTTCAAACACGTGGGTCAAGGAGTGAGGGGGCAGGTGTTTGAAGAAGTGTTTTGAGACGTCTCAAAACACTTCTTCAAACACGTGGGTCAAGGAGTGAGGGGGCAGGTGTTTGAAGAAGTGTTTTGAGACGTCTCAAAACACTTCTTCAAACACGTGGGTCAAGGAGTGAGGGGGCAGGTGTTTGAAGAAGTGTTTTGAGACGTCTCAAAACACTTCTTCAAACACGTGGGTCAAGGAGTGAGGGGGCAGGTGTTTGAAGAAGTGTTTTGAGACGTCTCAAAACACTTCTTCAAACACGTGGGTCAAGGAGTGAGGGGGCAGGCGTTTGAAGAAGTGTTTTGAGACGTCTCAAAACACTTCTTCAAACACGTGGGTCAAGGAGTGAGGGGGCAGGCGTTTGAAGAAGTGTTTTGAGACGTCTCAAAACACTTCTTCAAACACGTGGGTCAAGGAGTGAGGGGGCAGGCGTTTGAAGAAGTGTTTTGAGACGTCTTAAAACACTTCTTCAAACACGTGGGTCAAGGAGTGAGGGGGCAGGCGTTTGAAGAAGTGTTTTGAGACGTCTCAAAACACTTCTTCAAACACGTGGGTCAAGGAGTGAGGGGGCAGGTGTTTGAAGAAGTGTTTTGAGACGTCTCAAAACACTTCTTCAAACACGTGGGTCAAGGAGTGAGGGGGCAGGTGTTTGAAGAAGTGTTTTGAGACGTCTCAAAACACTTCTTCAAACACGTGGGTCAAGGAGTGAGGGGGCAGGTGTTTGAAGAAGTGTTTTGAGACGTCTCAAAACACTTCTTCAAACACGTGGGTCAAGGAGTGAGGGGGCAGGTGTTTGAAGAAGTGTTTTGAGACGTCTCAAAACACTTCTTCAAACACGTGGGTCAAGGAGTGAGGGGGCAGGTGTTTGAAGAAGTGTTTTGAGACGTCTCAAAACACTTCTTCAAACACGTGGGTCAAGGAGTGAGGGGGCAGGTGTTTGAAGAAGTGTTTTGAGACGTCTCAAAACACTTCTTCAAACACGTGGGTCAAGGAGTGAGGGGGCAGGTGTTTGAAGAAGTGTTTTGAGACGTCTCAAAACACTTCTTCAAACACGTGGGTCAAGGAGTGAGGGGGCAGGCGTTTGAAGAAGTGTTTTGAGACGTCTCAAAACACTTCTTCAAACACGTGGGTCAAGGAGTGAGGGGGCAGGCGTTTGAAGAAGTGTTTTGAGACGTCTCAAAACACTTCTTCAAACACGTGGGTCAAGGAGTGAGGGGGCAGGCGTTTGAAGAAGTGTTTTGAGACGTCTTAAAACACTTCTTCAAACACGTGGGTCAAGGAGTGAGGGGGCAGGCGTTTGAAGAAGTGTTTTGAGACGTCTCAAAACACTTCTTCAAACACGTGGGTCAAGGAGTGAGGGGGCAGGTGTTTGAAGAAGTGTTTTGAGACGTCTCAAAACACTTCTTCAAACACGTGGGTCAAGGAGTGAGGGGGCAGGTGTTTGAAGAAGTGTTTTGAGACGTCTCAAAACACTTCTTCAAACACGTGGGTCAAGGAGTGAGGGGGCAGGTGTTTGAAGAAGTGTTTTGAGACGTCTCAAAACACTTCTTCAAACACGTGGGTCAAGGAGTGAGGGGGCAGGTGTTTGAAGAAGTGTTTTGAGACGTCTCAAAACACTTCTTCAAACACGTGGGTCAAGGAGTGAGTGGGTCAAGGAGTGGGGGAAGGAGTGAGTGGGGGCAGGGAGTGAGTGGGGGAGGGAGTGAGAGTGAAAGGGGAGCGGACGTCTTAAGAGAGTGAAAGGTGGGGGTCTCAAGAGAGCAACAGAGGCTGCCTGGTAGCCGGCCGATCTCAACTGCTGCTCCCCCTCCCAGGCAGCCTCTGTTGCCTTTGAGTCTACTCAAAAGTCACGTCGACTTGAAAGTCTCTTTTTGAGTCGACTCAAAAGTCTCTTTTTGAGTCGACTCAAAAACGCCTGGTTGCCGATGTCAACCGCTGCTCCACCTCTCAGGCAGCTTCTGTTGCTCTCTTGGCCTCTACCTCTTCTCACCCCCCTCCACACCTTGTCTGTCCCTTTCCACCTCCCCTCACTCTTCTCATCAGGTGATGACTCGTCGCGGTGACCCCCTCAAAGCAGCAGATCTCAACCGCTGCTCCGCCTCCCGAGCAGCCTCTGTTGCTCTCTTGGTCTCGATCTCTTCTCTCTCCCCATCTTCCTTGCTTCTCCCTCCACCTCATCAGGTCATGACTCGCCGCGGTGACCCCCTCAAAGCAGCCGATCTCACCCGCTGCTCCTCCCCCTCCCGGGCAGCCTCTGTTGCTCTCTTGGTCTCGATCTCTTCTCTCTCCCCATCTTCCTTGCTTCTCCCTCCACCTCATCAGGTGATGACTCGCCGCGGTGACCCCCTCAAAGCAGCCGATCTCAACCGCTGCTCCGCATCCCGGGCGGCCTCCATCGTCATCCTCTCGCCCCAGCTGCCCTCCCGCCAGCAGGCAGACGCTCAGGTGAAAGCAACAGACGCTCAGGTTCAAACAGCAGGGGCTCAGGGGAAATCAACATATGCTCAGTCAGGTGCACACATCAGGCAGGCATGCAAGTGACAAGATAGGGTTTAGGCAAAGCATGGAACAGGAAAACTCTGCAGGGGTGGACTGGACTCGGATTCGAATGAGTGATTTGACTGAGTGAGGGATGGACATCTGGTAAGTAAAACCATCCCACCCTTGCATGCATGCAGATGAAATCCCTCCCACCTCACCCCACCCCTCCCTTTTCTTCCCCATCGCATCCCACCCACCCCACCATCACTTTCTGAGGCGTCTGGTTGCTCGATTCGATCATTGCATAGCATTCTCGTTTCCACCGCCACTTTCTCAGAAGCTGCTTTTCCCGTCGGGAGAATCGGTGCTGCTCAATGCTCTTTTGAGACGTCTCAATGGTGATTGCTCCCTCCCTTATTGCCCTTTCGTATTCCCTGCTCTGCTGCTCAATTCAATGCTCTCTCATTTCTCCTTGCTCCACGTCACCACCAGGTGCTTCAAATTCAAACCGCCATGGCTCTGGCTGCCGGTCTTCCCTCAAGTCCAAGGCGACGTGGTTGCTGAGCTTTGAGACGCCTCAAAGCTTGAAGTCTTTTGTAATCCCTGCTGCTCCGTGTTTCCGTGTCCCACATTCCATGTTGAATGCTGCTCCATGTTCCATGTTCCTTGCTCCGTGCTCCATGTCACACTCACCAGGTGCTGCAAACCGCCATGGCACTGGCGGTGCTTCCTGAAATCCAGGGTGACGTGGTTGCTGAGCTGGCATGCCCCGAGAACACGATGCTGCTGGGGAAGCTGCACGCGAGTCTCATGAAGCGACTGGATAGGGCCAGGCAGCAGCACATGCTGGGGTGAGTGAGTGGTTTGACTTGAGTTGGGGTGAGCAGAGCAGATGCTGGGTCATCATCAGTCATCATCACCTAATAACATCTCCACTTTCTCGACACTCCAACTTTATTGAAATCACATTTGAGAATTCTCAAAAGTGATGTCAATATTTGGGGTGAGCAGAGCAGATGCTGGGTCATCACTCATCATCACTCATCATCACTCATCATCACTCATCATCACTCATCATCACTCATCATCACTCATCATCACTCATCATCACTCATCATCACCTAGTAACACCTCCACTCACTCGACACTACCCCGTTCACATCCCCATCCCCATCCCCATCCCCATCCCCATCCCCATCCCCATCCCCATCCCCATCCCCATCCCCATCCCCATCCCCATCCCCATCCCCATCCCCATCCCCATCCCCATCCCCATCCCCATCCCCATCCCCATCCCCATCCCCATCCCCATCCCCATCCCCATCCCCATCCCCATCCCCATCCCCATCCCCATCCCCATCCCCATCCCCATCCCCATCCCCATCCCCATCCCTCTTCAGGTCATCAACCGAGGCTGCTCGCCTTGTCACCCATGCCGGAACAGCAGCCACTGCCATCACCACCACCATACCATCTCCCTCCGCTGCTACTGCCAGCACTGCCACTGATGCCACTGGTTCTAATGGTACTGCTGGTATTGGTATTGCCACAAGCACAACAATCCCTACAGGTGCTGCCTCCGCTACCACCGGCCACGCCACGCCGGCCAGGACCGCCACGCGTGGTTTGTCCTCTTCTGCGGGGCAGAGGCGGCGCAAGCTGGTGCCTGTGGAGACGGGCGGCATGGCTCTGAGACGGCTGGTGGATCTGGCACTACAGCCGGCCGGCAGTGCTGTAGCGGCTGAGCTGCTGCGATTCAAGGGGGCGGAGTTTCACTTCAAGGAATGGTGAGAAATGGGAACTGGTATGCTACAGCCGGCATGGCTCTGAGACGGCTGGTGGATCTGGCGCTACAGCCAGCTGGGGAGTGCTGTAGTGGCTGAGCTGCTGCGATTCAAGGGGGCAGAGTTCCACTTCAAAGAATGGTAAGGATGGTGTGATTGGTGACTTGAGGACCTTGTGCTACAGCTTGCTTAGCGCTACAGCCGGCCGGCTCTGCTGTAGCTGCGGAACTGCTGCGATTCAAGGGAGCCGAGTTCCACTGCAAGGGAATTGTGAGAAATGGTGAGGAATGGTGAGGAATGGTGAGGAATGGTGAGGTATGGTGAGGTATGGTGAGGTATGGTGAGTTATGGTGAGGAATGGTGAATTCTGGCCCTTGCGTTACAGCCAGCCCGGCGCTACAGCCGGCTGGCTCTGTTATGACAACTAAATCATTGCGATTCAAGGGAGCCGAGTTTCACTTCAAGGAATGGTACGGATGGAATGGTGCAGCAGATGCTTGGCTGGTGGGATGGCTGGTGGGATAACTGGTTGGTCTCCCTCCCTCTCATCACCCTCTCTTCGTACAGGAAGGAGCTTGAGGGGCGCACGTTTGCAGAGGCGGTGTTCATGGTTGAAGACGCCGTGCTGTGTGGGGTGCAGCAGATGGTGGGGTGGTTGGATGGCATTACTGGACCTCCCACTCCCCCTCACAGCCAACCACCGTGCAGCACCCATCTCTTCCCTGCCATGTGCGCTCGTGTTTCCAACTCCCTGCAGGGCGAAGCTTGAGGGCCGTACTTTTGCAAAGGCGGTGTTTATGTTTGAAGATGCCGTGCCGAGTGGAATGCAGCACAGGTCTCCCTCCCCTTCCCCCCCTTCCCATTACCCCCCTTCTCAACAGGAAGGAGCTTGAGGGGCGCACGTTGGCAGAGGCAGTGTTTATGTTAGAGGATGCTGTGCTGTGCCGTGTGCAGCAGATGGTGGGGTGGGGTGGTTGGTCGGTTGGTTGGCATGGCAGCACACGACCTCCCACTTCCCCCAATTGAACCCTTTGCCTCTGCTCTCTTCGCCCTACAGGAAGGAGCTTGAGGGGCGTACGTTTGCCGAGGCTGTGTTTATGTTTGAGGATGCTGTGCCATGTGGCGTGCAGCAGTTGGTGGGCACGGAGGACGAGAGGACTCTCATCAACCCTCCTGGTGACACCGTGATTGAGGTGAGTGTGATTGTATTGGGGGCAGAGTGACTATGACGGGAGTGTGCCGTGTGGTGTGCAGCAGATGGTGCCGTGTGTATTGGAGGACGAGGGGACGCTCATTAACCCTCGGTGACACCGTGATTGAGGTATGGGAGTGAGTGTGAGTGTGAGAGAGTGAGACTGGATGATGGAAGAGAGATGGAGGGGAGCGTGCCGTGCGGGGTGCAGCAGATGTGGGGACGGAGGATGAGAGGACACTCATCAACCTGCATGGGGATACCGTGTGATTGAGGTGAGCATGTTGATTGAAGATAGGTGGTGTGATTTCAGTGAGAGTTTCAGTGAGAGTTTCAGTGAGAGTTTCAGTGAGTTTCAGTGAGAGTTTCAGTGAGAGTTTCAGTGAGAGTTTCAGTGAGAGTTTCAGTGAGTTTCAGTGAGAGTTTCAGTGAGAGTTTCAGTGAGAGTTTCAGTGAGAGTTTCAGTGAGTTTCAGGTGAGCATATAGATTTTGAGGTGGTGTGAGTTTCAGGACCTGGCTGGGTTGATAGTGATACGTTGCAGATTCTGCATGTCGTGTTATGTTGATGACTCAGTTAATATTATATGTTCTTATTCCCCAATCTCTTTTATTTGTCCCTTTCCTCGCTTCTGTGCAGTGGAGTTACCGTTTTCTGAGAATTCTCAAAAAATCACTATTTTTTCCCTCCCTTATCACCTTCCGTTTCCTCACCTCTCGCCCACGGGCCACGCCACATCAGCCCGGGGACCGTCTGCTGGTCATCGCTGAGTCAGCAGGCAGCTACGCGCCACGTAGGCCGACCGCTGAGTCAGCAAAGGAGCGCGAGCTGGCGGAGAAGCGGCTGGCGTCGTTTGCGACGCCGTGGCACTACGACAGCCTGCCACGTGGCAACGTGCGGCGCCGCCACAACGTGCTGATTGCGGGCGAATGGAGGGATGACGTGGCAGAGGCCCTCCTTCTACTCGGTGCCAAGCTGGCTCCCCGTGAGTTTCAACTTTCAGTACAGTCACACTGTGCGAACTTAATCATGTTTTCTCATTCATTCTGTAATAAATACAGCAGTGTATCTAGATACAGGAGACAAGGAGACAGCAGCCAGCACTCAACCCCTCTATCAAGTCCGACAGCCTCAACCTCAACCTGTCTCAGTCTCATGCATCTCCTCTCTCTCCCCTTCCCCACTCCCTTCCTCTCTCTCTCTCGCCACCAAGCAGGCATTCAGGTGGCTTCGGTACTGGTCGACTCCCCTTCCCTCTCCCCCTCCCCTTGCACTCACCTTTTCCCATCATCTCGTGCTTCCCTTCCCGTCCACACTCCCTCCCCTCTCTTCCCTCTCTCCACCGAGCAGGCAGTCAGGTGGCAGTCATGGTCGACTCTCCATCCCTCTCCCCATTCCACACGGCTTGTCCCATCATCTTGTGATTTGCTTCCCGTCCACACTCCCTCCCCTCTCTTCCCTCTCTCCACCGAGCAGGCAGTCAGGTGGCAGTAATGGTCGACTCTCCATCCCTCTCCCCATTCCACACGCCTTGTCCCATCATCTTGTGATTTGCTTCCCGTCCACACTCCCTCCCCTCTCTTCCCTCTCTCCACCGAGCAGGCAGTCAGGTGGCAGTAATGGTCGACTCCCCTTCCTTCGCAGCAGCACAGCAGCGGCTCAACCCCTTCATCAAGTCAGGCAGCCTCAACCTTAACCTGTCACTGTGTGAGTGGTTGTAAAAGTTTTATGAGGCGCCTCAAAAGTCACTGTGTGATGTGAGTGCTTCTGCAGATGTCAGCGCACAAACTGCCCCACATTCCCCTTCCTGTTTCCACGCTTCTCCCTGCATCTCTCCCCCCCCCCACCTTCTCTCCTGTCAGACCACGGGTATCTGGGGCGCATGGCCGATCTAGAATAGGTCCCTCTAGAGGCCTTTGACACTGTTATTGTGCTCGCCCCCGCTCGGTGGTGCCCCCCGCTCGCACCACCAGCCACCCCCCGACCAGCCGCACCACCACCACTGAACCCACGTTCCACTTCCTGCTTCCCCGTTTCTCCCTTCTCCCATCTCTCCCCCCCCCCCTTCCCTTCCCCCCTATGCCAGACCATGGGCATTTGGGTTCAATGGCTGATTTGGAAAAGGTCCCTCTAGAGGCCTTTGACACTGTTATTGTGCTCGCCCCTTGCTCTCACCACCAGCCGCCCCCCGACCAGCCGCAAATGCGCGACGACGAAGGGGGGGCGGAGCGCGGGGAGGGCACCAGCAGCAGGAGCGGTGGTGCGGGGGGTGAAGGGGGAGAGGGAGTGCTGATGCCGTCTGCTTCGGTAACTGCTATGATGATTCGGACGATTCAGAGGGAGCGGGGACTGGTGGGAGCAACCGTGCTGGCAGAGAGTGATTCGGCAGTGGAGGGGAGGGGAGAGGGAGGGGAGGAGGGCGGGGGAGAGGGGGAAGGGGAAGGGGAGGGGGAGGGAGGGGCCGCGGCGGCGGCGGTGGTGGATGGGGATTTGATGGAGGAGGTGCGGGAGAGGTGGTTGACTGATAGCCTGGATACGAATGTGGTGCATGCGAGGATTCTGGCTCAGACTGCCATGGACCCAGGTGGGTGGGTGCAGCAGGTGCGGTGAAGCAGGCATGCTAGTGGTGGTTATGAGGGGAGGGGAGTGGGGCCATGCGCGGATTCTGGCTCAGACTGCCATGGACCCAGGTGGGTGGGTGCAGCAGGTGCGGTGAAGCAGGCATGCTAGTGGTGGTTATGAGGGGAGGGGATTGGGGCCATGCGCGGATTCTGGCTCAGACTGCCATGGACCCAGGTGGGTGGGTGCAGCAGGTGCGGTGAAGCAGGCATGCTAGTGGTGGTTATGAGGGGAGGGGAGTGGGGCCATGCGCGGATTCTGGCTCAGACTGCCATGGACCCAGGTGGGTGGGTGCAGCAGGTGCGGTGAAGCAGGCATGCTAGTGGTGGTTATGAGGGGAGGGGAGTGGGGCCATGCGCGGATTCTGGCTCAGACTGCCATGGACCCAGGTGGGTGGGTGCAGCAGGTGCGGTGAAGCAGGCATGCTAGTGGTGGTTATGAGGGGAGGGGAGTGGGGCCATGCGCGGATTCTGGCTCAGACTGCCATGGACCCAGGTGGGTGGGTGCAGCAGGTGCGGTGAAGCAGGCATGCTAGTGGTGGTTATGAGGGGAGGGGAGTGGGGCCATGCGCGGATTCTGGCTCAGACTGCCATGGACCCAGGTAGGTGGGTGCAGCAGGTGCGGTGAAGCAGGCATGCTAGTGGTGGTTATGAGGGGAGGGAAGTGGGGCCATGCGCGGATTCTGGCTCAGACTGCCATGGACCCAGGTGGGTGGGTGCAGCAGGTGCGGTGAAGCAGGCATGCTAGTGGTGGTTATGAGGGGAGGGGATTGGGGCCATGCGCGGATTCTGGCTCAGACTGCCATGGACCCAGGTGGGTAGTGCTCTGTGCAGCTGGTGCGTTGAAGCAGGCATGTGCGGGTCAGAGTTATCCTGTGGGGCGGAGGAGGGGGGTACGATGGAGGAGGTGCGGGAGAGGTGGTTGACTGATAGCTTGGATACAAATGTGGTGCATGCACGGATTCTGGCCCAAACTGCCATGGACCCAGGTGGGTGGGTGGGAGGGTGGGCAGGTGGGTGCACATGCCAGTATGTGGGGCAGTGGTGGGACCACTGCCACTGTCTGCATGAGGCTACAAGCTGACTGGCAGTGGTGGCACCACTGCCACTGTCTGCATGAGGCTACAAGCTGACTGGCAGTGGTGGGACCACTGCCACTGTCTGCATGAGGCTACAAGCTGACTGGCAGTGGTGGGACCACTGCCACTGTCTGCATGAGGCTACAAGCTGACTGGCAGTGGTGGCACCACTGCCACTGTCTGCATGAGGCTACAAGCTGACTGGCAGTGGTGGCACCACTGCCACTGTCTGCATGAGGCTACAAGCTGACTGGCAGTGGTGGGACCACTGCCACTGTCTGCATGAGGCTACAAGCTGACTGGCAGTGGTGGGACCACTGCCACTGTCTGCATGAGGCTACAAGCTGACTGGCAGTGGTGGGACCACTGCCACTGTCTGCATGAGGCTACAAGCTGACTGGCAGTGGTGGGACCACTGCCACTGTCTGCATGAGGCTACAAGCTGACTGGCAGTGACGGCACGGTGGCACCAGTTGGGTGTGGGCTTGCGGTCTCTCTGTTCGCTCATTTTCAGTGGGAAAGCACCCTGCCATAGTCATACGTACTAATTGCACACATTCATATGATGTGCACTCACGTGCATGCATGTATGCTCATGTGCATGCATTTCCAGCCCTGTACCCATGACTCCATCTCTAATCTTCACATGCATGGATGCGATCGTGCGGTCATGCACACATGTAAGGCCAGCCCCATACCCTAAGCAACCCCATACCCATGACTTCATCTCCAATCCGCGGGCACTCATGCCGAACCCATCCTATTCCCTTTTGGCTGTGCCAGATGTCGGCGGCGTTTGGGCGAGGTCGTGAGCGGGTCTGGCTTATAATTCTCGGGGTTTGAGGCGTCTCAAAACACACACGCATCCCCTGCTGGCGTCTCAATATGCAAATCCACCCATTCCCTGCTGTGCCAGATGTCGGCGGCGTATTGGACGAGATCGTGAGCGGGTCGGGCTCGTCGCTCTCTCTGGAGGATGCCACCTCGTTCCTCGTGGACGGGGAAGCCCTCTCCTTCTTCGACCTGCAGGTGCGTTGCTCCCTAGCCCTGAATCTTCGTTCTCACTCTCTCTTCCCCGTGGATGGCGAATCACTCTCCACCTGCAGATTTGCCTGCATGGGTGCGCCTTCCGCACACGCACACAAACACGCACACAAACACGCACACAAACACGCACGTGCACACCCAGATGGACTCATGTGCACAAGCACCCATTTTCTTTGTCATATGCCTAACATGCTTTCTTCCTAACCCATTATGTTATGCTTTTTTTATAATCACCCCTCTACCCAATAAATTCTCTTCGTTTCCCCTTTATCATAATGTCTCTACCTTTTTTTCAATTGCAGAGCCGGGTTCTGCGTCGGCGGAAGCTGATGATTGCATACAACTGTGCTAATAACGGGGGCAAGTGGCAGCTGAATCCCCAAGACAAGAACAAGCCTCTGGTGTGGCGAGCTGGCGACCGCCTTGTCGTGCTGTCTTAGACAGTACACGCTCGATCAGCTGGTCCTACTATTATTATGGCAATTATTTAATATGGTTAATATGTGTGTCTTGTTAACCGGCTTGTGTATCGTTCATATTTTTACCAGACACACTGGTTTGCTACACTGCGAAATAAGCTGAGACATTGCTCTGTCATTCTCCCTGCGTCGTTACGTCATGTCCTTATTATCGAAGACCTCTACAAGCGGTGCATGAAACTTCTCAACTCTCCCCGCCTTCCCCGCACTTCCACCCGCAATTTCCGCCACCTCGCCCTTTTCAATCGACGCCGTACGTCAGTCCGTGAAGCACGACTCGCCGTCGATGTCCCTCTCGAATTCACCACCGTCCCCTGCATAGCCTCTCGATTCTCCACCCTTGAGCAGTTCAGATTCACTGAGCACCCACGGCCGAGTAAAAACTGGAACTCTCACGTCGTCAGTGGTCACCGTCGAGTCCAGCGATAGTTTCAAGAAAATCGTCTAATCCGCCGAGCGGATTTTTTTTTCTGAGGTAGATTCGGATTCGGATTCTATTCTGCTGAGGTGGATTTTATCCGTTTTTTGCCGAGGATCTTCCGCATGGCGGTTGTGGCGGCGGCAGTCACGGCGCGGTCCCCGTCGTCCGCGTCGGCATCAGGCGCTTCGGCGGGATGGCTGTGGCCGTTGATCGGAACGGCGGCGTCGATCGCCTTCGCGTCCGCCTTCTCGCTCACTCTCCGCATCTTGCGGGGACTCTCTGCGTCGCGCACCCTCGCGCTGCATCCTCCGCAGGTACACGGTTAGCCCGCGCGCGCCGCGTCCTCCGCAGGTCCGTCGTCATCTTCAGCCGGCGGTGTGGGCGGTGACGCAAAAGTCATGTACGGGCGTGGGCCCGCGGGGCGGTGTTGGGCGCGCGGGGTGGGCCCTTGGCGCGCCGTAGATGACTTTTGCGTCGCTTGCCTCGAGTTCCCTCGCAGTCGCATCGGCATCACCTGGCGGTTCGCCGCCATGTGCGGACAAGTCTTTAACTCGACTAAAAAATCTTCAGCTTCTTGTCGCCAGGTGACGCATGATGACTCGAGGCAGGTGCTTACGTAGTGGAGACCTTTTTAATTTCACGTCTTGCATATCCCACTGTGCTCCTTGCCGCCCCCCTCCACTTTCATTATCTCTTTCTTCTCTCTATCTCCCACTCTTTCTCCCCACAATCTCCGCCACCGCTATTTCCTCGTCTCTCCTATGTCCTCGTCTCTCTTATGTCCTCGGTTGTTTCTTCACCCTATCCCCTCCCCAGGCCATTCCTCGTCTCTCTTATGTCCTCGGTTGTTTCTTCACCCTATCCCCTCCCCAGGCCATTCTCGTTCTAGGAGGGAATCGCTACAGGGAACGACTGGCAGGAATAGGGATCTCCGACTCAGATTCTCGCTCTCTCTCCTCCTCCATTTCCCATTCTCACGATCTCCTCAGTTATTCTTTCACGCTATCTCCCCCCCCAGGCCATTCTCGTGCTAGGAGGGAATCGCTACAGGGAACGGCTGGCTGGGAGATTCGCAGCCCTGCTGGCTGCCCCATACCAGCCCGTGACTGGGAATTTGAGCAGTGTCATCAGCACCAGCAGTAACTCTGGGTTGACTCAAGATAGAGGCACTGGCAATGCGGATAATATCAGCAGCAGCGGCAGTGGCAGCGGCGGCGGTGGTGGCGGTGGTAGCAGTGCTGCTGCTAGTGGGAGCGGTGCGGTTGCTGCATGCCTAGCATTTGATCCTATTTTCACCTCCTCTCCCAAGCCTCTAGCCCACGGCACACTCGACTCCCTCCCTCCCGCGCACGCTGCAGCAACTGGGAAGCTTCCGGTGTTCATCTCGTCAGGAAATGACGACGCTGCTGACGTCATGATGCGGGAGGGAGTGCCTGCTGGGCGGTTACGGGTGGATAACCACGCGCTGGACACGGTTACCAACTTCACGACAATGTTACGCACGTTTCAACAGTTGAAAATCACGCATGTGCTCGTGATTACCTCGGATTTTCACATGCCGCGCGCGGCTATGATGGCAAGGATTGTGCTTCAAACGCATGGGATTGCGTTCTCTACAGTAACGCTTCCGAGTAAACAGGAAGACAGGGCGTTAGCAGCAACGGTTGGGGGTGCGAAGGGAGGGGAAGGGGAAGAGGAAGGTGAGGTTGAAGAAATTGAGGAGGAAACAAAGCTGAGGCTGGAGAGGGACCGGTTGCGAGGGTTACTGTGGTTGGTAACCGGGTGGCACGGTGCGGAGTTCCTGAGATTCACTCGCCCGGAACGATACAGGTTGCACAAACAAAAGCCTCTTCTGGTGTGCCCTGCATCAAGGGAGCAGTTGTGATGTAGGGGATTTGGAAAGACTTAGTACGGTATGTAAGGTGTGCCATTGTCTCTATTATCTTCTTTTTGTACAGTGGACTGAATGTATATGTGCAATTCTCAGAACAGAGAGTCATTTAACGAGATTGTTCTCACCAATGAGGGTAGAACTCAATAGTCACAAATGCCCATCACAAGCACAATGCTTCAGTCCAGGCCCCACGTTATCAGGGCAAAACATCCTGATTACCCTGAATTCAGGATGCAGTTTTGAATTTGCCCTGTAATTTCAGAATAGTGACAATTAAAACCCTGTGGTCTCAGGATTGTTGGAGACAGTAAATCCTAAAAGCGCCTCTGTCGTGTCGAAACACCGCACCAGAAGCGAGGCGAACCATATCGAGGCACACATGAGTCAACCCTCGGAGGTTGAAAGACGTTGTCGGAGGTTACGCGAAAGTCAAAGGTCAGCGACCTTTGACCTGACAAGTACAGTACGACAGCAAGGACATACAATCGACTCGTTACAGAGCGGTTGCCCGAGTCGTCACTGTATCGAACCGCAACAGCAACAGTAAAGTAGTTACAACCGTATCCATTCATATTCCTTGTACTCATTTATATATGCTTGTATCTCCTTGCTTTAATCAACTTACTTTGCTCTCACATACCAGTGCAAGGTGGTTCACAAGTCTTCATTAAAACGCTTCCGCTATTACAGTTATCCTACCCTGAATTTACCCCTGCAAAAGATCCTAAGGCCCTTTTTTTTTCTCAGCCCAACATGGTATGAGAGCTATCAGGGAAAATTCAACTACTATCAAATCATCAGCAGACAACATGGCAACATACAAGGAAAGGAGTTCCTCTAATGGTTCTCCCGGGACTACTCCTACCCCACCTCCTGCCTCTGGCCTGCAGACAGAGGAAGGAACTGCAACGGGACCAGCAGCGCCTTCAGCCAGCCAGCCTGCCAGCTTCGACCAGAGTATGATGGAGAAATTTTTCTCCTTCATGTCGTTTTACGAGCAACACCAGCAGTCGGCACCTGCGCAGTCAAACAACAGCAACAACAACAACAACGTGACTCCAATGAGTCTTGATGGTTCATCATATGCGCGCGGGAATCAGCAACAACCTACCTTTGCTCCGTACGAACGCGGGTCCATCAGCTTCATGCCGCACCCGCAAGCTCCATCTGGACAAGAAAAACAACTGGATGCACTACAAGTCCAGTCGCAATTCGTGCACGACTTAAAGCTGCAGACGTCAAGGCCCTTCGACGGGAAAGACTTCTTTACCTGGTCGTTCGAATTCGAGCTGATGATGGAAGGCGCGCAGATACTTGGCTTCTTCGACGGGTCCCTGCCATACCCAACAAACGGCACACAGTATGAGAAGCAGCAGTACACATATCAGTCGATGATGGCGTACACGATCCTGCTGAGAAATATCACCCCAACTCAACAGCAGAACATACCTTCTTACCGGGGATTCGGCAACTCCGCGGAACTCGCGTACAAGCACCTGAAGGACCTGTATCAAGCAACAGATAGCGTCAGTCAAAGTCGGCTAATGGCGCAACTGACAACGGTCGAAATGAAACCAGGCGAAAAAGGAATGGCATATGTCAGCCGATGTCGCGAACTGCGCGACAAGCTTCTTCGATGCGGAGGGTCAATCTCTGAAGACGCCTTCGTGACAGTCATCATCGGCGGCCTCGGTCCTCAATGGCGCGCAACAAAGGCCATTCTCCGAGCCCACGGAAGAATCTCCGAAGCAGCGCTCTGTGCTGAAATTCACGCCGAGCAACAAGACATGGACCTGCAAGAAGAACGACACAAGAGAAAAACGTCAGTTCCGGAGTTCGCGTTCCACACTCAGCGACGCTACAACAACAACAACAACAACCGACAACAACAGAAGCACGTACCTCCGTTCTGCCATATCTGCAAGACGTCAGGGCACCCGCGCACACACTGCCCGAATCGACAACAGTCAACGCCACAACAGCGACAGCTTCGACCCTCAAGCAACCAAGTTGCTTCAACGCAAGCGAATCCTACGACCCAGGTTCAAGCTTCAACAACATCAACGGGACAACCTGCACAAGGCGCAAGAAACATCGTCAGTTGTATGGCAAGACTGACCGACTCCTGCATCACCGAATCACCACCTCATTACTCACCGGAAGAACAGCTTGACAACAGCACGCCCCGCCGCGAATCACTACAGCCGAACCCGACATACGCCGCTATCGCCCAGAGTGAACCATCCGGGAAGGACACATGGTTCTTGGACAGTTGCTGCGGACAACACATGTGCTCTTCAGGACGCTTCGTACAACGAGAATATCAACTCCAACGAGAAGTAGTCATCACCGTCGCCAACAACCAGAACGTCGCACACGACGACAAGGCGTGGTACAACTTCAGTCACGAGAAACAAGTGTCATTCTACAAATGACCAAGGTCTTAATCGCAGAAGGTCTCGGCTACAACTTACTGAGCGTCAGTCAGTTGATGGCGAAAGGCATCCACCTCGAAGCAGACAGCACCACCCAGGAATTCCGGCTGTTCCACGGAAAGGGCGGCCTCTACATCGGAAAGGCGATCCTCAAGAACAACGTCTTCGTTCTTGACTTCGTACCAGACCTTGGCACCGCTGACAGCGACGGCATCGTCAGCTTTGCTCCTTGGACACATCCTCCAGACCTTGACCCAGACTTAAGCCCCGGCGGCTTCTGGCACTCACACACCATTCCTGAAGCAGAGAGAACAAGGGCGTTAGCAACAATTCAACAAACATCGGCAGCAGCAGAAACAACATCAGCAGCAGCAGAGACAACATCAGCAGCAGCAGAGACAACATCGGCAGCAGCAGAGACAACATCAGCAGCAGCAGAGACAACATCAGCAGCAGCAGAGGCAACAACGCCAACAGCAGCAGCAACATCGACACCAATCGCCGGTCCTTCAACGGCACCAATCTCCATCGACGATTCGCCTCCGACACCCGCACAGCAGTTAACCCCGGCACCACGAGAAGTCCACCGAAGCGCTAACATCACCGCCGGCTTTTACTCAAACTCAGACATGTACAGACGCTCCCCCGGGCACCGCGCCAGCGAAGACATCTGGCACGCACGGATGGGACACCCAAGCAACACAACATTAAACAACACGATAAGAGCAGGAGTGCTCGACAAAGACTCCCTACTACTGCACGACGGGAGAGAACTTCAACGAGTCAGAGGAACATGCTTCACCTGTCCTGAAGCCGACTTACCGCATCAGCCGTTCGTACCTCATCACAACCCAAGCGCACCTGCATACACACCACTTGAGAAGGTATACAGCGACATCCTGTACAATCGCGCAACAGGGCAAGGAGCCCTCAATTACACCATCACCTTCATCGACGCCGCCACTCGATACGTCTGGCACCTCAACCTTCCAAGCCGCGATATGGCTTTCGAAGCCTTTGTCGCCTGGCTACCAGTTGCGGAACGAGAATCGGGAGCTAAGCTGAAAAGCTTTCAATCAGACGGGGGAGGAGAATACACCTCACAAAGGTTCAAGCAATACTTGGCGGAAAGAGGAATCAAGAAACTCATCTCCCTCCCCTACGCCCATCAACAGCAGGGTGTAGCAGAAAGGATGAACAGGACACTGCAGAACACCATGCGCAAACTGCTACGTGGCATGCGGCTACCCAACCACCAGTGGCCAGAGGCGATGGACCACGCTGTCATGCTGCACAACTTGCTATCCTCGTCGTCACTCCCGAACAACGCATCACCGCACCTGTTGTGGACAGGAAAACTGGGCAGCACAAAAATGTTACGAGTTTTTGGGTGCATGGTACAGTACCGACCTCCAGCTGCACGAGCCGGCCGATTCTCCCAACGAGCACAATGGGGACTACACCTGGGCATCGAAAAGAACTACAACGCGTGGAAAATTTTCGACGTCCACTCAAAGGAAGCAGTACCAGCACGCGACGTCATCTTCTACGAGCGACTCACCCTCGACTCCTACCTTGCCAACTTGGCAGAACAGCGAGACCTCACCAGTGGATTCCGTGGAGACAGAGCCTTCGCTTCGGCAGCCGACGAAGCTGACCTGGACGAGCAGAACGTGGACAGAGCCTCGGAAGAAGCCGGACCTCTCCCCTACTGCTCTGTCGATATCCCCTTGGATGACGAAAACCCTCGCGACAGCATCAACGCCGACGTTTTCTACGATTTCGCCGACACTGGTTACGTTACACCTGCACGGGTCAACACCGACGAAGCAGAACGCATAGGACCAAATTTCTTACCGGATCCAGAAGACGGTGACGAAGCAGCTTATCCCGAGGACACCACACTCCCCCGCTACACACAGAGTGGGCTCCAAATCCTTGGACTCGTCATCGCAGTCCACGGCACCGCCGTTCCTAAGGAGCCTGCGACGGTTCAGCAGGCTCTGGGGGGGGAGCACAGGGAAAAATGGCGTGAAGCCATGGACAGAGAGTTAAAAGCGCTGGAGGAACGGAACACCTGGAAAGTCGTTCCCATCAGTGTGGCAAGAGATAAAACCATTCTCACCGGGAAATGGGTCTTCCGCGTAAAGACGAAAGCTGACGGCACCATCGACAAGTTCAAGGCACGATGGGTCGTGCGCGGCTTCGACCAAGAACAAGGACGGGACTTCACCGAGACCTTCGCACCGGTCAGCCGACACACCTCACTTCGAATCCTCCTCGCGATCGCCGCCATGAAAAAGAAGAAGCTGCGGCAAATCGACGTCGCAAACGCCTTCCTTTACGCACCCGTTGACGCAGAGATTTTCGTGGAACTACCACACGGCACTAACGGGGAGACGAACAAAGTCTGTCAACTACTGAAATCGCTCTACGGGATTAAGCAAGCCCCGCGGCTATGGCAGCAGTATCTACACGCCCGTCTCATCCGCATCGGGTTCAAACAACTGCCGCACGATCAGGGCATGTACCGACTTACAAAGAACACCGACTACATTCTACTAATCGTCTATGTAGACGACCTCCTCTACATCGGCTCGTCCGACAGCATCACCACCTGGTTCGAAGGGGAGCTGCAGCGGGATCTCACGCTCACGGTTTCATCTACAGTCACACAGTACCTTGGGCTCAACATCCGAGAAGAAGAAACTGCAATCTACCTCAGCGCCGAAAAATACGCTGACACCATCGCTAAGCGCTTCGCTTTCACACCGACCGCGATTTCCACGCCATACCGTTACACGACAGGAACTGACAAGGGAGGATCTATTCCACTCAAGCCCGCCGGCATTCGTGACTACCAGAGAAAGCTGGGATGTCTTCTCTTCGCAGCCGTCACCTGTCGCCCAGACCTATCCTACTCCGCAAGCCAACTCGCCACCTACCTCAAAAGACCCGAAGCAGAGCACCTAGCAGAGCTCGACCGCGCTCTTCACTACTTCGTCAGCACTCCAACGATCGGCTTAACGTATCACAAGAACGCAACTACACCAACTAAGCTAATCGGCTATGTCGACGCCGATCACGCCGGCGATTCCGACAATAGGCGCTCCCGCACCGGCTACATCTACCGCCTCGAGCCTATCGGTCCTATCTCCTGGCAGTCGAGTAAGCAGGAACTAATCGCCCTCTCATCAGCTGAAGCAGAATATATCGCACTCTGCTCAGCCACCAAGGAAGGACTTTACCTTCGCGAGCTGCTGGAAGAAGCGAAGTTAGCCGAGTTACCCAACTTCACCCTATTCTGCGACAACCAATCTGCAATTCGCATCGCCAACAAAAATGGATTCGCGAACAGAACGAAACATATCGCCCTGCGATACTTCTTCGTGAAAGACGAGATCGAGAAGGGAAGACTTGAACTATCCTACTGTCCCACGTCCGAGATGGCAGCTGACTATTTGACCAAGAAGCTCGGAAAGCAGAAGTTCGAGTACTGCATGCTGCTGACTGGACAAGGCCACGTCATCAGCAGCGACACTCCAGAAGCGAAGGGGAGTGTTGGAAACAGTAAATCCTAAAGCGCCTCTGTCGTGTCGAAACACCGCACCAGAAGCGAGGCGAACCATATCGAGGCACACGCGAGTCAACCCTCGGAGGTTGAAAGAGGTTGCCGGAGGTTACGCGAAAGTCAAAGGTCAGCGACCTTTGACCTGACAAGTACAGTACGACAGCAAGGACATACAATCGACTCGTTACAGAGCGGTTGCCCGAGTCGTCACTGTATCGAACCGCAACAGCAACAGTAAAGTAGTTACAACCGTATCTTTTCGTATTCCTTGTACTCATTTATATATGCTTGTATCTCCTTGCTTTAATCAACTTACTTTGCTCTCACATACCAGTGCAAGGTGGTTCACAAGTCTTCATTAAAACGCTTCCGCTATTACAGTTATCCTACCCTGAATTTACCCCTGCAAAAGATCCTAAGGCCCTTTTTTTTTCTCAGCCCAACAAGGATGTTATATGAAATGCCCTGGACATTCAGGATGGTCGTGGTGTGCTTCCCTGAAGCGTCAGGATGAATGTCGAGGCTTTCCCTGACACGTCTCTCGAGGGGGGGGGGGGGGGGGGGGGGGGGGGGGGGGGGGGGGAGAGGGGTTTGGGGGGAGTTCTCGTTCCCGGGGAATTTTTTACCCACGGGTTATTTTTCTCCATGTCTTTTTCCGACCTTCGCGCGACGTTATTGACAGATCCGATCCCCTGCAAAGCACCAGCCAAACCCGTCAGGTTGAAAACAGGTTGGGCTAGGCAACACGTTCGTCTCCTCATGTGCCATGGATGCACCCCTCCAATGTTGATGTTAGAGTAGCAATGGTGTTCCCTGGTCTAGTCTAGTAGTGTTCTCTACCCTGGATAAGTTACCAAGAGTAGGACAATGCTGGTGCCATTAGATGGGTTAAAAACAGAACCCTGAACACTCGTATTTTTGCCCTGGCAGGCCAGAATAAATTTCTGCAGAAGCCCTGAAACCACAGGAAGCCTCTGAAAATTTGCCCTGACAAATCAGGGCATTTTTTAAGATTCTGGAAAGTTGCCCTGAGGCCTCAGGATGCCCCAAAACCTAGCACGGGCCCTGCTTCAGTCACCATCAGCACAATCACGGGTTGGGGTTTGGCAGCACCGCATGAATGGAGTCAATCCTGTGAGAACTCTATCCCCTCTCCTCTCGCCCCTTTTCCTCTTTCTCTCTCTTCATCCACAACCGATAAAATCTCTTGTAACTGCTCCAAAGACGATGCCCCCAGAACTGCAGGCCCCGTGATTACCATGATCACGGAGTGGGGTTTGGAAGCACAGCACGTGTTTGAAGAAGTGTTTTGAGACGTCTCATCGTCACGGAGTGGGGTTCGGAAGCACACCATTTTTGAGTCGACTCAAACATCGTCACGGAGTGGGGTTCGGAAGCACACCATGAACAGCGTCAATAGCTGCTCTCATCTCCTCTGTGAACTCTATCCCCTCTCCCCTTCCATTCCCTTTCATTCCCCCTCTTCCTCCCCCTTCTCCCACAACCGATAGAATCTCCTCTAGCTGCTCCAAAGACGATGCCCCCACAACTGCAGCCCCCACAAAAGGATGCGCCAGCACAAATGCCAGCGCCAGCTGTACCGGCGACACGTGGAACCGCCTCGCCACGTCAGCGTACGCCCTGACAGCTGTCGCCACCCGGGGGGTGCCGATCGGGTACCTGCCCTCTGCCTCGGCGTACCGGTTCCGGTACTTAACTAAGCGCCAGGAAGGATCCTGGAAGATTCCGTTGCTGCTGGTTGTTGAATCGGTGCCTTGGTGGAGATCCAGGGATTGGGCCAGGAGACGTGCTGTGTCGATTGATGCTGATGTAGCAGCATCCGCTGACGTGGAAGCGTTTGCTGACGTGGCAGCGTCGGGTGATGTGGCAGCGTCTGCTGATGCGGCAGCGTCTGCTGATGGGCTAGAGTGGTAGTTACCCAACAGCATTTGGGGGCTGCAGTGGTATTTACCCGAGAGCAGCCCCATGGCTAGGGGGCTGTATGCGAGCAGGGGAATGTGTTCACGGTGGCACGACTCAGCTAGGGTGGAGTCAAATGTGCGGCAGAGCAGGGAATAGGCGTTTTGGAGGGCGATGGGGCGAGGGCGGAGAGGAGGCGAGGAGGAGGAGGAAGTCGCAGGCTGGTTGGCAACTTCCAGGAACTTTCCCAACCCCCATGCTGTCTCGTTGCTGAGTCCAATATACCGCACCTTCCCTGGGAATGGGCGGAAGCGGGAGGGAAGGGAGGGGAGTGAGGGGAGGGAGGGGAGTGAGAAGAAGCGGGGTGGAGTGGAAGTTAGAGGGGGAAAACAAGCCCTAGGAGTCCCACAAGGCCCTCACGGTGGCACGACTCAGCTAGGGTGGAGTCAAACGTGCGGCAGAGCAGGGAATAGGTGTTTTGCAGGGCGATGGGGCGTGTTTTGAGTCGACTCAAAACACACGAGGGGAATGTGCTTGTGGTGGCATCAGTCAGCTAGGGTGGAGTCAAATGTGCGGCAGAGGAGGGAATAGGCGTTTTGGAGGGCGATGGGGCGAGGGCGGAGCGGAGACGAGGAGGAGGGGGGAGTTGCAGGCTGGTTGGCAGCTTCCAGGAACTTTCCCAACCCCCATGCTGTCTCGTTGCTGAGTCCCACGTACCGCACCTTTCCTGGGATGGGGGGCAAGTGTTGGGATGGGGGGGCAAGTGTTGGGATGGGGGGGCAAGTGTTGGGATGGGGGGCAAGTGTTGGGATGGGGGGGCAAGTGGGGGAGAGTGGGCAAAAGTGAGTTTACGAACCTTGGTAACTTCAGATAAAGGGGGGGGAGGGAAAGTGGAAGTTAGTGGGGGGACTTTTGAGTCGACTCAAAAGTCACCTTGTTTTTTAGTCGACTAAAAAGTCACCTTGTTTTTTAGTCGACTAAAAAGTCACCTTGTTTTTTAGTCGACTAAAAAGTCACTTATTTTTGTAGTCCACTGAAAAGGCACCTTGTTTTTGAGTCGACTCGAAAGTGGAAGTTTGTGCGGGGAGGAAAGCACAAACTTACAGATCACATAATGCAGACAAATTTCCCGAACAAAACAAAACTGGAATCCCTGCTTCATTCCCTAAACACTCGGACCCACCTGCTTCCACTGCCCTTCCCAGCGCCTCCAGCTGTGCTTCAAACGGGCTGTACTCGCTATAGTCACACCGCGGGTCAAACTCCCAGTCGCCAAACATGGGCACGTAGCGATCCGGCCAGTGCAGCTGTAGCAGGTCGATATAGTCACACTGCAGGCGCTGGAGACTGGTGTCTATGGCGGATGTGATATTAACGGGGTCGAGAGAAGCAGGGCCCCCTCTAATCCACGTCATCTGAGCTGATGGGCCTGTCACCTGGGAGAGCCCTGAAAGGGGGGGAAGAGGCGGAAGGGGGAGAGAGAGAGGAGAGAGGAAAGAGGGAGGGGAGGAGGGAGGAAGGAGAGGGGGAGAGGAGGAGGAAGGAGAGGGGGAGGGGAGGAGGACGGAGAGGGGGAGGGGAGGAGGGAGGAAGGAGAGGGGGAGGGGAGGAGGGAGGAAGGAGAGGGGGAGGGGAGGAGGGAGGAAGGAGAGGGGGAGGGGAGGAGGGAGGAAGGAGAGGGGGAGGGGAGGAGGGAGGAAGGAGAGGGGGAGGGGAGGAGGGAGGAAGGAGAGGGGGAGGGGAGGAGGGAGGAAGGAGAGGGGGAGGGGAGGAGGGAGGAAGGAGAGGGGGAGGGGAGGAGGGAGGAAGGAGAGGGGGAGGGGAGGAGGGAGGAAGGAGAGTGGGAGGGGAGGAGGGAGGAAGGAGAGGGGGAGGGGAGGAGGGAGGAAGGAGAGGGGGAGGGGAGGAGGAAGGAGAGGGGGAGGGGAGGAGGGAGGAAGGAGAGGGGGAGGGGAGGAGGAAGGAGAGGGGGAGGGGAGGAAGACGAAGGGAGAGGGGGGGGGAATGATGAAGAAAGAGGAAGGGAAGAGGGGAAGGGGAGAGGGTGAGAGGGTCAATCCACCATCGGCCATACAAGGAGGACATAACGCCTGGTAGACCCCTCACGTGGTACGCCTGGTATTGTAAACCTAACATAGCGACATGCTCCGCCCCTCACATCACAACCCGCTCTAAAGGCACGTTCAAAACTTCCTGAAGCCCACCCACCTTAGTGGCGACCACGATTTTGTCTCTCGGAACGCCAGAAGCAGCCATCCACCGCCCCAGATACTCCTCGCTTCGCCCCTGGTGGTGGGCCACGTGAGGGGAGTTGCAGATGACAGCAGAGGCGAAGGCAGACATGGTGGTGTGGTGGTGAGGAGTTTGTCTCTCGGAACGCCAGAAGCAGCCATCCAGCGCCCCAGATACTCCTCGCTTCGCCCCTGGTGGTGGGTTGAAATGTGGGGAAAAGCGGACATGAGCAGCTTAGCCACTAACCCATGTAGGCATCCGCAGATACTCCTCACCTAAGCGCAAGGAAACTTGGATTCGAGCTGCAGAAAGCGTAGGGTCTCCTCGAAATTCTTGAGTAACAGCTAGGAGTATTTAGAGTGGGAAAAAAGGTAGAATCAGGACTTGGTAAATCCAACTTCAGTAAAGAGGCGTACGCGTTTCGGCCGTGAGGCCTTCGTCAGCGCCGTAGGATTACAGAATGAAAGACTACTCTAACCCCTTTTCTACCCATTTCCCGTTATCCTCTAACTGCCCCGAACTCCCCTAGGTCAAGACAAACTCCAGGTGTAATCTACCCGAACTTCAAGCAACTGCCAAGTCGGATCACCCTTGCCAACGCGGACAAATAGTCCCGAAGGTCAAGGGACTTCCAATCCTCAACATCATGTGAGTTCGCTGTAGTGAAGCGAGCCCTTACCAGTCGGTGTTGTAACCGCGCAGGTAACCTCCAACATGTCAAAAAACGAGGGAATTGTACGCCGACTACATTGAAATCACTTTTGAGAATTCTAAAAAATGTGGGGGAAAGCGGACATGAGCAGCTTAGCCACTAACCCATGTAGGCATCAGCAGATACTCCTCACCTAAGCGCAAGAAAACATGGATTCTAAAAAATGTGACAATTCTTCACCTAATCGCAAGACAACATGGATACTCCTCACCTAAGCGCAAGAAAACATGGATTCTCAAAAATGGGACAATGCTTCACCTAATCGCAAGACAACATGGATACTCCTCACCTAAGCGCAAGAAAACATGGATTCTAAAAAATGTGACAATTCTTCACCTAATCGCAAGACAACATGGATACTCCTCACCTAAGCGCAAGAAAACATGGATTCTCAAAAATGTGACAATTCTTCACCTAATCGCAAGACAACATGGATACTCCTCACCTAAGCGCAAGAAAACATGGATTCTCAAAAATGTGACAATTCTTCACCTAATCGCAAGACAACATGGATACTCCTCACCTAAGCGCAAGAAAACATGGATTCTCAAAAATGTGACAATTCTTCACCTAATCGCAAGACAACATGGATACTCCTCACCTAAGCGCAAGAAAACATGGATTCTCAAAAATGTGACAATTCTTCACCTAATCGCAAGACAACATGGATACTCCTCACCTAAGCGCAAGAAAACATGGATTCTCAAAAATGTGACAATTCTTCACCTAATCGCAAGACAACATGGATACTCCTCACCTAAGCGCAAGAAAACATGGATTCTAAAAAAAGTGACAATTCTTCACCTAATCGCAAGACAACATGGATACTCCTCACCTAAGCGCAAGAAAACATGGATTCTCAAAAATGTGACAATTCTTCACCTAATCGCAAGACAACATGGATACTCCTCACCTAAGCGCAAGAAAACATGGATTCTCAAAAATGTGACAATTCTTCACCTAATCGCAAGACAACATGGATACTCCTCACCTAAGCGCAAGAAAACATGGATTCTCAAAAATGTGACAATTCTTCACCTAATCGCAAGACAACATGGATACTCCTCACCTAAGCGCAAGAAAACATGGATTCTCAAAAATGTGACAATTCTTCACCTAATCGCAAGACAACATGGATACTCCTCACCTAAGCGCAAGAAAACATGGATTCTCAAAAATGTGACAATTCTTCACCTAATCGCAAGACAACATGGATACTCCTCACCTAAGCGCAAGAAAACATGGATTCTCAAAAATGTGACAATTCTTCACCTAATCGCAAGACAACATGGATACTCCTCACCTAAGCGCAAGAAAACATGGATTCTAAAAAATGTGACAATTCTTCACCTAATCGCAAGACAACATGGATACTCCTCACCTAAGCACAAGAAAACATGGATTCTCAAAAATGTGACAATTCTTCACCTAATCGCAAGACAACATGGATACTCCTCACCTAAGCGCAAGAAAACATGGATTCTCAAAAATGTGACAATTCTTCACCTAATCGCAAGACAACATGGATACTCCTCACCTAAGCGCAAGAAAACATGGATTCTAAAAAATGTGACAATTCTTCACCTAATCGCAAGACAACATGGATACTCCTCACCTAAGCGCAAGAAAACATGGATTCTCAAAAATGTGACAATTCTTCACCTAATCGCAAGACAACATGGATACTCCTCACCTAAGCGCAAGAAAACATGGATTCTCAAAAATGTGACAATTCTTCACCTAATCGCAAGACAACATGGATACTCCTCACCTAAGCGCAAGAAAACATGGATTCTCAAAAATGTGACAATTCTTCACCTAATCGCAAGACAACATGGATACTCCTCACCTAAGCGCAAGAAAACATGGATTCTCAAAAATGTGACAATTCTTCACCTAATCGCAAGACAACATGGATACTCCTCACCTAAGCGCAAGAAAACATGGATTCTAAAAAATGTGACAATTCTTCACCTAATCGCAAGACAACATGGATACTCCTCACCTAAGCGCAAGAAAACATGGATTCTAAAAAATGTGACAATTCTTCACCTAATCGCAAGACAACATGGATACTCCTCACCTAAGCGCAAGAAAACATGGATTCTCAAAAATGTGACAATTCTTCACCTAATCGCAAGACAACATGGATACTCCTCACCTAAGCGCAAGAAAACATGGATTCTCAAAAATGTGACAATTCTTCACCTAATCGCAAGACAACATGGATACTCCTCACCTAAGCGCAAGAAAACATGGATTCTAAAAAATGTGACAATTCTTCACCTAATCGCAAGACAACATGGATACTCCTCACCTAAGCGCAAGAAAACATGGATTCTCAAAAATGTGACAATTCTTCACCTAATCGCAAGACAACATGGATACTCCTCACCTAAGCGCAAGAAAACATGGATTCTCAAAAATGTGACAATTCTTCACCTAATCGCAAGACAACATGGATACTCCTCACCTAAGCGCAAGAAAACATGGATTCTAAAAAATGTGACAATTCTTCACCTAATCGCAAGACAACATGGATACTCCTCACCTAAGCGCAAGAAAACATGGATTCTAAAAAATGTGACAATTCTTCACCTAATCGCAAGACAACATGGATACTCCTCACCTAAGCGCAAGAAAACATGGATTCTCAAAAATGTGACAATTCTTCACCTAATCGCAAGACAACATGGATACTCCTCACCTAAGCGCAAGAAAACATGGATTCTCAAAAATGTGACAATTCTTCACCTAATCGCAAGACAACATGGATACTCCTCACCTAAGCGCAAGAAAACATGGATTCTAAAAAATGTGACAATTCTTCACCTAATCGCAAGACAACATGGATACTCCTCACCTAAGCGCAAGAAAACATGGATTCTCAAAAATGTGACAATTCTTCACCTAATCGCAAGACAACATGGATACTCCTCACCTAAGCGCAAGAAAACTTTTGAGAATTCTAAAAAATGTGGGGGAAGGCGGACATGAGCAGCTTAGCCACTAACCCAAGCTGCTCAAGGCGGACATGTCCCTAAAGTGTAGACATGAGCAGATCTGCTCATGTCTGCTCATGTAGGCATCAGCAGATACTCCACACCTAAGCTGCTGGTGGGTGGGGACACTTTAGGGAAAAAGCAGGTAAGTGGATATGACTCAAGCATTTTGCTCATACCTAGATATGCGTAGCCATCTCAGCCGTATAAAAGAAGTTGAATCCTCCCTCCCTCTCTCCCGCTACTTTGATCAAAGAAACAGATCAAACCAGAGTCAATAAAGTCAAAGCAAGTCACCTGCGTTTCTGCCCTTTGAGGCACAGGGTACATCTCAGCCATTTCAAAGAAGTTCACACCTCCTTCTCCCCGTCTATCGGCCTTGTAACCGGCTCAACAGATCAATCAAACCAAAGTCAAGCAAGTCAAACCAAGTCAAGCAGGTCACCTGTGTCTCTGCCCTCTGTGGCACAGGGTACATCTCAGCCATATCAAAGAAGCTCACCCCTCCCTCCCCCGTACCCGCCTTATGCACCGGCTCACGTATCAACGAATCAAAGCCAGGTAAATAGAGTCAAAGCACGTCAAGCAAGTCACCTGAGTCTCTGCCCTCTGTGGCACAGGGTACATCTCAGCCGAGTCAAAGAAGTTCACCCCTCCCTCCACCGCCCTGCTTAGCTGTGCCGATGCGTCCTGGTAGCTGGGGTGGGGGTGGGGGGGGTGGGGGGGAGGTGCAGCACTTCTTCAAACAGCGATGAACCTGAAGTTAAGGCACAGAGAATTGCACCGCACGAAATGTACAGTACCTGTACTTCCACACTCGTTATAAGACCTTATTCGCACGCTATAAGCACACGTACCTCAGAGCTTCTCCGAACTGCATGGTGCCGAGGCAAATTCGCGACACCACCAGATCCGACGCGCCGAGCCTGTTGTACTGCATCGACCCTACAGTAACTCTCCCTTTCTAAAACGGTAGTTACAATCACGACTTTTCTTCGTTAGAGTCACATTGGCTTTCCGTGATAGTGCATTCGAGTGCCGAGAGCCGAGGAGCAACGGAGGCTCATTCGCTGCTGTAGCGGGAAGCACGGAGACATTGCGCAGGACAGAGGGAATTCCAGGTGTCATCGACATTCGGAAAAGCTACTAGCCCAAGAGGGAAGCAAGGAGAATAATCTAGGAGCAGCTAGTCATTAGAGTTTGAGGAGCTTCTGGCATCTGATGTGATGCGGTGCGGACATCCATTCCTGTTCATCGCCCAGCAGGAGAAGTCTGTCCTCGCAATGAGGCACGCGCTTCGGTAGTTGTTGGGTGTTTAGCAGTGTACCGCTTTACACGTATTCAAAAGTATGTGTGCATACTCTATACGGGTGGTGGTGGTTGGTTGATCTCACACAACACATTTCTCAAGAAAAACAACACATGTTTGGCGTGACAGGAATAGCATGGACAGAATGCAGCACCCAGTTCTCAGTCTTCCATCTGGTAAGTGGTAACCTGCTCACTGGTGGCATGGCATGGCAAGGCAATGCACAAAACTACTGAATAAAATGACACACCTTTTTCTTCCCGACTCATCTGCACCCATGTGAGGCATGGCATGCTGCAACTTGCACCTCACTCTAGAAGGCCTTCAGCACCACCACATCCAGTGACTGGCGGCCTGCCCGCAATACTACATCTAGTGGTTGCTGCCAGTTTCCTCAATCCTACGTGCCCATGTGAGGAGGCATGACATGTTGCGACTTGCAAGTCGTTCTGGAAGGCCTCCAGCACCGCATGCACGCATGATACATCCAGTCCAGTGGTTGCTGTCATTCCCCTCATTCCTCCGTGTCCATGTGAGGCATGACATGCTCCAAGTCACTCTCAAAGGCCTTGAGAATCGCATCCAATGGCTGGTAACTCTGTATGTCCGGTCCTTATTGTCTGCTCCTCGTGCTTATGCCCCTCATTCCTCCGTGTCCATGTGAGGCATGACATGCTCCAAGTCACTCTCAAAGGCCTCCAGAACCACATCCAGTGGCTGGTGGCGCAGCTTGGATGCTAGGGACGGCACCAGGGGAAACCCATGCTGGCACAAGGAAACAGAGACACCACATTACGTTAGAACACCCACCACACACACAAAAAAAAGGATACGGAACCAGAAATGGTGCCCTGCGTCTTTCCCTGCGAGAACCTGTAACTGCACTGCTTTCCATTGAGAATTGAGATAAGAACAGGGGGATACCCTTGTTACGAGAATATGTTCATTGCAGAAGGACGCGAAGCACAGCATACCTTTGCCATGAAGGTATGCTCGGATAGTAGAATGGCGATTAGCACATCTGGGTTCTTCACCACGCTCTGCCTGCGATGCGATAAATACCAAATAAAAAAGTGCAGACAAAGATGTAGAAAACAGCATGTGGGGTTTGAAACGCATAATACGGGGATAGCAGAGTGGCAGCCAGCACATCTAGGCTCTTCACCGAACTCTGCCTGCATTGTGATTAGCATTCAAACAGCCGTGCGAGAAGGAAGAGCAGCAACTGATGCCTTAGTAGTGGCACACACAATAGCATCCGAGAGGTGATTTATGAGTCAAGTCACTAGAAGTATCGTACCTCATGCACAGCTTGGCACATGCGATGGCAACAGGAATCAAGCTCTCCAGAGTCAGCAGCGACACGTCCCCAACATCCTGGTCCACCTTGGCCCGGCGAATCACAAGGTAGTAAGCATGCAGCGCACTGCATGCCTCCTCGGAAAAGGAAGGCGACACTGCCACCCTGCTAGCAGCCTCCACGTGCTGCTGCATCTCAGCCATAGTCATCAACGCAGGCAGCTCCGAATCCCATGAATCCACCTCCTCTGCTCCATCCAGAAAGGAATCTCCGCCTGATTTCTTGCCTCTTTTCTTCCGCTTCGTTCCCGCGGCACCACCAACACCAGTACCACTGCCAGATGAATTCGCAGGAGACAGGATGATGTCGAATTTCGGAAGCATTCTGGCGAGAGGAGCGTCTTTCTTTGCTGTGATCAGATCAGCAAGCACCAGCCCAGGCAGCCCTGATGCCAGCCTAGCAGCTGTTTCCTTTGTCCCACTGTTGGAGGTCAAACAGGCGTTCTGCCCGCCTCCTGATCTGTTCTCCTCGCCAAAATATGTCGCCCATACCGTTCCACAGCCCACAGCCATCCCAGCAGCTCCCGCGATGATCTTATGCCGGTCCATTACTTGGCTCAGCAGCACAGCCGCATCCAACCGCACCAAACCCCTGGAAACATCCGTCAGGACGATCCCGGAGCTCCCCAGGGCTAGGCTCCCAGCAGATAAGCCATCCACCCCGGAATAGGGAAGAAAATGCTCGTCGGATTTTGCAGAGAGTTTCTTTCCCAGGAGGTGGCGGCCTCTTGGGGGTTGCAAGCCCATGACATGCCGGATGCTTCGCCTGGCCAGCTGAGCGGCAACTTCTAGGGATCGCTCCAGGATCGGACATCGGCCGTTGGATGTCAGGAGGATGTTAATCTTGGACCGTCGATGAGGGGAATTTTGGGGGTTATGGTGGTGGACATTTGAAGTGATGGTTTTCCCTAGAATGGCTTGGAGTGGAGTGTGGGACTGCGATGGGAGGGGGGTGCTACCTGGGGCTGAGACTAGGCTGAGGAGGAGAGCGAACGGGAGAAGCTCCGGGATGGCAAAAGCGTCTGAATCTGAGAGTCCTGCAATGCCCTCTGGACTTGTAACTCCCAATGCGCTTCCAGCGAGATTAATAACGATTTCTCTCTTCAAGGAATCTGCTAGTTTGATGAGGGTTGACAGTCCGTCATCTGATGGTGCTGTGACAGGATTCGGGATGCTGTGCCAGTCTTGGGTTTGCGAAAGAAATTGGGTTTGAGATAGAAAAGGATTTTGGGAAAGGAGGCTGTCAGACTGGGAGCAAGTCGGACTGCTTGAAGCCAATTGGCTGGAAGAAACTTTTGGGCTGGAAGGAATTTTCTTGATGTCATGAATCCCAAAAAGTTTTCCCATGGGATTGGCAGCTTTTGGTTTGGATCGGACCGTCTCTTCCCCTGTAATCAGATTGTTAGCGATGATTCTTGTTGCATCAAAGATCTGGGTGTTGGGAGGAAGCTGCTGGGATGAACCTGGACTCCACGTGTGTCCAATCACGTCACAGAGAGCACCCACGTGGAGCCTGCCAGCTAAATCGTGAAGCAAGAGCACGTGAAATAGTGGAGGCCTCGAAAAGCGTTGATCGCTTTTTCTAAGAGTGGGTATAGGACCCAATACGATATCCTGAAAGCTTTTCACACGTCAGTAGATGCGACAAATGTAACTCATGTCAAATAAAATGACGGAATCGAAACAATTATGACTTACTTGCAACTCCGCTTCGATTCGCCGGGACAGGTCTTCACTGAAGGAATTTGAAGGGCAACACATCACTTGGGATGCAACGTCATCTGTCCACCACACGTCCTTCAGTCGCCCGCAGGTCTGGCACTGAATTCTCCTCATGAAGATAATGTGCTGGGAGGATAGATTCCAGAGACGAGAACATAAACGGTTAAGGAAAACTTTCCACGTAAGATCTAGAGACATACGTTCATATGTGAAGTAATCAGCTCTCTGTTTCCCAGGTGCAGCTTACCAACCATCATGTACAGCATCCCAAGCGATTACCATCATTTTCACTCCCAAATTTTGGCTCAGATGGTACAGAAGGGTTGGATATTTTTCGTAATAACGACGCGAAGTAGACCACGCCATGGATGCGAACGAGCTGATTCGACGGATCCAGATGGATCTTGGCATTCCAGGCCTCCTCAACCGTCAGATTCGGAATCGGAGCTGTAGTGAACCGGATCAGAAGCAAGGCACGAGATCGGATACGAGGTGTGTCCTTCACTGGCGGAAACCCTTCTTCTTCCTTCTTTACGTCCGTTCCAGACAGGACGACGAGAAAATGTTCGGAAAGGAAAGTTGAGATCGATCGAACGTCTGAAAGAAGCAGGATCGCGGTTCCCAGGGACCAATCAGCGAGCTCCATGCCGTCTACGGGGACAGAAAGAACCGATTCTCCGCGTGTAAGTCTTTCCAGAAGACCGTTAAATTGGCCTTTGACTTGCAACCAGTCCGTTAGTTTCAGAACTGCCTGTTGCAGAGTATGAAAGGACGCCATGGTTCTATCACTGGCAAAAAACTGATTGAAACAAGTGAAGCTTGCACCTCCGTGTCAGGGATCGGCTAGCCGATATTCTCTTCTATTCTAGTTCTCCGTGTCACTCTTCTCAATCTCGCGCACCCGCTTGCACACTCTTCGTTTCATTCTGTATGCACTAGCAGATTCCGTCAAGCTGAAGAAATCCATAATTTCAAAATTCCAACTTCAAGTCGGTGTTCATCTTCCCAAGATAAGGTTGTCCTTGCTGGGATGGTGTTCCCTGTGGTTGATTCTTGTTAGCGAAGCCTGTTGGTGTGGATGTCGTCCCGATGGTTTCGTGGGTGGCAATGGTGGTGAGGATTGATTTCGCGAATGCTTTTCGCAACCAGCAGAAGCTTTCGCTGTGCGGAGTTCTTCGTTCGTGGCGTTACTGCACCGAAACATCCCGATCGGGTTTGCCTTCGGCCAATCACTTAGAAGTTTGGAGCCAATCGATCTCTGACAGACCTGCCACGTAAGTTTCGCGCCACAAAATCAAAGGGATCTACGTGTTTGTACTTCTGAACCGAAAGCCTGTCATGGGCAGTGCAAACATTTTGTCGGAGGTGTGGTTGGTCATTTTGCCGTACACCCAAACAAGCCCAACCCAAACCAACCCAAAGTACAACACATCACATCCTTTGTATCCCAGCTTGTCGCATGGGAGTTGATGATGTTGGGCAGGCATGGGGATGTTTTCATTGTATACACTCAAATGTGGGCGAGGCTTCGAAATCCTTGACAAACCAACCACGTATTTTCCCTCCACAAAACAATGGATCTTTCCCGCTTCCCCCTTGCCGCAAATATTCCAGCCTGTGCCCCCCCCGTGACCCTGAATTCCAGTTCAGTCAAATCCCAAATCAAGTCCCCGACACTTTAGGGCGCAATCAGACGTCATATTGCACATACAGAAGATGCAGTAACCCGACGCTGGAAGCCCCGACCGGACATTTGGGGCCACTCTTTAGACAGGAAAGTAGAAACTCGAATTTCCAGACCCCGACTGCAGACTCACAAGACAACCAGAGTTTTGCCTTCTCGCACCTCACCGTTCACCCCCATAGACCCGCCACCGCATCCTCCCCCTCTCTCCCTTCCCGCGCCTCCCCCTTGCACCTCTTCAGCTCTCAAATCAAACCCTCTGCCCCCCGCCATTTTCGAGTAGTTTTAAATATAGCTCCTTCTTCCCGTTGCTGCACCACCAGACTCATTTTCCAATGGCGCTCGTCGAACCGCCGCCTGCGGGCAGCAACGCCATGACGTACGAGCAGCTGCGGCAGGCGAAAATGCAGGCGACGCAGCGCGCATTCGCGGAACTCCAGAGCCTGTCGGCGGACTTAACCCTTGAGACCCGGCGGCAGGCCGGCGAGAAACAGCAGCAGCCACGACGGACGTGGACGCGGCGAAAGCTCTTCGACAAAGTTCGTCGATCCGGCAGGTGATTCTTTCGCGTATTTCTACTCTTAAGGCCCGTCTGAACTGAAAACTTGAGGCATCTCAAAATCTGAAAAACCTTGAAGCTTGATAAGCGTCGCAGGAACAGCGCAGCAGCGACACCCTCGCCGGTTGTGGACGCGGCGAAAGCTCTTCGCGGAAGTTTGTCGATCCAGCAGGAGATTCCTTCGCGCATTTCCAAATGCGCGAACCGGACTCCTCGTAAATCGCCGCCAGACATGATGAGCTGTTTCTGCACGTACCGCGCAAAAGTATTTTGAGGCGTCTCTAGAATTGTACCGCGCAAATGCGCCTAAATTCTGATAACGCTGAGCGGCTGTGGAGGCGCCACGTAATGTTGTACCGCGCATATTTGCCTTGAATTCAATACGTTGTGACAACGCCGTCCGCCGTTGCACAGACTCCAACTGAGCGGTGAAGGTTTTCCTTCCTCCCCCATCTCCCCTTTCCCTCTTCAGGCCGCCCCCGCTGCCCAATATCACGAGCTAGAGGGGCGACCACAGGAGCACGGCGCTGAACGCCTCTGCCCTGTCTCTCCCCCCTCTGTGTCCCTCGTCCCCTCCCTTGCTCCTTTCTCGCTCCTCTTCCTCCTCTCTAGGCGTCCGAACTCCCCCGCCGCCCAATATCACGAGCTAGAGGGGCGACCACAGGAGCACGGCGCTGAACGCCTCTGCCCTGTCTCGCCCCTTCTGTGCCCCTCGCCCCTTCTGTGCCCCTCGCCCCTTCTGTGCCCCTCGCCCCTCTGTGCCCCCCTTCTGCCCCTCGCCCCTTCTGTGCCCCTCGCCCCTTCTGTGCCCCTCGCCCCTTCTGTGCCCCTCGCCCCTTCTGTGCCCCTCGCCCCTTCTGTGCCCCTCGCCCCTTCTGTGCCCCTCGCCCCTTCTGTGCCCCTCGCCCCTTCTGTGCCCCTCGCCCCTTCTGTGCCCCTCGCCCCTTCTGTGCCCCTCGCCCCTTCTGTGCCCCTCGCCCCTTCTGTGCCCCTCGCCCCTTCTGTGCCCCTCGCCCCTTCTGTGCCCCTCGCCCCTTCTGTGCCCCTCGCCCCTTCTGTGCCCCTCGCCCCTTCTGTGCCCCTCGCCCCTTCTGTGCCCCTCGCCCCTTCTGTGCCCCTCGCCCCTTCTGTGCCCCTCGCCCCTTCTGTGCCCCTCGCCCCTTCTGTGCCCCTCGCCCCTTCTGTGCCCCTCGCCCCTTCTGTGCCCCTCGCCCCTTCTGTGCCCCTCGCCCCTTCTGTGCCCCTCGCCCCTTCTGTGCCCCTCGCCCCTTCTGTGCCCCTCGCCCCTTCTCCCTCGCCCCTTCTTTTCCCCACTCTCCCCTTCTTTTCCCCACTTTCTCCGCCGCGCCCCTTTCTCCAGGCTTCAGAACTCCCCTGCTACCCAATAGATCGAGCTAGACGACAGAGCGCCAGAGCGCAGCACTCAACCGCTCTGCCTTGTCTTCTGCCTTCTGTCTACCTTGACACTGTCCCTCGCCCCTCGCCCCTCGCTTTGAGGCGCCTCAAAACTAGACAGAACGCCAGAGCGCAGCACTCAACCGCTCTGCCTTGTCTTCTGCCTTCTGTCTACCTTGACACTGTCCCTCGTCCCCCTCGCCCCTCGCCCCTCGCCCCTCGCCCCTCGCCCCTCTCCCCTTTCACCAGGCTCCAGAACTCCCCTGCGACCCAATACCTCGACCTGGACGACAGAACGGCCAGAACGTAGCACCACTAAGTAGCTCGCCCTGTCTTCCCCTTTCTTCTCCCCCATCCCCCTTCCGCTTGCCTTCACTCCCCCTTTTATCCACCAGGCTTCAGAACTCCCCTGCGACCCAACACCTCGAACTGGACGACAGAACGCCAGAGCGCAGCACTACACGAACCTCGGCCAGCCGCCGAGTCTGGCAGCTTCGGTCTATGGGCTCGGCGGCAGGCTCGGCCGAGGCTGGGACGGTGGTCCGGTGCGGAAAGGAGGTGTACACTGAGGAAGATCTGAAGAAGCTTCGTGGGCACGTGAAACCGTATGACCTCAGCATTGAGCCATACAAGACGCGGATCTACGACCCTGTTAAGGGGAAGACATGCCACCAATGCAGGTAAGTGGATTAGGAATGGGGGTTGACATGGAATGGAAGCTGTATGACCTCAGCATTGAGCCGTACAAGACGCGGATCTACGACCCTGTTAAGGGGAAGACATGCCACCAGTGCAGGTAAGTGGATTAGGAATGGGGGTTGACATGGAATGGAAGCTGTATGACCTCAGCATTGAGCCGTACAAGACGCGGATCTACTACCCTGTTAAGGGGAAGACATGCCACCAGTGCAGGTAAGTGGATTAGGAATGGGGGTTGACATGGAATGGAAGCCGTATGACCTCAGCGTTGCGCCATACAAGACGCGGATCTACGACCCTGTGAATGGGAAGACATGCCACCAATGCAGGTGTTGGTTTTTATACAAGGAAGACAAAGATGAAAAGAATTGTTTGAGTGGACATTTCTGCCAACTTAAATGTGAAAGGTTGGGTGCACGCAAATGCGATCCTAGTCACGTCTCCAATGCAGGTGTTGATTATCTGACAGCGAATAGAACTGTTTGAGTCCACTTACTGTGGAGTCTTGCCACCAATACAGGCGCTGAATGGATCCAGATGCGGATATACGACTTTGTTAATGGGATGACATGTCACTTACTGTGGAGAAATGCCACCAATACAGACAGGTGTCGAATGGAAATGGTGCCGTTAGGAGGTTTGAGGCGTCTTCCTTATCACTTCTCCTGGCTTCCACCCCTGTCCTCTCCTGTCCTCTCCTGTCCTCTCCTGTCCTCTCCTGTCCTCTCCTGTCTCTCTGTCCTCTCCTGTCCTCTCCTGTCCTCTCCTGTCCTCTCCTGTCCTCTCCTGTCCTCTCCTGTCCTCTCCTGTCCTCTCCTGTCCTCTCCTGTCCTCTCCTGTCCTCTCCTGTCCTCTCCTGTCCTCTCCTGTCCTCTCCTGTCCTCTCCTGTCCTCTCCTGTCCTCTCCTGTCCTCTCCTGTCCTCTCCTGTCCTCTCCTGTCCTCTCCTGTCCTCTCCTGTCCTCTCCTGTCCTCTCCTGTCCTCTCCTGTCCTCCCCTGTGCTCCCCCTCCCCCGCTGAACTGCATCCTCACAGGCAGAAGACACTGGGGCTGCGCACTGAGATGAATTTTGTGGCGCCTCAAAACTCATCTTCCTTATCACTTCTCCTGGCTTCCTCCCCTGCGCTCCCCCTCCCCGCTGAATTCCATCCCAACAGGCAGAAGACACTGGGGCTGCGCACTGAGTGCGCATCGTGCAAGGATGAACCCGCAAGCGCATGTATTGCTGCCCCACCGCATCCCACTCCCCTGCACCTCCCCTGCTGAACTCCACATCTTCACAGGCAGAAGACACTGGGGCTGCGCACTGAGTGTGCGGCATGCAAGGATCGCTCGGTGTGCGGGCAGTTCTGCGGGGACTGCCTGTTCGTGAGGTGAGCACGAAATGAGAGTACATTAGGGGAATGTTGCGACCTTATGCAAAGAACGTGCAATCTTTGTGTGCTTCAGGCGTCCTGTCTACTCAGAGTGAGTGTGCTGTGTGCAAGGATCGTACTGTGTGTCGGCAGTTCTGCGGGGACTGCCTGTTCGTGAGGTGAGTGGGTGTTGTTTGTCACACCCTTAGCGAAAAGAGTACACTCTTCGTGTGCTTCAAGCGTCTTAACAACTCGAAGGGAGTGTGCAGGGTGCAAGCATCGCTCAGTGTGGGGGCTGTTCTGTGGGTATGTCTCTTTGTGAGGCGAGACTATACAAGTTGTGACTGTATGAGGAGGGTTTGTATGAAGTGAAATACGTGGAGAACACAGAAGAGGCACTAGCAAACCCGGAGTGGGAGTGGGAGTTCACAAGGGCCAAGCAAGCAATGTGTCCCTTGTTTATTCCTTTCACTCCCTTGCCCCTCAGGTACGGCGAGAACATAGAGGAGGCGCTAGCAGACCCCACGTGGGAGTGCCCGGTGTGTCGGGACATCTGCAACTGCTCCATCTGCCGGAACCGCAAGGGATGGGGACCCACTGGCCCGCTGTTTCACAAGGTAAGCACTGCCACCACTTGCAGGGTTCAAGGGAAGAGCGTTGGACTGGCCCGCTGTTTCACAAGGTAAGCACTGCCACCACTTGCAGGGTTCAAGGGAAGCAGGGGGGGCACAAAGGGGGCGCTAACAGACCCTGAGTGGTGGGAGTGTCCGGTGTGTGTCGGGACATCTGCAACTGCTGCTCCACTGGCCTGCAACTACTGTCCAGGTACTGCCCTACGCACAAGGTAACACAAACAGCCGTCTGGTTACCCTACAGCCTCTTGCTGTGTTGGGACATTTGCAACTGCTCTATCTGCAGAAACCGCAAGGGATGGGGTCTCACTGGCCCGCTGTTCCATAAGGTAACAATTGGTCTACATAGCGCCACAGCCGTTTGGGGCCCATAAGTGCTCTTGTCTTGTAAGTGTCGTTTCCAACCCTTTCGTCCCTTCTCCCCTACCCTGAGGCGCATCAAGAGACAACTCTTGCGGCACCGCAAATGTCCTGACGGGAAGCCCGGAGGTGTTCCTGTCTCATAGATGCCGTTTCCATAACCCACCCCCTCCTCCCCCGCTCTCCCCTACGCTTTGAGACGTCTCGAGAGTCCAGTCTGGGAGCCCGGAAGTGATCTTGTCTCATAGATGCCGTTTCCATAACCCCCTCCTCCCCACTCCCCCACTCTCCTTGTATGTCCCTCCGTCCCTGCAGGTGTGGGGTGCGGGTTACCAGTCCGTTGCACACTATCTCATGCTCACGAGAATGGTCAAGGGGGGAGAGGGCACAGGGGAGCCGGCGGAGGGGATGCATAGGCGTGGGGAAGAAGAAGATGCAGCAGGAGGGAGTGAGGGAGCCGGAGGAGAGAGTGGGGAGGGAGATGAGGGAGGGAATGAGGAGGAGGGGGGACGGGAGGGGAGTGAGGTCACGTTGATAGAAGAGTGTGCGGATGGGAATGAAAAGTCGCGGAAGAGAAAGCGGGACGTTGAGAGTGCCACGGAGACGAGGGGACGGAAACAGGGACTGGGGAGGAAGCGGAAGGGCATGAATACAAGGGAGGAGGAGGACGACGAGGATGGAGAGGAGGAGGATGAGGAGGGAGAGGAGGAGGAAGACGAGGAGGGAGAGGAGGAGGAGGAGGAAGATGATGTTGTGGAGGTTCAGGTGTGCAGAACGGTGGTGCAAGTTAAAGAGGAGAGGAAGGAGGGGGCGGGTGGGGGAGTTTTGGAGATCGAGTGGACAAAGATGAGAGCAGTGAAGGAGGAGGAGGTGGAGGTGAAGGAGGTGGAGCGAAAAGAGGAAGAAGGCCTAAGACGGACAGGGCAGGTGAAAGTTAAGATGGAAACTGCATCAGCGACCCGAGCGAAGGAGACGGTTGGCGGTCACGGTTGTGGTACCAGTATATGGGGTATTAAGGGAGGGTTGCTTGTAGAGATGGCCACAGGAGCAGGTGCAAGGAAAGATGTGAAGACTTTTGAGGCGCCTCAAAAGGCCACAGGAGCAGGTGCAAGGAGCGAGGTGACAAGAGAAGAAAGTGGGTTGAAGCCAGAAGAAAGTGAGATGAAGCGAGAAAGGGGTATCGTGACAAGGAGAGCCGCAGCAAGACTGGAAGCTGAAGCTGCCAAGTTGAAGGCTGCTCAGGGTCGAGTGCTGAGGTCTCGCATCATTGATGCACCACAGGCAGGGGGGGCAGCAGGAACAGGAGGTGCAGGGGCAGCAGCAGGCAGAGCAGGAGTGGCAGCCAGAGGGAATTCTGGTCAGTGCAAGGGAAAGGGGGTTGCAGCTGCCACTACAGTTCCGGATAATAAAAGGGGGATGAATTCGGGCCTTGAGACAGTAATGAGGAGCGCTGTAAAGGGGATGGGGAAAGGGGGGAGCAGAGCGGAAGAGGAAGAAGATAAGGCACAGCTGAGGCATCTCCAGAAGGAAGAGGAGTATGATAGTGATGACGATGTAATCGAAGTGGTGGTTGCTGGGACAGTCTAAGAATACTTGTACCGTAGTTATTGAGTACGTAATTGTAACTAGTGTGTGGTGTGGGTGTAGTGAGTGGATCTAGTGAGTGGGAGGGAGGGGTGAACATCTGGTCAATGGTCATGGACCCATGGCCTTACTCTCACAGCTTCATCTGGTACATGTTTGGATAGATAGATCTCTCCACACATGTGGATATGAAACTCGAGAATGAAACAAATTATTTGGCTCGTAGCAATGGTATTTTGTTATGTTCAATCATGGAGCACCTGAGGAGCATGGGCTGATTCTTGAGGTGTGGTGGTGTAGTTAATTCAAGTGGAGCCAATTTACCCAAGTGGGCCATAGGAGCTACTGACATATGCAATGCCTTTTTGACCCCTGCGGAAGCATCACAGTCACACCCTTGTTTGTCTGGTAATGCTTAACAGCTGCAGTATAGTATGGGAGTAGCTTCACAAGAGGAGGTTGAAGCAAGAGGAGGTTGAAGCAGGAGGAGGTTGAAGCAAGAGGAGGTTGAAGCAGGAGGAGGTTGAAGCAAGAGGAGGTTGAAGCAAGAGGAGGTTGAAGCAGGAGGTTGAAGCAAGAGGAGGTTGAAGCAGGAGGAGGTTGAAGCAAGAGGAGGTTGAAGCAGGAGGAGGTTGAAGCAAGAGGAGGTTGAAGCAAGAGGAGGTTGAAGCAGGAGGTTCAAGCAGTCTCAGATTGCTTTGGACGAACGACAATAACGGGGCAGGTGGCGTGATTGACACAATAGTCCGACACGCTTCCCAACACAAGTCTGGGAGGGGGAGAGGAGGAAGGGAATGGTAGGGTATTGGAATCGACTAAAGAATAAAGCGGTCACTGATTTCTCGGCCCGCACAACAATAATGGGGCAGGTAGCGTGGTTGACACAAGAGTCCGACATGCTTGCAAGCACAAGTCTGGAGGGGAGGGGAGGGGAGGGAATTAGAAGGGATTGAAGGGGAGGAGAGGGAAAAGTAGGGGAGGGGAGGGGAGTGGGGGAAGGGGGGATCGATGAAAGAGTTGATTCAAGGAGCATAGCACACTGTCAGCAGGTAGCATGTGCACACATGTAAACAACGTATGCTCTACAAGCGCTCCAGATACTTTCCAGATACGGTCCAGATATGCTGCAGTTGTGCTCTCTGCTGCAAGCTCGCTCACCTCTTCACCGCACAGCACCATATCTCACTGGTTCACAGCACTGAAACCCTGTGATCCCATGATGAGCGTGTATGCCTGCATCCTCTCCACCTCGCTGCAGATGCATTCATCATCTCTCTCCACCGCACTGCACCCTCTCAGCCGCACGCTCTCTCACCACTCCACCGCACTGCACCGCACCGTTTCACAGTGCTAAGCCCTCGAGACCCCATGATGAGTGTATGCGCCCTCTCCCTCTCCACCTCGCTGCAAATGCATTCACCACCTCTCGTCACCGCACTGCACCATCGCACTGGACCGCATCTCACCGCTTCGCAGTACTGAGCCCCGTGACCCCATGATGAGCGTGTGAGCCTGCATCTTCTCCACCTCGCTGCAGATTCGTTCATCACCTTTCTTCACCACACTGACTCTGTCTCACCGCTTAACAGCACTGAGTCCCCGTGACCCCGTGATAAGTGTATGCGCCTTCATCCACTCCACCTCGCTGCAGATACGCTCATCACCTCCCTCCACCACATTGCACCAAATCTCACCGCTTCACCTCCCTCCATCCCACCGTTCTACCTCACTGCACCGCATCTCACCGCTTAACAGTGCTAAGTCCTCTTGACCCCATGATGAGCGTATGCGCCTTCATTCTCTCCACCTCGTTGCAGATGCGCTCTCTGGGATCCGCGTCCTGCACTGCCACTATGTCGTATTGGACCTGAGAAAGACGGGATAATGGTATGGTATACATGGAGCGTGAGACAGGAAGCACAGAGTTATCAAGTACGCCCACCCGCCCATCCACCCGCCCATCCACCCGCCCATCCACCCGCCCATCCACCCGCCCATCCACCCGCCCATCCACCCGCCCATCCACCCGCCCATCCACCCGCCCATCCACCCGCTCATCCACCCACCCGCCCACTCACCCATCCACCCGCCCATCCACCCGCCCATCCACCCGCTCATCCACCCACCCATCCACCCTCCCATCCACCCGCCCATCCACCCGCCCATCCACCCGCCCATCCACCCGCCCATCCACCCGCTCATCCACCCGCCCATCCACCCGCCCATCCACCCGCCCATCCACCCGCCCATCCACCCGCCCATCCACCCGCTCATCCACCCACCCGCCCACCCACCCGCCCATCCACCCGCCCATCCACCCGCCCATCCACCCGCCCATCCACCAGCCCATCCACCCGCTCATCCACCCACCCATCCACCCGCCCATCCACCCACCACGGCCCACCCACCAACTCCCCCATCCACCATACTAGACTTCTCAGCTAGCACAGCACACCTACCAACCCACCTTAGCCTGGTCCAGCTGTTGTGACATGTTGCTCACGAATCTCCTCCTCCTTGCAGCAGCATGAACCACTCGTGCTGAGGCCTTGCAGAAGTCAACACAACCCTGCCCACTCGCCCACACACCCACCCATCAACCCACCTTAGCCTGGTCCAGCTGTTGTGACATGTTGCTCACGAATCTCCTCCTCCTTGCAGCAGCATGAACCACTCGTGCTGAGGCCTTGCAGAAGTCAACACAACCCTGCCCATTCGCCCACACACCCACCCATCAACCCACCTTAGCCTGGTCCAGCTGTTGCGACAGGTTGCTCACGAATCTCCTCCTCACCCCAGCGTTGTGCTTCTCAATCACTCGGTCCACCTCTGCCATGGCCTCTGCTGACAGTGTTGAGTCGGCATAGGCTGGGGAGAGAGACATACGGGGGTATGTGGGGTGCACAGGCAAGACACAGCCGAAAGAAACCAGAGAGCAGAGTGACTCTTCCCACACCACAATGGTGTTATGCTTCTCCATCACACGGTCCATCCACCTCTGTCATCGCCTCTGCTGACAGCGTAGAGTCCGCATAGGCTGAACAGAAAGACAAGGGGTTGAGTGGGATGGGGCACAAGGCAAGTCACAGCCATAAGAGGACAGAGGAAAGGTAAATCTTTTCACACTACTCCAACGTTGTGCTTCTCCATCACTCGGTCCACCTCTGCCATCGCCTCTGCTGACAGTGTTGAGTCCGCATAGGCTGGAGGGGTGGATATTTGAGGGCGTGTGGAGCACAGGGGTATAAGAAGCAGTTACGAAACCAGAGTGCAGAGCGACTCTTCCCACACCACGCCAGCGTTGTCCTTGTCAATCACACAGTCGACCTCTGCCATCACCTCTGCTAACAGTGTTGAGTCCGCATAGGCTGGAGGGGTGGATATTTGAGGGCGTGTGGAGCACAGGGGTATAAGAAGCAGTTACGAAACCAGAGTGCAGAGCGACTCTTCCCACACCACGCCAGCGTTGTCCTTGTCAATCACACAGTCGACCTCTGCCATCACCTCTGCTAACAGTGTTGAGTCCGCATAGGCTGGAGGGGTGGATATTTGTGGGCGTGTGGAGCACAGGGGTATAAGAAGCAGTTACGAAACCAGAGTGCAGAGCGACTCTTCCCACACCACGCCAGCGTTGTCCTTGTCAATCACACAGTCGACCTCTGCCATCACCTCTGCTAACAGTGTTGAGTCCGCATAGGCTGGAGGGGTGGATATTTGAGGGCGTGTGGAGCACAGGGGTATAAGAAGCAGTTACGAAACCAGAGTGCAGAGCGACTCTTCCCACACCACGCCAGCGTTGTCCTTGTCAATCACACAGTCGACCTCTGCCATCACCTCTGCTAACAGTGTTGAGTCCGCATAGGCTGGAGGGGTGGATATTTGTGGGCGTGTGGAGCACAGGGGTATAAGAAGCAGTTACGAAACCAGAGTGCAGAGCGACTCTTCCCACACCACGCCAGCGTTGTCCTTGTCAATCACACAGTCGACCTCTGCCATCACCTCTGCTAACAGTGTTGAGTCCGCATAGGCTGGAGGGGTGGATATTTGTGGGCGTGTGGAGTACAGGAGTATAAGAAGCAGTTACGAAACCAGAGTGCAGAGCGACTCTTCCCACACCACGCCAGCGTTGTCCTTGTCAATCACACAGTCGACCTCTGCCATCACCTCTGCTAACAGTGTTGAGTCCGCATAGGCTGGAGGGGTGGATATTTGTGGGCGTGTGGAGCACAGGGGTATAAGAAGCAGTTACGAAACCAGAGTGCAGAGCGACTCTTCCCACACCACGCCAGCGTTGTCCTTGTCAATCACACAGTCGACCTCTGCCATCACCTCTGCTAACAGTGTTGAGTCCGCATAGGCTGGAGGGGTGGATATTTGAGGGCGTGTGGAGCACAGGGGTATAAGAAGCAGTTACGAAACCAGAGTGCAGAGCGACTCTTCCCACACCACGCCAGCGTTGTCCTTGTCAATCACACAGTCGACCTCTGCCATCACCTCTGCTAACAGTGTTGAGTCCGCATAGGCTGGAGGGGTGGATATTTGTGGGCGTGTGGAGCACAGGGGTATAAGAAGCAGTTACGAAACCAGAGTGCAGAGCGACTCTTCCCACACCACGCCAGCGTTGTCCTTGTCAATCACACAGTCGACCTCTGCCATCACCTCTGCTAACAGTGTTGAGTCCGCATAGGCTGGAGGGGTGGATATTTGAGGGCGTGTGGAGCACAGGGGTATAAGAAGCAGTTACGAAACCAGAGTGCAGAGCGACTCTTCCCACACCACGCCAGCGTTGTCCTTGTCAATCACACAGTCGACCTCTGCCATCACCTCTGCTAACAGTGTTGAGTCCGCATAGGCTGGAGGGGTGGATATTTGTGGGCGTGTGGAGCACAGGGGTATAAGAAGCAGTTACGAAACCAGAGTGCAGAGCGACTCTTCCCACACCACGCCACCTTGTCAATCACACAGTCGACCTCTGCCATCACCTCTGCTAACAGTGTTGAGTCCGCATAGGCTGGAGGGGTGGATATTTGAGGGCGTGTGGAGCACAGGGGTATAAGAAGCAGTTACGAAACCAGAGTGCAGAGCGACTCTTCCCACACCACGCCAGCGTTGTCCTTGTCAATCACACAGTCGACCTCTGCCATCACCTCTGCTAACAGTGTTGAGTCCGCATAGGCTGGAGGGGTGGATATTTGTGGGCGTGTGGAGCACAGGGGTATAAGAAGCAGTTACGAAACCAGAGTGCAGAGCGACTCTTCCCACACCACGCCAGCGTTGTCCTTGTCAATCACACAGTCGACCTCTGCCATCACCTCTGCTAACAGTGTTGAGTCCGCATAGGCTGGAGGGGTGGATATTTGAGGGCGTGTGGAGCACAGGGGTATAAGAAGCAGTTACGAAACCAGAGTGCAGAGCGACTCTTCCCACACCACGCCAGCGTTGTCCTTGTCAATCACACAGTCGACCTCTGCCATCACCTCTGCTAACAGTGTTGAGTCCGCATAGGCTGGAGGGGTGGATATTTGTGGGCGTGTGGAGCACAGGGGTATAAGAAGCAGTTACGAAACCAGAGTGCAGAGCGACTCTTCCCACACCACGCCAGCGTTGTCCTTGTCAATCACACAGTCGACCTCTGCCATCACCTCTGCTAACAGTGTTGAGTCCGCATAGGCTGGAGGGGTGGATATTTGTGGGCGTGTGGAGCACAGGGGTATAAGAAGCAGTTACGAAACCAGAGTGCAGAGCGACTCTTCCCACACCACGCCAGCGTTGTCCTTGTCAATCACACAGTCGACCTCTGCCATCACCTCTGCTAACAGTGTTGAGTCCGCATAGGCTGGAGGGGTGGATATTTGTGGGCGTGTGGAGTACAGGAGTATAAGAAGCAGTTACGAAACCAGAGTGCAGAGCGACTCTTCCCACACCACGCCAGCGTTGTCCTTGTCAATCACACAGTCGACCTCTGCCATCACCTCTGCTAACAGTGTTGAGTCCGCATAGGCTGGAGGGGTGGATATTTGTGGGCGTGTGGAGCACAGGGGTATAAGAAGCAGTTACGAAACCAGAGTGCAGAGCGACTCTTCCCACACCACGCCAGCGTTGTCCTTGTCAATCACACAGTCGACCTCTGCCATCACCTCTGCTAACAGTGTTGAGTCCGCATAGGCTGGAGGGGTGGATATTTGAGGGCGTGTGGAGCACAGGGGTATAAGAAGCAGTTACGAAACCAGAGTGCAGAGCGACTCTTCCCACACCACGCCAGCGTTGTCCTTGTCAATCACACAGTCGACCTCTGCCATCACCTCTGCTAACAGTGTTGAGTCCGCATAGGCTGGAGGGGTGGATATTTGTGGGCGTGTGGAGCACAGGGGTATAAGAAGCAGTTACGAAACCAGAGTGCAGAGCGACTCTTCCCACACCACGCCAGCGTTGTCCTTGTCAATCACACAGTCGACCTCTGCCATCACCTCTGCTAACAGTGTTGAGTCCGCATAGGCTGGAGGGGTGGATATTTGAGGGCGTGTGGAGCACAGGGGTATAAGAAGCAGTTACGAAACCAGAGTGCAGAGCGACTCTTCCCACACCACGCCAGCGTTGTCCTTGTCAATCACACAGTCGACCTCTGCCATCACCTCTGCTAACAGTGTTGAGTCCGCATAGGCTGGAGGGGTGGATATTTGTGGGCGTGTGGAGCACAGGGGTATAAGAAGCAGTTACGAAACCAGAGTGCAGAGCGACTCTTCCCACACCACGCCAGCGTTGTCCTTGTCAATCACACAGTCGACCTCTGCCATCACCTCTGCTAACAGTGTTGAGTCCGCATAGGCTGGAGGGGTGGATATTTGTGGGCGTGTGGAGCACAGGGGTATAAGAAGCAGTTACGAAACCAGAGTGCAGAGCGACTCTTCCCACACCACGCCAGCGTTGTCCTTGTCAATCACACAGTCGACCTCTGCCATCACCTCTGCTAACAGTGTTGAGTCCGCATAGGCTGGAGGGGTGGATATTTGAGGGCGTGTGGAGCACAGGGGTATAAGAAGCAGTTACGAAACCAGAGTGCAGAGCGACTCTTCCCACACCACGCCAGCGTTGTCCTTGTCAATCACACAGTCGACCTCTGCCATCACCTCTGCTAACAGTGTTGAGTCCGCATAGGCTGGAGGGGTGGATATTTGTGGGCGTGTGGAGCACAGGGGTATAAGAAGCAGTTACGAAACCAGAGTGCAGAGCGACTCTTCCCACACCACGCCACCTTGTCAATCACACAGTCGACCTCTGCCATCACCTCTGCTAACAGTGTTGAGTCCGCATAGGCTGGAGGGGTGGATATTTGAGGGCGTGTGGAGCACAGGGGTATAAGAAGCAGTTACGAAACCAGAGTGCAGAGCGACTCTTCCCACACCACGCCAGCGTTGTCCTTGTCAATCACACAGTCGACCTCTGCCATCACCTCTGCTAACAGTGTTGAGTCCGCATAGGCTGGAGGGGTGGATATTTGTGGGCGTGTGGAGCACAGGGGTATAAGAAGCAGTTACGAAACCAGAGTGCAGAGCGACTCTTCCCACACCACGCCAGCGTTGTCCTTGTCAATCACACAGTCGACCTCTGCCATCACCTCTGCTAACAGTGTTGAGTCCGCATAGGCTGGAGGGGTGGATATTTGAGGGCGTGTGGAGCACAGGGGTATAAGAAGCAGTTACGAAACCAGAGTGCAGAGCGACTCTTCCCACACCACGCCAGCGTTGTCCTTGTCAATCACACAGTCGACCTCATTTGTGGGCGTGTGGAGTACAGGGGTATAAGAAGCAGTTACGAAACCAGAGTGCAGAGCGACTCTTCCCACACCACGCCAGCGTTGTCCTTGTCAATCACACAGTCGACCTCTGCCATCACCTCTGCTAACAGTGTTGAGTCCGCATAGGCTGGAGGGGTGGATATTTGAGGGCGTGTGGAGCACAGGGGTATAAGAAGCAGTTACGAAACCAGAGTGCAGAGCGACTCTTCCCACACCACGCCAGCGTTGTCCTTGTCAATCACACAGTCGACCTCTGCCATCACCTCTGCTAACAGTGTTGAGTCCGCATAGGCAGAAAAGAAAGACAAGGGGGTGTGTCGGGTGGGGCACACAGGCATAAGACGCAGTTAAACAACAACCGACCGGCAGAGTGACTCTTGCCTTCCCACACCACTCCGCCGTTGTGCTTCTCAATCAGTCGGTCCACCTCTGCAGTTGCCTCTGCTCTGCACAGACCGAGGAGAGAGACGCACGGGGGTGCATGGGGCATACAGGCATAAACAGCCATAGATACAGCTATGTGGCCAGAGGCGCGAAAAGGCATGCAACTAGGCTCCTGCAGCAAACAGGCAAGCATGTAACCATGTAACCAGGCAGCTGATTACCATGTAACCATGTACCGGATTCAACCTTGTCGTCGGCATACCTGCAAAGAGGCAGGGTCCCGATATCCACAACTGGGCACACGTGCAGCAGAGGGACTCCATCGGATAGACGAACACACAATGAACTCAGATGTACCGGAATCAAACATGTGACCGTACCAGCAAAGAGGCCGGGTCCTGATTCGACAATTGGGCGCACATGCAGCAGCGTGACTCGATCGGATGGACGAATGTGGTTCTTGAGGGCCCATGCCACCGCCTTCTCACTGATATGGGGATGTGTGCGGGGGGGATCCGAAGGAAAAGGGAAAAAATGGTTCACGCAAAATGCGTGACTCGGTCTGATGGACGAATGTGGTTCTTGAGCGCCCATGCCACCGCCTTCTCTCCGATATGGAGGAGGGGGGAGGGGAGGGAGACGGGTGAGCAAAAGTAGAGGTAAAAGCATTCAGGCGAAAGGGGGTTCACTCAGCCTGTGTGTGATTCTTGGGGGCCTAGGCTCCTTGGCGACAGTGATGACAGAATTGTTCTTGTGTGGTTCTGTGGGTGCTGTGGGGGACAGATGCTTCTCTGAGGGCGTGCAGGGTAATTATACGGTGCGAAGGTATTGAGGCTTCCCAAGCACGACACACCTGTCAGGGCTAGGGTCCACGGCGATCAGAATGTTCCTGGAAGGTGTGGGCGAGGCTCTCGGCATGTTGACTGTTTGGTGTAGACAGGTCACAGCTCGGTGTAGACAGGTCACAGGTCGGTGTAGACAGGTCACAGGTCGGTGTAGACAGGTCACAGGTCGGTGAAGACAGGTCACAGGTCGGTGTAGACAGGTCTCAGGTCGGTACAGTCAGGTCGGTGCTCTATCCTGACACAGCAGCACAGTGTTCGGAGCGGCACAGCGTTCAGATCGGCACAGTGCTAGCAGTCGTGTTGTAACCGAAAGCAAGGTGCTTCCGAAATGCACAACACTCGGTTCAAATGGCGACGGCAGCTTCAATATGAGCAGCAGTGTCAGCGTCAATGGCAAAATCAGCAGAAGCAGCAGAAGGTCCAGTCGCGGCCAGAAGGGAATGGCAATAGTATAAAAGTGATCACTTTAGTGCCTCGAGGCAGAGAGGTTGCGACGATTAGTGGCGTTGATGTAGCCTGGAGTTCAGTGAGAGGGGGAAAAGGAGGGAAGAAGGGAAATGAAGAATAGATATTGGAAACACATTGAGCTGGATATTGACATTCAGTGAGTTTAAGACATTCAACTAGTTGACGACATTCAGTGAGTTGACGACATTCAGCGAGTTGACGACATTCAGCGAGTCGACGACATTCAGGGCTGACGAAATTCGGCGAGCCTATTAGCCAGGAGCGACAGAGGCATACCAGCAAAATGACTCTTATAGCTTGGGGCGACAGGGTGAATGCAACCGACGGATAACTTATCCGATGTCTTGAAGACGCGGCCGACGAAGTTTTATAGCCTGTGCAAAAGGGCTGGTTCTTGCTGGTTCTAACGACTGAGTGCCTGAAAGTTTATGGAGTAATCAAGATGCTGGTATGGTTCTCGCAGTTCTCTTATCGTCTTTGGGCCTCGGAGGTCCCCCCTCCCTAGAGAGTTCCGCCCTCCAAACCAAAGGTGCTGTTCGCCAGCACCAATATAACTGAAAACGACGGGATAACAACGGGATCAGGAAGGTGAATCTCGCCTTCCTGATCCCGTCAGTTAGAGTTCGTTAACCTCCGTCAGCTTGGTCAGCCCGTGAAAAATGTGCCGAGCCTCACCAACCGTCCAAACCAATTAACAAAGTGGGCGTCTGGCGAACGCCCACTTTTGTAAGAACACCGACTTTTACGTTTCGACGGCATATGGAAGCGGGGACGAAACTTCCTCCCCAGGCAAAACACCATCCCCTTGCAATGCCATCGTCATGCCGCGTTTTTCGAAGCACAGCGGGGGCACAGCGGTGGCACCGCGGACGCATTGCTGTGCAGGGGAACCCTCGAACAAGCCTTCATTTTGACACAGGGGGGTTCGGAAAACCCTGAGGGCGTGTAACTTTTTTCCGAACCGTCGTCCGGACTTTGGGCCGTTCGGACGACCCGTGTGGTTACATTTTCGTCAAAGCTCGTTAGTTTTTTCGCAACATATTTGGCGACGTCGTATAGGTACGGACGGTGTCTGACACTTTTGCAGGTTTTTGGCGCGTGGAAATTGTCCGTAAAGTGTCCGAAGTGAAATCGGACCGTCCGACTCAGCCTTGCTGTCACTGGCGCGCGAAAATATTGTACAGTGGCACAGGCGAGTCGCATGCATTTGTGTATTACAATAGCGAGTGCTGAGTAGCACTCGTAACCGGTCGTATGTCGCGGAACATTTGGAAACACAAAAGTTCCACTTTTGAAGTACGGACGGGCCTATGTCCGGACCAAAGGCCCCAGATGTCCGTACCGAGGCTGTCCGGTCGCTTTGGGGGCAAGGTCCGGACATTCGCCGGTTCGGAAAAAAGTTACACGCCCTAAAGGTGTTTGTGGAATGTGAGTTGTGTCTGGAACTGAGCGCGGGGTGGGGGGAGTTGTGTTTGAGCGGGGTGCGTTTTATTTGCGTTTTTTTACCCACGCTGAGCATTTTTTTGTCAGCGGGCAGCAGGTGGGTCAGTGATGTGCAAATTTAAGGCCATTGGGGGGAAGGTGGGGATGGACCTTCCCGACGCGGTTGCGAAATTTCGCCTTTTGGGCGCGCGTAGTTTCTCGGGCGGCATTTCGCCCAAACCTCGGAGGAGGGTTCCACCCCCGTTTCCATATGCGGTCACGACGCTGATGCCGTCGTTTTCAATTTAAAAAACGATGTGCTGGCGAACAGCACCAAAGCATCCACTCGTCTTGGTCGCACTTCGTGGTATCCTCGCGGGTGCATCCTCCTTGCTGGTGGCGGTTGGGTCAATCTGCGCTGGCCTGGGGAAATGAATTCGCGAATTGCGCGATACGACGATCGAAATCTGTATCCTGATGCGAAAAACCTGCGACCAGGCTACGCCATTTTCGTCTGCAGACGTGGCACGCATGTCAGCGATATTTTGGCCTACGAATCTCATCACCTGGTTACGACCATTTAAAGCCGGCAGCCCAAATTGCACAAGTTTTAAAAGGTTGACGCGAGGGGGTTTTTGTGGTGAGGGTTTTGGCGAAAGATTCCGATTTCGCTTTTTTCGTTTTTTTCGCCAAACCCAGCCCGCCCTCGTATTTCGCCCTGGGGGTTGGTTCAGTTCCCAAAAGTCCCAAATTGCAGGCACGCTTTTCTTCAAACCTTGAAAACACTAGTTCGTCAAGTTTTAAAAGCTTGACCCGCGCGGCCCGCAATTTGGGACTCGGGCTTTAATAAAACTTCAAAACTTAGAATCTCATCACCGTAGTCCGATGACTCGGTAAGGGAACAAAGCTACATCACAACGATCTAGTGTAAATAATAAATACTTCTATTTATTTGTGACAGCATCTTCTTGAGAGGGATGGAAGAGATAGTGGCCACCTGCACAGGGCGTACAACATTAGATGGTCAAGAAACAAACATATCCTTTAACAGGGCACTGTGAAAGCCGAACCTCCTATTATGAATGGACGAGAAACCACGTACTTGATAGAAATCTAACACCAATCAATCACAAGACTCACTTGTTTCAAAAGTCATGGAGCTTCGCGTCGCACTCATCCAAGCCCAGGGTAATGGGCATTCTGTATCTCCCTTATAAGCATCTCCTTTTCCTCCTCAAAATCTTCCTCCTCTGTGGTTTGAAGGGGGAGGAGATGGGAAAAGGGATGAGCACTGCGTGAAGCAACAAGAAAAAGGATGGTAATAGGCGGGTGGATGGGAAGAGAGTAAACATTGGTGAAAAGAACTCAAAGGATGTGACGATCAGGAACCAAACCACCTTGTGTTAAAAGTACGAAAGAAAAAAGGATTGCTCAACAGGCCACAGAACACGCACGTCTGCCTATCACCTTAGAGCACACAATCTTGTCAATACCTAAGCACATGCACCTTTGTCAATCTCAGCCATGCGGACTGGGCGAGCTGCAGTCGGGAAGTCACTTTTAACAAAAGACAGTAGTACTAATCCGTATGTTGTACCCTGTTAAGTGCCAAGAAAATCAAGAAACCGAACTATCGAATCCACTAAAGATATTAAAACGCAAACATGTTTTGGCTGACTGGGACAGGGCCCACGTCAAACCTTCATCACCTTAGAGCACACAATTTTGTCAAATGCCTTAGCACATGCACCTTTGTCAATCTCAAAGTCCTTGAGAAACTTGACCGTCTTCTCCTTGTTGCGCTCCAACTGAAGCACATACCATCTTAAATGCGCACCACCTTCGCACACGGACCTTTGTCGATCTCAAAGTCCTTGAGAAACTTCACCATCTTCTCCTTGTTGCGCACCAGCAGAGTGTTTCCGCGCACCTCCTTAACCCACACCATCCTAAACACCACCAACTCAAGCACACGCCACGTTAAGCACACACTGTCTCAAACACACACCTTTGTCAATCTCAAAGTCCTTGAGGAATTTGACCATCTTCTCCTTGTTGTGCGCCAGCAGAGTGTTTGTGCGCACCACCACATACCTTTACCACCTTACCTCAAGCACGCACCTTTGTCAATCTCAAAGTCCTTGAGGAATTTGACCATCTTCTCCTTGTTGTGCGCCAGCAGAGTGTTTGTGCGCACCACCACATACCTTTACCACCTTACCTCAAGCACGCACCTTTGTCAATCTCAAAGTCCTTGAGGAATTTGACTATCTTCTCCTTGTTGTGCGCCAGCAGAGTGTTTGTGCGCACCACCACATACCTTTACCACCTCACCTCAACCACGCACCTTTGTCAATCTCAAAGTCCTTGAGGAATTTGACCATCTTCTCCTTGTTGCGAGCCAGCAGCTTCACAATCTTCTCGGGCTTCCTCGGATTTGCCACAAAGATCTGCGCGGGATGTTTGGTTCAAGCCATCAGGAGCGAGGCAGCAAAGAGAAGCAAAGAGATGTTCAATATGTATGGTAGTGGTGAGTTGACTTTTGAGTCGACTCAAAAGTCTTCTCGGGCTTCCTCGGATTTGCCACAAAGATCTGCGTGGGATGTTTGGTTCAAGCCATCAGGAGCGAGGCAGCAAAGAGAAGCAAAGAGATGTTCAATATGTATGGTAGTGGTGAGTTGACTTTTGAGTCGACTCAAAAGTCTTCTCGGGCTTCCTCGGATTTGCCACAAAGATCTGCGCGGGATGTTTGGTTCAAGCCATCAGGAGCGAGGCAGCAAAGAGAAGCAAAGAGATGTTCAATATGTATGGGAGTGGTGAGGTGACTTTTGAGTCGACTCAAAAGTCTTCTCGGGCTTCCTCGGATTTGCCACAAAGATCTGCGCGGGATGTTTGGTTCAAGCCATCAGGAGCGAGGCAGCAAAGAGAAGCAAAGAGATATTCAATATGTATGGTAGTGGTGTGTGAGTTAGAAACAGTAGGTTGCACCGTGTGTTGACACAGAACGGAAGGGGCCATGCAGGAAACGTGCGTGCTGGACAGCAATGATGGACAGCAATGATGGACAGCAACGATGGACAGCAACGATGGACAGCAACGATGGACAGCAACGATGGACAGCAACGATGGACAGCAACGATGGACAGCAACGATGGACAGCAACGATGGACAGCAACGATGGACAGCAACGATGGACAGCAACGATGGACAGCAACGATGGACAGCAACGATGGACAGCAACGATGGACAGCAATGATGGAGGGGACAGCAATGATGGAGGGGACAGCAATGATGGAGGGGACAGCAATGATGGAGGGGACAGCAATGATGGAGGGGACAGCAATGATGAAGGGGACTGCAATGATGGAGGGGACAGCAATGATGGAGGGGACAGCAATGATGGAGGGGACAGCAATGATGGAGGGGACAGCAATGATGGAGGGGACAGCAATGATGGAGGGGACAGCAATGATGGAGAAACAGGGAACCAGCAGGCAGGGAAGCAGTGCTGGGGCGTTGTGTTTCAGCCAAGGAGATAAGAATGAGTTTAGATTTGAAGGAAAGGGGGGAAGGAGGGGGTACCTTAAATACATGGAAGGCCTCATACTGGATGGCTCTGCTGGGGTCCTGATGGTGGGTGGGGTGTGGTGGAGCGTGGTGGAGCAGTTATGACATATAAGAACAAATGGAGATGCGTGAGACAAGGATAAAGCGAATGCAGGAAGTTTGGCCTCAAAACAATCGATGTGGATGCGCGAGTAATAACCACTGTCGAGGGCACCAAAGAGTCATCATCGACTTGAAGTTGTGTGTTCTTGAGCCTTTTGATGTTACAAAGCCTTGGTTGGGCAGCCCATGTGTGTTCTTCTGACAAAATGATTACCTTAATGAGAGTCATCATAATCTTGAAATTGTGTGCCTCTCCAATGTATCGCATCATCACTTGCATGTTGGCCCGGTCCAACAATAGCTCGCCCAAAAGCTGGTGTTCAGGGGCAGGCAGGAAAGAGTGACAAGGGATAAAGCTGAGGCTACTCCAAAGGTGCGATGTATCGATTCATCATTTGCACGTTCGCCCAGTCTACAGCAGCTGATGGGAGTGGATGAGACTGGGCATTAGTGTGTGGGCAGGTGGGGGTGAGTTTGGGCATTAGTGTGTCGGCAGGTGGGGGTGTATGGGCAGGTGGGGGTTTGTGGGCAGGTGGGGGTTTGTGGGCAGGTGGGGGTGTGTGGGCAGGTGGGGGTGTGTGGGCAGGCGGGGGTGTGTGGGCAGGTGGGAGTGTGTGGGCAGAGAGCAAGAGGGAGATGAGGAGAGAGTGGACTGGTTAACCGCTTGGCAAATTATCTGTCTTTCAGGCAACACACCTTGATTGCTTGTCGTCTCGTCACATAGTTGTCCGAGTTGAGCAGCAGATCAAAGCGCTTGAAGAACTGAAGAGCATTGGTGGTGATGGGGTGATGGGAGTGTGGGTGGGAGCATGGCACATGTAAGAGATTCGAGGGATCATGCCATCACAGTGTCACATAGTTGTCCGAGTTGAGCAGCAGATCAAAGCGCTTGAAGAACTGAAGTGCCCATGGGGCCATTGGTCATGGGGTAATGGGGTGATGGCATCATAAGGTGATGGGGACATGGGTTAATGGGGACATGAAATGATGGGGTGATGTGATGGAATCATGGGGTGATGGGGTAATGAGGTGATGGCATCATAAGGTGAAGGGGACATGGATTGATGGGGTGATGGAATCATCGGATGATGGAATTATGTGATCATCAGAAACTCTGCTGCCACAGACGGATGCCATGCCAAGGCCACAGCCTTTTGAGGCGCCTCAAAAGTCTGCTGCCACAGACGGATGCCAAGGCCACAGCCCACACACCCCTTCCTCCCCCACCACCCCCCAAACCCCCTCCCCCCCCCCCCCCCCCCCCCCCCCTCCCTCCCTCTTCCCCCCCCCCCCCCCCCTTTGTTTTCCCGCTCATCCTCGTGAAAACTCACTACACTACTCCCCACCCCTCCCTCCTCCCCCTTACATACATCCGTTCACCCCCCCTTCCCGTCCCCCGTACATACATCCTCGAAGTTGGTCATCAGAAACTCTGCTGCCACAGCCGGATGTTGCTTCAACAGGTCCTGCTCATCCCGTGGGGGGATGGGATGGGAAAGGCGAGGGGGGGGCGGAGGGGGAGGGGGATGGGAGGGCAAGGGAGAGCGCGAGGTTGTGGCGAGTGACTTTTGAGACGTCCCTAAACTCTGCTGCCACCGCCGGATGCTGGTTCAGCAGGTCCTGCTCAGCCCGTGGGGGGATGGGATGGGAGGCGAGGGGGCGCGGGAGGAGGAGGGTCGGGATGAGAAAAGTGTGAGCATGAGGATGGAATGGCATGGAACCTGCGAATTTCAAAGAGGTTGCTAGGCTTGCTGAACGGACTTGCTGGGATGCCACAGCTGCATGCTGCTTCATCAGGTCCTGCTCAGCTCGTGGGGGGATGGGATGGGATGGGAGGGCGAGGGCGAGGGCGAGGGCGAGGGCGAGGGGCGAGATGTGAGAATCTTGGCCGTGAATGTGGAATGGAATGGAATGGAATGGAATGGAATGGAATGGAATGGAATGGAATGGAATGGAATGGAATGGAATGGAATGGAATGGAATGGAATGGAATGGAATGGAATGGAATGGATGCTGAGAAGCTTTCTAGGACTGCACGGATGACTTTGAAAAAGAGGGTGCTAGGTTTGCTGCAGGGATGCTAGGCCTTGCTAGGATGTTCCGGCATAAGGTGCCTCACATCAGATCAGATCAGGGCATTAAGTATCGGGCGGGTGGATGGTGTGGTGGGTCGCCGTGACTGTACCTTGAGAGTGAGAAAGGCGTCAGAGGCAATGTCAAATCTCTGCAAGTCACAAGTGAGCTGCTGTGCAGTGAATAGGACTTAACCTAATGCACCCACCTAACGGCCTCAGCATCACCTGCTGGGGTTGCTTGCACATCGCACCTTGAGGGTGAGAAAGGCGTCAGAGGCAATGTCAAAGTTCTGCAAGTCACAGGGTGGGTGCTGCTGTGACGCTATAGGGACCTAAGGGGCACATTGCTGGGTATTGCTGCTGGGTGGATGGTGACTGTAAGTCACAGGGTACCGATGTTCTTAAGGCCCACATCACCAGCTGGAGTTGCTTGCACATCGCACCTTGAGGGTGAGAAAGGCGTCAGAGGCAATGTCAAAGTTGTGCAGGTCACAGTGTGCTGTGGTGCGATGCGATAGGACCCGGTCTGAGAGGAGCTGTAGGGAGGGCCTACAGTAACGCAGCACTGGGTTTTGAATAACTCACCTTGAGGGTGAGAAAGGCGTCAGAGGCAATGTCAAAGTTGTGCAAGTCACAGTGTGCTGTGGTGCGATAGGACCCGGTCTGAGAGGAGCTGTAAGGCCTACAGTAACGCAGCACTGGGTTTTGAATAACTCACCTTGAGGGTGAGAAAGGCGTCAGAGGCAATGTCAAAGTTGTGCAGGTCACAGTGTGTCGTGGTGCGATAGGACCCAGTCTGAGAGGAGCTGTAGGGCCTACAGTAACGCAGCACTGGGTTTTGAATAACTCACCTTGAGGGTGAGGAAAGCGTCAGAGGCAATGTCAAAGTTGTACAAGTCACAGTGTGTCGTGGTGCGATAGGACCCAGTCTGAGAGGAGCTGTAGGGCCTACAGTAACGCAGCACTGGGTTTTGAATAACTCACCTTGAGGGTGAGGAAAGCGTCAGAGGCAATGTCAAAGTTGTGCAAGTCACAGTGTGCCGTGGTGCGATAGGACCCAGTCTGAGAGGAGCTGTAGGGCCTACAGTAACGCAGCACTGGGTTTTGAATAACTCACCTTGAGGGTGAGGAAAGCGTCAGAGGCAATGTCGAAGTTGTGCAGGTCACAGTGTGTCGTGGTGCGATAGGACCCAGTCTGAGAGGAGCTGTAGGGCCTACAGTAACGCAGCACTGGGTTTTGAATAACTCACCTTGAGGGTGAGAAAGGCGTCAGAGGCAATGTCAAAGTTGTGCAGGTCACAGTGTGTCGTGGTGCGATAGGACCCAGTCTGAGAGGAGCTGTAGGGCCTACAGTAACGCAGCACTGGGTTTTGAATAACTCACCTTGAGGGTGAGGAAAGCGTCAGAGGCAATGTCAAAGTTGTACAAGTCACAGTGTGTCGCGGTGCGATAGGACCCAGTCTGAGAGGAGCTGTAGGGCCTACAGTAACGCAGCACTGGGTTTTGAATAACTCACCTTGAGGGTGAGGAAAGCGTCAGAGGCAATGTCAAAGTTGTGCAAGTCTCAGTGTGCCGTGGTGCGATAGGACCCAGTCTGAGAGGAGCTGTAGGGCCTACAGTAACGCAGCACTGGGTTTTGAATAACTCACCTTGAGGGTGAGGAAAGCGTCAGAGGCAATGTCAAAGTTCTGCAAGTCACAGCCGCCCATGATGACATCCAGATTCGAGAACTGCAGCGTGTGGCTGGGAGGAGGCAGAAGGGAAGGAGGGGGCGTGGAGGAGTTGTGGAGGAGAAGGGAAGGGGACAGAGCAACCAGAGTTGAGTTGGACACAACCGCCCATGATGACATCCAGATTCGAGAATTGCAGCGTGTGGCTGGGAGGGCAGCACAGGCGGAAGGGGCGACGGGGGGGGAGGGAGGGGAGGGGGTTGAGATGTGGAGGGGGAGGCAAGGGAGGAGATCAGAGTCCTGCAGGTCTCAGCTGCCCATGATGACGTCCAGATTCGAGAACTGCAGTGGGTGACTGGGAGGGCAACTGGGGTGCATGAAAGTCAAATAGGGTGCAAGGAGGTCAGGTCAGGTCAGATAGGGTGCAAGTAGAGCAAAAGTGGTGCAAGGAGGTCAAAGCGGTACAAAGAAGATATGTGGATTGCAGGGAGACGGCAGGTACACCCTCTTGCACTCCTTCCGTTCTACCACCCCTTCCCTTCTACCACCCCTTCCCTTCTACCACTCCTTCCCTTTTACCACCCCTTCCCTTCTACCACTCCTTCCCTTTTACTACCCCTTCCCTTCTACCACTCCTTCCCTTTTACTACCCCTTCCCTTCTACCACTCCTTCCCTTTTACCACCCCTTCCCTTCTACTACTCCTGTTCCCCCACCCCTTGTCCAGCCCCCTCGCCACCACCCAGGCAGGCACCCCACCACCACTCCTCAGAACGCCTTCCAGTCACTCTCTGTTCTTTCTTCCCCCTCCACACCGTTCTATGCCTCTCCACACCTCCCCAAACCTCTCTACCTGACAAGTTTAGGTGAGCGCAGGCATTCCCTCAGCATGAGGCCCGAATTCTGAGCAATGTCCTTCTGCTTGTAGCTGGATGGATGGGGGAGGGGGGAGGGGAGAAAGGGAGGAAGGGGGTGGAGAAGAGAGGGGGAGGGGAATACAAGAGCATGCATTCCCTCAGCATGAGGCCCGAATTTTGAGCAATGTCCTTCTGCTTGTAGCTGGATGGGGGAGGGGAGAAAGGGGGGAGGGAGGATAGTAAGCGAGTATGAAGGAAGTGACTGGACGAAGGGGGAGAGTGGAATGAATTGGCAAGAACATTCTTAACATGCAACCCTGTATAAGCTTATCCACCAGCTCCATATGCCTCTTTACACACTATCCACTCTCTTTCCACATCCCCACTACAAGCCCATCTAATTCACTAAAAGCCCCTCTGACTCACCCGCGTACAAGCTTATCTACCAGCTCCGTATGCCTCTCCACAAACTCCAACGCCACTGCCGGTCCCTCCTCCTCCTCTTCCTCCTGAGGCGCTCCCTTCTGTGCTCCCCCGCCCTCCCCTCCCTCCTCCTCCTCCTCCTCATCCTCCTCCTCCTCATCCGCCTTTGGTCGTCGTCTCTTCCCCCCGTGTGCAAGGAGGTACGTCCACACCAGCACCATCTCCTTGCGAGCCTGATGGCAAAAGGAGTTGCAGTTATCGCAGAGATTGCAGGGAATGCAGGGATAGCAGCCACCGATGCACTTCTCACACAACCAGTACCATCATTACGAAGACTACACTACAACACACTCATCTCAATACAGTCACACACTCACTCGTTACAGCCACGCATTCACTACAGGCACGCACTCATTTCAATCACGCGACACGACACCATGACTGAGTCTCTCCGCTACAGCCGCCGCTACAGCCTCGCGATTGGGCATGTGTTTGCACTCACAACACAACACGAGCACAACGCACCTCCCAGTCAAAGACAGGCAGACGCGACACCAGCAGCGGCAGCAGGTCACACTTGACCGACTCCGCTACAGCCGCCGCCACAGCCTCTTTATTGGGCGGCGCGTCCAGGTCGCCTATGAGCAGCACTCGCACTGTCACGAGGCTCTTCAGCACCTCCTCTGCACTCTGTGGTGTGGGAAAGAAGGGGAAACAACACGTGGATGAGGAAGCGAACTGTGCTGACATGATTGGTCGGCGCGTCCAGGTCGCCTATCAGCAGCACGCGCACTGTCACGAGGCTGTTCAGCACCTGCTCTGCACTCTGTCGCATAATTTCCACAGGAAAGGGGGCAGTGGTAAAAGGGGGGAGTTGCATTCGCGTCCAGGTCGCCTATCAGCAGCACTCGCACTGTCACGAGGCTTTTCAGCACCTGCTCTGCACTCTGTGGTGTGGGTGGGAGTATCACAGCAACGTCAATGAGGCATTAAAGATTGGACTTGTGTGCGTAGAAAAGGCTGTGGAAAAGGCTATGGTTGTGTGCGTAGAAAAGGCTGTGGTTATGCTGCACTCGCGTCGCACGGCTCCCATTGCGACAGTTTCGTCGCACCATTCGTCGTCATTGCAAAGCTAACTTTGCGACACTCTGCAATGCGACATTCCCATAGTGACATTCGAATTGCGGCATTTCGCATTGCGACGTTACCGTTGCGACGCTCCCATTGCGAAACTTCATTCGTCGCCGTCGCCATGCAGTGGTCGCACGGAAGCACCCCATCAGTAGATTGTCACTATTAGTACTGTTGCACCCACCTTATCATCTCGAGGAAGCGACTGCAGCCCATCCGCGAGCGCTCGTACAATCTCGGCTGGCGTCTTAGGTTTCGACATAAAGCCGAACATGGCGACAAGCGCTGCCGGCTCTAACCACCTGCCTCACGGCTAAATGCTGCGGAACTCGCTCACACGCGTCGCACGTTCGCTAACACTCCGAAAGCTAACGAAATGTAACTCGCTACTGGGTGACGACTCTCTGAATACCAATGGCAAGGGATTGGGTGGGGGGAATGTGGTCGTATGGGATGAAACACTACAAGTACAACGGTCACCGCGGGATGGAAGCAGTGCAGGCAGCATGTATGGTTCTCTTGCAGCAACTGGGGAGGGGTAGTTCGTCTGGTGGATGTGTAGGTAGGACAATTTCTAGGCGAGATTTTATGCTCGTTTCGGTTGTACGGAAGGATAACGCGAGCAAACATACCGCTCCGTCTTGTATCGAAATCTAGCCGCTTTGCTGTGTGTGAGCACAACAGAAAGTGCCAGGTCATTTCAGATTAAGCTGACGTGGCAAGGCTGGTTACCTTGTGTAGCAGTCCATTAGTTTCAATATCTTCACTAATGATCTCAAATCGAATGGTACAATGTGGTGGCAGCATTATAATTCGTATAACAAAATATTTGAGAAAACTACATCTCATGAATCTGCACAGGGGAACCATCACTTCATTAATAATAAAAACTCTCATGATCCATACTCTCATATTGATTTCACTTTCCTTGGAGATCATACGTAGTGGTCATAAAGATTTCCCGAGTCTGTCATACACGTTATACCTGATCGATGACACTCCCAATGTGTCCAATGTGCCTCCTTGCTTACCTCATTCTCACCAGCACTTCCACATCCTTCTGTCAGTCACATCACTAGGAATTTCACTCGTTTGAACAAACTGTGGTCAGTCGCTCTCGCCTTAATCTCCTGAGACGCGGTAGTTTCCATGTAAAGTGGTGCACTCTTGGGTCAGTTAGATAGCTCTGTTTGTGTGTTTATTCATACCTTCGATCAATCCGCGCTAGAAAACAATCCCTTTGTCTCCAATGGCATCATCAGCAACGAGCAATTCAACGGCTGTAGCAGAGTGTGCGTCGGTTGTAGCAGAGGCAGCAGTGCAGCTGCTGCCGGCTGTAGCAGAGATGGGTGTAGCCGGCATCGTCTACATGGCGGCTGCGTCCTCCGCTCAGGTCAGTAGTCCTCCGCGAATTTCGGCTGTAACGAACCCCGCAGTTGCTAATCCCGCCTGTAGCGAACCCCGATTGAAATATAGCCAAGGGACAGTGCACCGGCTGTGTACGTAGCGTCTCATTCATCTAATTTAAGGCCGCCACATCTCTAGATTCCGTGGCGTATATGTGTTTCCACGGCAACAGCCCCATCCGCAACATCCCTTCTCTCCCTCCTTAACCTCTTCCCCCCACCCCACCCACCCCTTTCCCCTCCCCCCTCTTCGCACCCCACGCGCATCCTCACCTTGGTTCTTTCCGCTTCAAACCCCCCTCTCCACCCGTTCCCGTTATAAGCATGTTGGCATGGTATGCAGAGTGTCCTGCGCCTCGCCCGTCTCCTCCTCTCTTCTCGGCGCTCTCTGCATCGCCGCTGGCTCGCTTGCCTCCGCGCAGGTATTCAAGCGACGCTTGAAACCCCTCTTGCATAAGGGGTATGCATAGGCTGCATGTGTCTCCTCCGCGCCCCTTTCTCCGTCTCCTCCCCTCTCATCGGTGCTCTCTGCATCGCCGCTGGCTCGCTTGCCTCCGCGCAGGTGAGGCTCGGCAGGGAGGCTCGGCAGTGAGGCTCGGCAGTGAGGCTTAAGTTTAATTCAGCAGCAATGCTTTCACCAATCAGAGTGGGTAGGGCAGACATAGTTGGTGGGGGGTATCTGGATTCATCCCGTTCCATCCCATCCTATCACCTCCCATCTTAATCCGTTCCCTCCCCTCCCCTCCCCTCCCCTCCCCTCCCCTCCCCTCCCCTCCTCTCCCCTCCCCTCCCCTCTCCTCCCCTCCCCTCCCATCCCATCCCATTCCCGACCCAACCCATCCCACCCCACCGCATCCCACTCCTCCGCATTCCACCACTCCTGCTGCGTGCAGGCCTCACAGGTGGTGCACGCAGCCTTTCACCCATCTCAACAACAACAACCATCTCACCAGCCCACTGCCCCATTCAAGCAGCAACCACGCCAAGTCATCAGCAGTAGCAACAGCAGTGGCAGCAGTCAGCATGGCAGCGGTCAGCAGGGCGCAAGGGGGACGACGCACGGCTTGTGGGGGCTGTGGACCGGCAGTAGCAGCAGCGACAATGCCAAAATCAGCAGCAGAAGCAGCAGCAGCAGCGGCGGCACCGGCGGCATTAGCGGCAATAGCAGCAGCAGTGGCGACAGCTTCTTAGGTGTCAGTGACAGCATGGAGAGGGCGCAGAGGGGACTGGCACACATGAGAATGCGGGCGACAGATGAGCTGGCGCACCATGATTGGCCGATCTTGTCCCCCAGGCAAGCAGCAGCACACGTGGTGGTGGGACTGCTGGCGTTCAAGGTGGGTTTGTCGCACAAAGTGGGGAATGAGCTGTCAAATCTGGATTGGCCGAGCCTCTCCAGTGTGGACCAGTGGCCTAGCATGTCCCCTAGGCGAGTACCAGCGCATGTGGTGGTGGGACGGGACTGCTTACCTTTAAGGTGCGTGTGCTGTGCATGTGGAATGGAGATGCTAGGAGGCCGATTCTGCAACATCATGCCCAGCCACATCCCTCTTATTCCCACCCCTACCGCATTAAACGTTACCTCACACACCTCCACCCCGCCCCCCCACCCTCCAAGATGCTAGGTGGTCGTTTCTGCAACCTCATGCCCAGCGACGTCTCTCTTGTTCTCACCCTTACCGCACTAAACCTTACTTCAAACACCTCCACCCCACACCCGCACCCTCACATCCCTGTCTTTCCCATCAATACCTCTCACCCCCACCCCACCCTCCAAGATGCTAGGTGGTCGTTTCTGCAACCTCATGCCCAGCGACGTGCAGAAGCGAGGTGCCTTCGCCTCTTTCTCCCTGCCAGGTGCGTGGGGTGGGACGCTCAGGTACGCCCTGCCAGGTGCGTGGGGTGGGACGCTCAGGTACGCCCTGCCAGGTGCGTGGGGTGGGACGCTCAGGTACGCCCTGCCAGGTGCGTGGGGTGGGACGCTCAGGTACGCCCTGCCAGGTGCGTGGGGTGGGACGCTCAGGTACGCCCTGCCAGGTGCGTGGGGTGGGACGCTCAGGTACGCCCTGCCAGGTGCGTGGGGTGGGACGCTCAGGTACGCCCTGCCAGGTGCGTGGGGTGGGACGCTCAGGTACGCCCTGCCAGGTGCGTGGGGTGGGACGCTCAGGTACGCCCTGCCAGGTGCGTGTGTGGTGGGCGCACTTGCAAGTGTAAAAAACACACCCTGTCAGCTACTCCCAGTCAGGTACTCCCAGTCAGGTACTCCCAGTCAGGTACTCCCAGTCAGGTACAGGTACGACCACCCCACACACCCCCGAACTCCAAGATGCTAGGTGGTCGTTTCTGCAACCTCATGCCCAGCGACGTGCAGAAGTGCGGCGCCTTCGCCTCCTTCTCCCTGCCAGGTACGCCCTGCCAGGTACGCCCTGCCAGGTACGCCCTGCCAGGTACGTGTGCTAACCCCTCACTCACAAGTTAAGTACCCACCCTGCCAGTTACGCCCTCCTACCAGGTGGGGGCAGTCACAACGTGAGTGATTGCTCACGGCCCACCCTTTACTGCGTGTTCTTCAACGGTGTGCGTGCGGTGGGCACTCGCGTTTTTTGAGACGTCTCACTTTGTTCTTGAGTTTTGAGACGTCTCAAAGCCTGTACTGTGTGTTCTTCAATGGTGGGCGGCGGTGGGCAGGGCACTCACGTTGTGAGCGGAGAGTGCCCAGTGCCCGCCACTGTGGGAAAAGACAAGGCAAGACAACCAGTTTCCCACTTTCCCTACCAGTCTCCCTTTTTCTGATTCGAACCCCCTCCGTGCAGCCAAGGGCAGCAAGTACGCCACAGGGAACTCACGGGGCTGATCAAGGACCTTATTCATCGCTACGGCTGCCACCACTGCAACAGAAAAGCCTTTCCTTTTCCTCTATCCTTCCCCCCCTCCCACCCTCCGCGCAGCCAAGGGCAGCAAGTACGCCACAGGGAACTCACGGGGGCTGATCAAGGACCTGTTCCATCGCTACGGCTGCCACCACTGCGGGACAAGGCGGGGTGACTGGTGAGTGAGTGCTGAGTGTGTACTTTTGCTGCTGTTCTTGTCAGGGGGCAGACTCGTGTGTTGCTTGAGAGGATTTACGGGGGCTGATCCAGTACCTGTTCCATCGCTTCGGCTGCCACCATTGTGGGACAAGGCGGGGAGGCTGGTGAGCGTTGCGGAGGATGGTACCTTTTTCCTGCTTGTTGCGATTGGGGGGAGATAGGGCATGGTGTGGGGTGGGTTTGTTTGTGTTAGAATGCTGCAAACGGCCCATGCGGAAATGACTTATATCAATTCCTGTCTTCTTTCTCTATCCCTGTGCTCTCTCCTGTCCTCCCCTTCCAGCAGATCAGACCACATTCCCACCAACCGGGACGTGCATGGCAGCATGGGGCCAAATGCCACACTCTCGAGCATCCAATCATACCCCTCCACGCCTGCTCCCTATACTCTCTATCTCCTCTTCCTGCCCCCCCTCTGTCCTCCTTCCCAGCATATCGGACCACATTCCCACTAACCGGGACGTGCACGGGGCTAGATGGCTCAAACGGTCCAAGCAAATCAACTCTTCACCTGCCTCTTCCACAGCTGTTCCTACTACCACCGCCGCCACTGCTACCACTGCTACCACTACAAGCACTGCAGCCACTGCCACCACTGCCACCACTGCCACCACTGCAGCCACTGCAGCCACTGCAGCTTCCGAAGCCTCGAAGAAACCTACATCCTGGCCTGCCAAGATAATGCCCCTGGGCTTGCTGCGATTGTTCCGGTCTTCAGCAGCAGCAGTCCAAGGAGCAGGAGCAGCAGCAGCAGCAGGCGCAGCCCATACCACGCCGGCTCGGCCCAAGCCTGCTGCCAAGCCTGGGCGCATGCCTGGGGTTTCATCCGTATCCACTTCTTCTGCCTCCCGCCTGCCTGGATCTCCCAGTATGAAGCAGCGAGCACCCAGTGTGCAGCGCTCTCCTAGTTTAAGACGGCAGGGAAGCACACGGAGGGCAGGAAAAGACACCGGAAAGCCAGGCGGTGGTGAGGGGAAGGGGGAGGACGTGGCGGGAGGAGGGGGGAAACGAGGGACAGGGGGAGCAAAGCAGGGTGGTGAGGAAGCGGGTTCTGGGGCTGCTGCAACGCGAGGCATATTTGGATGGCTTGGGCTGGGTCCTGGGCAGGCAGTGAGAGAGGCGCAGAAGCAGAGGCAGCGGCTGTACCCGCAGTGTGCTGATTGCTCGTCGAAGCAGTCTGCTGCCGTGCGCAATCAGCGCCGCACACTCGTGCTGCACCGACGGTCAGGATGGCCCCTGGTGAGTCTCAGTTACAGTTACACTCCATGGCAAGGGGGAAAGGGAAGTGTGGTAAGAGTTTCGCTTCCCCTAGGAGCACCATTTCCCACCAGTCCCAACTTCGATGTCTCAAAAACTAAACTTCTCCCAACCCTGTGCTTTTTTTTTTTGTGATAGAAGTGGAGTTTTGAGACAACTCAAAACCCTGTGCTTGCTTTCAAGCCTTAGCCTTGTTAACAGGACTAGGCAAGAATGATGCATTGAATGAAACAGTTGGGTACAAGTAGCTAACCCTAGTTGGGGTTGTACCCCATATTGGCTACCCTACTACAGCCTACCAACATATAACACATTACAATTTAACACACCCCCATAGGCAAAGTGGGGGAGAACAAAGGGTCACAAGACCAGTCCAGCAAAGCAAAGCAAGCCCAGGGTGGATCACAACGTCACCACACTCCGAGCACAAGCAAAGGCCACAAGGCCAGTTCACATGCAGTGCTAGATATAGAACAAGACAAGCAACAAGATATATATAAAGTACAGTACAAAGAAAGTCAAGCAGTAAGCAAATGAGGGAATGTGGACACAAGGCCTAAAGAAGTACAGTGCCGCTGATGATCACTAGGCGGGAGCGCCTTGGTGAAGATATCAGCAGTGTTGGCCTTCGAGTCCACGTACACAAGCCGAAGCTGACCGCGCTGCTGCAGCTCTCGAGCAAGAAAGTAGCGAAGAGCAATGTGCTTCGTCCTGTGCTCCAGTCTGTGCTCCTGACACAAGGCAAGGGCCGCCTTGTTGTCGCCGTACAGAACTGGAGGAGAACTAGGCCGCTCTCCCAAGTCAGTCAACAGGTAGGTGAGCCAGCGTAACTCCTGTGCAGCCATGGCCGTGGCGTAGATCTCAGCCTCACAACTAGAGCTGAGAACAGAAGAAGAGCGGGTGGACCGCCACGAGACAGAACCAGAGCCAAGGCTGAAGGTGTAACCCTGCGACGACCGCTGCGTAGCCAGGTCGTCCACCCAAGAAGCGTCCGAGTGACCAGTGAGGACAACTCTGTCGCGTCCTCCAAGCACTAGCCCCATGCCTGATGTACTGCACAAGTAACGCAGCACCCTCTTAGCAGCCTCCCAGTGCTCTCGCCTGTGTCTCCCAGGCGCAACGTAACGAGCAAGGATGCTAAGAGGGTACGCGAGGTCAGGTCGCGTGCAAGTCATCAGGTACATGAGGCAGCCTACAAGCTCTGGGTACGGGCCACTCGGCTCTACGGACTCGTCCGAAGGTGGAGCTGAGAGCGAGTGACTGGTAGCCAGAGGTGTGGCCTGAGGTGAGGAGAACTGGAAGCCGAAGCGCTGAAGGACCTGCTGCACCATGTGTGACTGAGTCAGGGTAATGGTGCGGCGTGCTCTGTCCCGGGTGATCTGCAAGCCAAGGTAGCTACGCAGCTCACCAAGGTCAGTGCAGGTGTGTCTCTTCTGCAGCTCCGACTTCACACGAGCGAGTGCCTCAGTGTCAGCAGTAGCAAAGACCAAGTCGTCGACGTACACGAGGATGTAGAACGGCGGCAGCGATGTGTCTGTGCGCAGAACCAGTGACGGGTCAGCAGTGGAAGGAGCAAACCCAAGGGCCGCAAGTGTAGTCCTCAGTGTGTCGTGCCACTCGCGCGGCGCCTGGCGGAGACCGTAGACTGGCCGCCGGAGGCTCCACTGGGTACCAGGAGGGAACGACCCAGTGAAGCCAGGAGGGCGGCGCAGCCAGATCTCCTCGTGGAGGCTGCCCTGCAAGAAAGCTGTGCTGAAGTCAAGAGAGTGCAGCTCGTAGTCACGCTGAGCAGCAACGTGCAGCAACACCCGAAGAGTGGTCATCTTCGGGGTGGGGGAGAAGGTCTGAAAGAAGTCAACCCCCTGACGCTGACTGAAGCCTCTAGCAACGTAACGAGCCTTGAAGACAGGTGGAGAACCTGGCGGCCGCTTCACCCTGAAAATCCACATGCCATCGACGATGTTCGCCCCAGGAGGGGGAACCTCGTCGACGTAGGTGCCTGTGGATTTCCAGGATGCCATCTCTGCGTCCATGGCTGTCTGCCACTGAGAGGAGTAGGGACCCGAGATCGCCTCTGCGTAAGAGCGCGGAGTGGGGATGTCTAGTGCATCCGGGTCTCCCTCAGGGGCAAGCAACCAGGCCACGAGATGAGGTACAGCAGCCGCAAGAGAGTCAAAGTCCTCCTGCCTGTCCTCAAGGACGTCCGTGCCAAGAGCACACTCACCCCCGACGGACGGAGGACAGACAGACTTAGACTCAGCAACAAGGCGAGCAGCGTAGTCTAGACGACAGGCAGCAGCAAAGTCGACAAGCTCAGCGACCAGGGCAGACGCAGCAGCAGACTCAAACGACGGGTCAGTGACAACAGTGGCGAGAAGACGCGTAACAGTAGGGTGGGCAGCACGAACACTGTCAGACTCAGGGTCGGGAACGTCAGGAAGAGAAGACGCAGGAGGAGACGGTAGGGGGACACGCTGTGGACCAGTGGAAGGACGAAGGGCCATAATGTGCGTGCCAGGAACAGGAGGAGGACGCGGACGCGCGACACGACGACCAGTGGGACCAGTGCGCGCAGTGCGAGCAGCGCGAACAGGCGAGGCAGGACGAGACGCAGGCTCACGACGCTCCGTAAGCGAGTCCGGCTGTGCAGTGTAAGGCACCGGGGCAGGGAGAGACCTGGGAAGACCAGACACAAGGTGGCGACGGTGCATGCCACGGAGGCGTGGCAAGGAGGGGTGACCCAGGCGGTGGTGCCAGAGAAGAGTCTGGTGCGACAGGGAACGACACTCACAGGCGTGGGCTACCAGACCTGACGCGGACACCTGACCGACAGCAGCGACCTGGGGAGAACCAGTGGTCAGTGTGTAGAGACTCGACTCCGGCTGACGGGTAAACGTAGCCAGGTGACGGCCGGTCCTGGAGCACGTGAGGATCGCCACACGCTGTCCTCCAGGGGTAAAGGTGTCAACCCACTGATCCTGGATGACAGCGTTGCTCACCAGGTTCGTCGAGAACGAGGGGAGGTGGAAACCCGACAACGAGCCAGACGGAACCGCCGGACACGGGAGCACAGTGGTGGACCGTGCAAGAACTGGGCCCCCCGAGGGGTCAGCCAAGGAGACTGGGACCGGTGCAGGAAGCGGTGTGAGCTCAGTACTGTCACGAAAGAAACAGCGGGAAGCACCTGAGTCAAGGGTGAAGGTGTGCAAGGCCTCAGCCGGTGCAGTACCTGAGAGAGCAGTCTCTGTGGGTGCTGTACCTGAGAGAGCAGACTCACAAGCAGCAGGGACAGTACTGGAGGGAGCAGCCACAGAGGGCACCATACCAGAGAGAGCAGACTCACTAGTACCTAGGGCAGCGGGCTCTATACCTGGGTCAGGCGGCACACACAAGTAACAGTCTCCCTCGGCACTAACAGTCAATGCATACATGGCAGCAATAATAGCATCATAGTCAAGAGCAAAGATATCAACACCAGCCCTCATCAGCTCAGCCCAGCGGGGGCGCTCAACATCCTCGCCCATCTCCTCACGCCAAGCGTCGTCAAGGCGGAAGAAGCAGCGGTACTGAGTGTGGAACTTTCCACACTGCTGCCCCTTGCGATCACCTGTGCGAATGACATAGGAACAGCGGCCACTGCCCCCCGACGTCCCACGCTGAGCAAGCCACTCACGAAGCTGCTGGGTCGTCTGGGGACGCTGCTGCTGCTGGGAGCTCTGGCCCGAGCCGGTGCCTCCACTCCGACCTCCACCGCCGCCACTACCTCCGCTCCGACCGCCACCGCCGCCACCGCCACCGCCGCCACTGCCGCCGCTGCCACCACCGCCACCGCCACTGCTCCCGCCGCCGCCCCCGCCTCCGCCGCCGGCCCCACTCCCACCAGCACTCCCGCCACCGCTCCCTCCAGCACCGCCTCCCCCCCCACCTCCCCCACCCCCTCCCCCCCCAGCGCCACCCCCGCCACCCTTGCCCCCCTTGCCCTTGCCGGTGCGGCGCCTCCCACCAGGAGCAGAAGCAGCGCCAGCAGACTCAGCACCAAGGAAGTCAACAGCAGCAGCAGTAGCATAGGAGGGAGCGAGGGGAGAGGGAGAGCACCCCTCAAAGATGGGGGTGCGAGGAGCGCCGCGAGCAGCACCTACAGCTACAATGCTCTTCTCGGCTGCTAGCAGCTTCTCCTCTAGGAGGGCGACAGTGAGCTCAGTGGGACAGCGAGCAAGGAAATAGTCGCGCACTGAGCTGAGGGTGTCAGGGAGACGGGTGACTATGAAGTGGAGTGTCCAGTACAGTGGAGGGGGGTTCTTAGCGCAGAACTCGGTGGGAAGGGCGGCACGCAGGCGAGCGTCACTAGTGCGAAGGTGGGTGATAAGATCGGCGACTGTAGCAAAGGTGGACAGCTCAGGGAACAGGTAAGGCAGCATGAGGCGGCTAAGCTCGGCTGTGGCAGGCGAGGAGTAGCGAGCAACGACAGCGTCGTAAAGGGCCTTAGCGGTTTTGCAGTCGCCAAAATGCTCGAGCTCAGCTAACGGCAGGTGACTGCGAATGGCTAGGCGAGCAGCAGCGTCACGCGTCTGCCAGTGGGAACGGGCACTAAGCTCGGCTGTGGCAGGAGGGGCAGGCGCAGCACCAGATGCGTAATCATAGAGTGACACGTGCTCCTTGCTATCGCTCAGGAGGAACAGCTGCAGGTCATCTAGCCAAGTGGTGAACTGCACAGGGCGGCCCTCAGCATCGAAGGACAGCACGCGGATGGAAGCCATCGCGACAGCACGTCAGAGCAAAGCAAGCAGCCGCAGCAGGGGAAGGCTGGCGCTACGGGCAGGCGGCGCTGCAAGCAGGTAGCTCGGTGGGGAGCGCGGCGGGCGGGCGGCGCTCTGAGCGGGCAGCGTGGCAGGTAGCGCGGCGGGCAGGCGGCGCTGCAAAGAGGCAGCGCGACGGGCGGGCGACGCTGTGAGCGGGCAGCGCGGCGGACGGGCGGCGAAGCGGGCAGCGCGGCGGGCAGGCGGCGCTGCAAGCGGGCAGCGCGGCGGGCGGGCGACGCTGCGAGCGGGCAGCGCGGCGGGCGGGCTGCGAAGCGGGCAGCGCGGCGGGCAGGCGGCGCTGCAAGCGGGCAGCGCGGCGGGCGGGCGACGCTGCGAGCGGGCAGCGCGGCGGGCAGGCGGCGCTGCAAGCGGGCAGCGCGAGCGGGTAGCGCGGCGGATGGGCGGCGCTACTGGCGGGCAGCGCTGCGGGTACAGCGCAGCGAGCGGGCAGCGCGACTGGCAGCGCGACGGGCAGCGCGGCTGGCGACGCGCGGCGCGACGGGCAGCGCTACGGGCGGCGCGACGAGCAGCGCGGCGGGCGAGGGCGCTAACGAGGGGCGCTAACGAGGGCGCTAACGAGGGCGCTAACGAGAGGCGCGCGAGGGCGCTAACGAGGGCGCGCGAGGGCGCTAACGAGGGCGCACGAGGGCGCTACGAGGCTAGGGCACGGGGTAGCGTGGTAACCGCATGCGAGCGGTGGTGGGCCCTAAAAAACGGTCGGTAGGTCCTAGGGACCTCCTGCTCTGAATACCATGTTAACAGAACTAGGCAAGAATGATGCATTGAATGAAACAGTTGGGTACAAGTAGCTAACCCTAGTTGGGGTTGTACCCCATATTGGCTACCCCATTACAGCCTACCAACATATAACACATTACAATTTAACAAGCCTCACATGGGAACGCTCCATTCCATCTGTCACAATCACTCCCACCGCTTCACCTGCAGCCATGCCTCTTTAGTAGATTTTCTTCTCCATCCGCAACTGATGGCTCTAGTACACGAGACTTCTGTTTTAAATCACAAGTAACTTCATTTGAAACCACTATTTTTCCGTCAATCGATCCCTCCCTCCCTCCCCTTCCCCTGCCTGCAGCCACACCTCTTTGGTGGATTCTTCATTCACCCACAACTGATGGCTCAAGGACAGGAGAGGAGACATTTGATACTATGACTGGTAAAAGATAAATACCAGGTTGCTCTGTAAAGTGGATGGGCAGATGAGGTGGGGATGGAGGGGGCTGTAGAGTGGTGTAGTGTGGTATCGCAAGCAACCGTTGCAATCAATGCAGACCTCAAAATGCTATCAGGCTTATGCGATACAGTCAGCTAAAACAAAAAGAACAGAAAAAGGTTCCACGGTCCTGCTGTGTGCTGACTCCTCAAAATGCAATCAGGCTTAGGTGGTACATTCAGCTAAAACAAAAAGAACAGAAAAAGGTTCCACCAGTTGCCCTTGGTAAATACTTGTGATCCTCGGCCCTAATCAAGCACTATTGAAGCCCAAAAGGTTTGCTGCAATTTGCCGAGCCGACAACCGGGAACCAGCCAACCCTACTGCTCCTGCTGGTGGCATCACTGCTGCTGATGATGGTGATGGTGTGACGGAGGAGGGCAAGGAGTGGGAGTGGGTGGGAATAATGCGAGGGAAGAGAGAGAACGGGCGGCTGGACACAAGGGCGGCGTTTCTTGTCATGTTGTGGTGGTGGTTGCAGTGTGGGATTGATGAATGAGATAAGCTGGTTGGGGGAGACAGGAAGAGGTGGGAGGGTGGAGAGAGGGAGAAGGGAGTGGGGGTCAACGTGAGATGGTGGAGGGCTGATAGGACAGGAGGGTCACAGTGAGGGTTTCTGAGTTTATGAATGAATAGCCATCACACGCGGATTGTATAAAATTGGTTGTAGCCTGCAAAAGCTACTAATGAATGCGTGGTGGTGTAATGAGGGGAGGGGGAGGCACAGAGCGATGGAGGGGGAGGTTGAATGGTGGAAGTGGTGGTGGTGGTGGTGGTGGTGGTGGTGGTGGTGGTGGTGGTGGTGGTGGTGGTGGTGGTGGTGGTGGTGGTGGTGGTGGTGGTGGTGGTGGTGGTGGTGGTGGTGGTGGTGGTGGTGGTGGTGGTGGTGGTGGTGGTGGTGGTGGTGGTGGTGGTGGTGGTGGTGGTGGTGGTGGTGGTGGTGGTGGTGGTGGTGGTGTGGTGGTGGTGGTGGTGGTGGTGGTGGTGGTGGTGGTGGTGGTGGTGGTGGTGGTGGTGGTGGTGGTGGTGGTGGTGGTGGTGGTGGTGGTGGTGGTGGTGGTGGTGTGGTGGTGGTGGTGGTGGTGGTGGTGGTGGTGGTGGTGGTGGTGGTGGTGGTGGTGGTGGTGGTGGTGGTGGTGGTGGTGGTGGTGGTGGTGGTGGTGTGGGTGGTGGTGGTGGTGGTGGTGGTGGTGGTGGTGGTGGGGGGGGTGGTGGTGGTGGTGGTGGTGGTGGTGGTGGTGGTGGTGGTGGTGGTGGTGGTGTGGTGGTGGTGGTGGTGGTGGTGGTGGTGGTGGTGGTGGGGGGTGGTGGTGGTGGTGGTGGTGGTGGTGGTGGTGGTGGTGGTGGTGGTGGTGGTGGTGGTGGTGGTGGTGGTGGTGGTGGTGGTGGTGGTGGTGGTGGTGGTGGTGGTGGGGAGGGAGACAGGGTGGGGTGACATTGGGGAATGGTGGAGTGGTGGAGGTAAGGGAAGGGGGCGGGGCTGGGTGCAGGATGGCGGGTGTGGTGAGGAGGACAACGAGAAGAGGCGGGGGAATGGGGAGGTGCGGAGAATGGGGGTGGGGGGGCTAAGAGTGAGTGTACAAGGCGGGGAGGGTGTTTTGCAGGGAAAAAAAGGGAGGAGAAGGTTGGGCTGGTGTTGGTGGGGGCAGAGAGGAGGGGGGGGGGGGCGGATGGGGGAGAAAAGGGTGGTGGGGAACGGGGCGGGGGGGAAAGCCTTATGACCAATAAGAACGGGTCGAGGATAGAAACGGGAGAAAAGAGCGCGAGAAACGGAAGGTATGTTGAAATCACTTTTGAGGATTCTCAGGAGGAAGGAGTGGTGGTGGAGTGGGGAAGGACCGGAATGGACGACGAGGGGAGAGAAGGGCACAAGGCGCGCCAAGCAGAACTAGACGAGCCAAGAGACAAGAAGAAGCATGCCACGTGTCAGCCCATCAGGCTACGAGCATGCCACGTGTCAGCCCGTCAGGCTACGAGCAGAGCATGCCACTTGTCAGCCCGTCAGGCTACGAGCGCTCAACACAAACGAAATGAGTATGACTGTTCATGTTGTTGTAACATTAATCCAACAAAAAGCAGGAAAATCAATCCAGGTCATCAACTTCTCTTGTACCTGCTTACCTACTCAGCCTGCTTACCCACTCAGCCTGCTTACTCATTCCCACCCACCAATGCGAATTTCCCTAGTCAAAGCGAAACTACGTGTAAAGAGTGAAGTTTTGAGAAGTCTCGAAACTACTGGCCGGCCTGTCTGTTAACCTTCCCTGTCGGCTAAGTGGCTTTATCCGGAAGGTAACGTTACCAGCTAGCCGATTGGACCGTCCTGCGCATTGTGCGTCGCGCTCGCTGCGCACTCCCCCTCACCCTCCCCCTCCCCCTCCCCCTCCCCCTCCCCCTCCCCCTCCCCCTCCCCCACACCCTCCCCCTCCCCCTCCCCCTCCCCCACACCCTCCCCCTCCCCCTCCCCCTCCCCCTCCCCCTCCCCCTCCCCCTCCTCCACAAACTCCCCTTCCCCTCCGCCACATCTTCCCCTTCTTCTCCGCCCTGCCCTCCCCCTCCCCTCCGCCACACCTGCGTCGCCGCCTCCCCTTGCTTCTGATTCGACTCGAAACTGCACCACGCTGCACCGCGCGGCGCAGCTTGCGTTCTATACGACACTCGGATAAAAAGACCCACCTGCGATGTCTTGTGGTTCAAGAGATTACTTCAAAATCTGAAGGAGCCTCGTTATAAGGCGGATCAGAACCTTTTGAGACGTCTTCAAATACGACACACTCGGATAAAAAGACCCACCTGCGATGTCTTGTGGTTCAAGAGATTACTTCAGAATCTTCTTAAAAGGCCTCATTAAGGGCGGATCAGAACCTACCCGTCCACAGTCTCGGTGTGAAACCCTTGGCGCTGTTTGTGCTTGGGGTTCGTCGCGCACACCACGTACACCCGCCCTCGCTAGCGGCTGTACCGCACAGCACCGCGCTGCACCGCACTGTACAGCCCGCGATTCCTAATACCCACCTGTCGGCAATAATATCGGTGTGAAACCCCTGGCGCTGCTTGTGCTTGGGGTTGGTCGCGCACACCACGTACACCCGCCCTCGCCGCCGCACCACGCGGCACGCCTCGCACAGCCGCTTCACCGACGCGCGAACCTTCATCGCGACACACACGCGCTGCGGCTGCTGCTGCGTACCCTGCTCTGCTGCTAATCGCGCTGCGAGAAACGAACTCCGTAATGATCCAGCCCGATATATCTGGCGCTGCTGTTGCTACAGTGAGTGTGCTGCTATAAGCAGGGCAACCGGGACAGTGAAGTGTACGCTTGTGATAAACATTTTAACACCAGAAAGTAGAATTCGGAAATTTCAGCCCGCTGATTTGCTACATTCTTCAAAACCAATTTCAAGCATTCTAAAAAAGCCATTCAAGTGAATGGCAAGTTGTTCACAATGGACAACACTTATCAAAATATGACACACAATTGCCCGGCACTAGCTTTGCCACCAGCGTGTGAACATATATGGAGACTTCCTTTCCTGAGTTGAATCCAGCACGAGCAATCGTACGTGCTTGCTCTCCTCTTGGGCTCTATCCAGCTTTAACTTCCTGCCTCCTAACGAGGCACAAATCCATCTCGAATCATCGAATCCGCCCAGGAGATTCAACCAGACGACAAAACGAACTAGCAGTTATGAGGCAGCGTGCTTGCTCTGTGTGTGCTGCTTCAGGCCCTCTTCAGACTTGAACTTCCTGAGAGGCCACAGCGCATGGACGGGGGACAGTAAGGAGGGGTTGAGGAGGGAAGGGAATGAGAGAGGGGAAGGGAGTGAGTGTTTGGGTTGGGTCTGTGTGTGCTGCTTCAGGCCCTCTACAGACGAACTTCCTGAGAGGCCAGAGTGTGTGGTGGGAGGGAGGGGAGAGAGTGAGAGGGGAGAGAGTGAGAGGGGAGAGAGTGAGAGGGAGAGAGTGTGCTGCTTCAAGCCCTCTTCGGACTTGAATTTTCTGGAAGGCCACAACAGTGAACGGGGGACAGCAGAGTGGGGAGGGGGGAAGGGAGGGCGAGAGGGAGGGAGGGTGTAAGGTATCTACAATGCATGCCTGTGCCCGAATTTATAAACTACCATGATGTATTGCATTGCATGTTACATCCAATGAAGGACCATTCGGGTGGAAGGGAGGGGGTGAGGGTGGAAGGGAGGGAGGATGAAAAACGCTGAGCTCAGCATGTCACATGGGTCAGCATGAACAATCCAATTCCCGACCCAAAAAAAAAAAAAAAAAAAAAAAAAAAACCGAAGCATGAGGCGCCTAAACAAAGACAGCATGTCACATGGGTCAGCATGAGCCGCTTTTGAGAAATTCCCAGAAACCAGCAACCAGACGAGAAGAACAGAAAGAGAAATAGAGACAGATACAGCAAGAGGCACTCACTTGTTGCACGCTCCGCACATGATCCCGCTTTCAGGAGTTGCTGCCTTGGCTGCTGTGGCTGAGGCGACTCCAAATTAGACACTCAGAAACACTCAGAGGCACTCACTTGTTGCACGCTCCGCACACAATCCCGCTTTTCAGGAGTTGCTGCCTTGGTTGCTGTGGCTGAGGCGCCTCCAAATTAGAAACTCAGAAACACTCAGAGGCACTCACTTGTTGCACGCTCCGCACACAATCCCGCTTTCAGGAGTTGCTGCCTTGGCTGCTGTGGCTGAGGCGCCTCCAAATTAGACACTCAGAAACACTCAGAGGCACTCACTTGTTGCACGCTCCGCACACAATCCCGCTTTCAGGAGTTGCTGCCTTGGCTGCTGTGGCTGAGGCGCCTCCAAATTAGACACTCAGAAACACTCAGAGGCACTCACTTGTTGCACGCTCCGCACACAATCCCGCTTTCAGGAGTTGCTGCCTTGGCTGCTGTGGCTGCTTTAGCGGTTGCTGAACCCTCCTTAGCAGGAGTCCCTGCTGCCTTTCCTGCCTTGGCTGCTTTTGCAGGAGTGGACGCTTTCCTTTTCACTGAGAGAGAGGGAACTGAGAGAGACGCACTCACTTGTTACATTTCCCGCACACAATCCCGCTTTCAGGAGTTGCTGTCTTGGCTGCTGTGGCTGCTTTACCCAGCGCTGAACCCTCCTTAGCAGGAGTCCCTGCTGCCTTTCCTGCCTTGGCTGCTTTTGCGGGAGTGGACGCTTTAGCAGGGGAGGCCGCAGGCGCTGCTTTGGCGAGAGCAGAGGCGGCTTTGGCCAGTGTGGCGCCAGGAGTGGGGGGGTTGGGCACTGGCTTGGCTGGTGTTGGAGCCGGGGCGCGGGGGACAGGTGTGGTTGCTGGTGTGGTGGGCTGGATGGGGATGCAAACAGAAAAAGACAATGGGATACAGGACAAGAAAAGGGGGGTTGGGCACTGGCTTGGCTGGTGTGGGCGACGGGGCACGGGGGACCGGCGTGGCTGCTGCCAGCCATGGTGGGCTGGGGGATGGGAGACGGGGGCGGGGGGCCGGGCAGGATGAGCCTCAATCTTGCATTATCATTGGACACGGGATGTGAGAAGCATTCACATGGACATCACATGCCTGCCTATGCCAGAAGCACGTGCAATACATCACCATTCACATGACATCTCATCGACACATCTCACCATCGCCTTATCTTCTGAGACGTCTCAAAACATCATTTTTAGCACGTGCAATACATCAGCATTCACATGACATCTCACCATCGCCTTATCTTCCTTGCCCGGGGTCCCCTCCTCCTTCCCCTTCTTCCCCCTTCTCCTCTTCCCCTTCCCCTCGCCTGCCTTTCCCCCAGGCTGAAGTCCCCTGTCCTGCCTGCTCCCCATCCTTCTCACTGCCCTCAATCTCCCCCGCTTTCCTCTTCCCATCCACACCGTTTGCACTCCCTCCCTTTGCCCCCTCGGTCCCCTTAGCACTCCCTCCCTTCGCCTCCTCTGATCCCTCAGCGCCCTCAGCGCCCTCTGCGCCCTTGCTCCCTTCGCCTGTCACTTTCTCAGCCTTCTTCTTCTCTTCTTGTGCTGCTGCGAGCGTTGCCAGCTTTGCCGCTGCCTTCTGAGCCTTCTTCGCTTCTGCAATTGGGGACCAAGAGTGGGGGAGGCCATATGAGGAGGTGGGGGGGGGGGACGAGAGACGGTGATGCTCTTACAGCTGCTGCTGTGAGCTTTGCCAGCATTGCTGCTGCCTTCTTAACCTTCTTCGCTTCTGCAATTGGGGACCAAGAGTGGGGGAGGCCATATGAGGAGGTGGGGGGGGGGGGGACGAGAGACGGTGATGCTCTTACAGCTGCTGCTGTGAGCTTTGCCAGCATTGCTGCTGCCTTCTTAACCTTCTTCGCTTCTGCAATTGGGGACCAAGAGTGGGGGAGGCCATATGAGGAGGTGGGGGGGGGGGACGAGAGACGGTGATGCTCTTACAGCTGCTGCTGTGAGCTTTGCCAGCATTGCTGCTGCCTTCTTAACCTTCTTCGCTTCTGCAATTGGGGACCAAGAGTGGGGGAGGCCATATGAGGAGGTGGGGGGGGGGGGGACGAGAGACGGTGATGCTCTTACAGCTGCTGCTGTGAGCTTTGCCAGCATTGCTGCTGCCTTCTTAACCTTCTTCGCTTCTGCAATTGGGGACCAAGAGTGGGGGAGGCCATATGAGGAGGTGGGGGGGGGACGAGAGACGGTGCTGCTCTTACTGCTGCTGCTGTGAGCTATGCCAGCATTGCTGCTGCCTTCTTAACCTTCTTCGCTTCTGCCATCGAAGAGAGTTAGAACGGGTGGAAAAGAGAGAAATTGGGCTGCCATCTCTGTGCTGTGCGCTGCACTGCTGCTGACTCCCACGAGATAACTCTGATAGAGAACTGACTTTTGAGTCGACTCAAAAGTCGACTGCTTCTGATAGAGAGCGAGACCGGCCCATTCACAAGTGAAGACTCACTTCTCTGGCTAGCTCCGCCTGCAGCGCTGCTATCGCTACTGTGCAGTGCTACTACCTGCAATATACCTGCTACTTGTTCAGATGAAGCAAGTATCACAACAACTGAAACAACCAAGCTTCCCAAGGAGGGCTCACTCTTCGTGGCTAGCTCCGCCTGCAGCGCTGCTATCTCCTTTGCCGCCTCCCTCTCAATCGCCTCCTCATCATCCTCCTCTTCTTCTTCCTCCTCTTCCTCCTCCTCCTCAATATCAGCAAACGGGTCCTCTTGGGCCTCTGCAATCAAGACAACACACACAAACACACATAAACAGATTTAGCATCTCAAGCACGGCCTCTTCCTCCTCCTCCTCAATATCAACAAACGGGTCCTCTGCGACCCTAAACCCTACACAAAAAAAAGGAGTAAAAAAAACACGCACCCACCCACACACACACATGAAAGCCTGTACACCACAAAGTAACCAGCCTATATGGTAGGACGGTGTTTCCCTGTTTCACCGTACCTTCCCCATCCGGATACTCCTGCATGGTCTTGTATCCGCTCAGAAACACACTCACCGTGCCGCCATGCGCCAAAGTGAACGACCGTTCCAGCACCAGCTGCACCCTCGCCTGGTCCTTCTCGCACCACCCCACCTCCCATCCCTTCCCTTCCCTTCCCCATTGACAGTCTATTGGGACTTGGGCCTGTGTCTCACCTCCCCCATCCGGGTACTCCTGCATGGTCTTGTATCCGCTCAGAAACACACTCCCCGTGCCGCCATGAGCCAGAGAGAACGGCCGTTCCAACACCAATTGCACCCTCGCCTGGTCCTTCTCCCCTGCTTGGAGCACGGCCACCACCGCACTGAACCCCTCTGCACTCCCCTTGATCTTCTCATCACCGTTCCCCATCTGCTCGTCCTCCTCCTCGTCACTATCATCCTCAGCAGGTGGGGCGGTGGTGATTGTGACGGCCACTCGCTCGCCTGCCTTGGCAGATGCACCCAGGGCAACCTGAAAGAGAGAAGAGAGAAGATGGAGAGAGTGGGGGGAAACAGTGAGGAGAGGGAATGACAACGAGTGTCAGCAGGTGGGGCGGTGGTGATTGTGACAGCCACTCGCTCGCCTGCCTTGGCAGATGCACCCAGGGCAACCTGAAAGAGAGAAAGGGCGGGACAGAGGGGAGGCAATGGCTAGACTTCCAGGGTTCAGGGTTTTGCGTTACAGTCTATGCAAAAACCACTTCCAGGGTTCAGGGTTTTGCGTTACAGTCTATGCAAAAACCACTTCCAATTTCGGATGTAGCACCACCAAGACCAACGTCTGTATGCCAAGTCTTGAGTCTCTGGTTCATTTTTTAGAATTCTCAAAAACAACCTGCAGCTTCCAATTTCGGTTGTCACACCACCAAGCCAAGTCCAGTCTGTATGTCAAGGCTTGAGTCTCTGCTTCAGTGCTACGTATCAGAGACTTTCCAAGACTTTTGAGCAGACTCAAAAAATCTCACCTTGTTTCAATGGCACATTGTAAGTCGACTCAAAAGTCACCTGGTTTCAGGGTCAGTGCTGCATATCGTGGCCTTTCCGAGACTGGAAACGAGGGTTCCCCCCCTCTGCACTCTTATATGTTGTTGAATGATTGCTGCGCTCGTGACATGCTACAGTGATTGCGCGATACAGTCCCCACCTGAGTAATGTGAACATAGTCCGCAATATCCCGAGGGTCCACTCCCACCGTCTCACCCGCCTTCACCCACGTGCTACAGTAACTGTGAGCTACAGTAACGGCATGCTACAGTAATTGCGCGTTACAGTACCCACCTGAGTAATGTGAACATAGTCCGCAATATCCCGAGGGTCCACCTCCACAGTCTCGCCCGCCTTCACCTCCACGCCTGGTGGGGTGGTGTTTAAACAAGGGGAAGGGAAGGAGGGAGAGGGAGGGAGGGAGGGGGAGGTGTGAGGGGACAAGGCAGAGGTAAGGGAGAGGAGAGGGACTTTTGAGACGTCTCAAAAGAGGGACTTTTGTCTCAAAGGTCCACTTTCTTCCCTGCCTTCACCTCCACGCCTGGTGGCGGGGGAGGAGGAGGGGGGGAGGGGGGAAAGAAGGAGGGGGAGGGGAAGAAAGGAGGAGGGGGAGGGGAAGAAGGACGGGTGCTGAGCTGAGTGGAAGGACAAACAAAGGGCCGGGAACTCTTCAGATCAGACCACTCCACCTGCACCGTCTCGCTCGCCTTCACCTCCACGCGGGGTTTTGTGTGGGGAGGGGAAGGGGACGCGGGGTGAAGACGGGCGGATGCAGACACGGATGGGCAGAGGGATGGGGACGACTGAGTCCGCTCCGCTCCATGTCCACCGTCTCCCCTGCCTTCACCCCCACGCATACATGGGGGGAGAGAGGGGAGGGGGGAAGGAGGGGCGAGAAGAGGGAGGGGGAGGAATGTGATGGTAGCAGAGGGATGGGGACGACTGAGTCCGCTCCGCCTCCACCTCCACCGTCTCCCCTGCCTTCACCTCCACGCCTGGTAGTATTCGCATACGGGCTAATTCTGAGTCGCTTTTGAGAATTCTCAAAAGCCGCTGCACCTCCATCGTCTCACGCGCCTTCACCCCCACGCCTGGTGGTATTCGCATACGGGGAGGGGCAGGGGAAGAAGGGAGTTGGGTGGGTGGGGGACCCTTTTGAGAATTTCTCAAAAGTGACTCCCAAATAGCAGGGGAAGAAGGGTGTTGGGTGCTTCCTTCCACCCTTCTTAGGAACTAAGGGACGGGAACCTCCCCTCCTCTGTCTCGCAGACCTTCACGTCCACACCACACCCGGTGGCGCTTGATTGTAAGGGAGGGAGCGTTAAAGGGGTGGAAGGGGGTGGTGAGAATGAGGGGAGTTGGAGAGGGAACGGGAGGGCAGAAGGCGGGAACAGGAGGAGAGAGAGAGAGGGAAACGGGAGGGAGGTGGGACAAGTAGAATGGCGACCCGGGGGTGAGAGAGGGGGGAAAGGGGAAGGGGGAGTGGAGCAAGAGGGAAGGGGGAGGGGGCCTCGATAACTGAAGGGCGGACTACGAGGACGGTGAAAGGACGGCAAGGGGGAGTGGACGACAATGGGGAGTGGACGGCAAGGGGGAGTGGACGGCAAGGGGGAGTGGACGGCAAGGGCACGTCGATACGCACGGGAGAGACGGCAGGGAGGAAAAAACTAACGTCCCTATCCTCTGGCTACTACTCAATGGGCGCGCCGAGAATCTGGCTACTCGACCTGGCTCATAGCGTATCAGGCGCATTTCCGAGAGTTCCAGATAACCTGTTTAGCGACCTTATCAGATCGTGGCGTCGGAACCTGTTTAGCGTCGGAACGGAACCTGTTTAGCGTCGGAACCTGTTTAGCGTCGGAACCTGTTTAGCGTATACGCAAGAGACTCTGAGAATTCTCAAAAGCGACTCAGCGTAAACGCACAAGACTCAGATAGCTCGTCCTGCTACATGGCCGCTCTTGACGCGATCGCGTCGCGTCTCAACAAAATCGAATGCTGATTCTCACCCCAGAAACGCATCAAGACCGACATTGTGCGTGGTCCCGGTTACACAATGCGAGCGCTGTTCGATGCGCCTCCTGATTTTGATCACGAATCGGCCGCCGCGTCTTGCAACCAAGAACAGTGTTACCCGCAGCGCAGCGAAGGCGCTGTGGATCGGACGGATACTGTTGCGATGGCAGGATCGCGCGCGTGAGTGTGGTTGCGGCTGCGACAGACGGAAGGCGCAGTGGCAGGAGCAGGTGACTGTCTTGTATGAAACTCCAAAATATGGGTCGAACCGGAAATTTCTAGATAACAGAAACTTGAGGAAAATCAAAATCTCTGGGTGGTTTTCCGTGGGGATGGACGAGGAAGGCTTGGGGTTCTGGGTCTTTGGATCCTTAGGGGTTGTTCCGTGTCAGTGGAACACGGGACGGTTGCGAGCGCTGCGAAGGCTCTAAATCAAAAGATGAGATGGAAGTGGAAGCAGATTGGGTGACGAGAGCAACGAGAAAATGTTGTGTACTGAGCGATAAACCGGGTTACCAGTCTGTAACATGCTCTCTGATCTCGTTCGGGTTTGTGGCTATTGTTTCTTCGGTAACCACCGAGGCTGGCGATGGTGAACACCGTAGGTAACATGCTCAATACACCCAGTATTCGAATATGCCATTGTTTTATGATCCTTTCCATGTGCCAGTCACAAGTCAGGAAGTGGTGTGGGAAAGGAAAGACAACCCACCCATAGGTCTTCTTTACCCAAGCACCTCTCGCTCATATTCCATCCATCGTTCCATCCCTCGTTCGTTCCGTTCCCCCTACCTCATTTCATTTCCTACCATTCCGTTCTTAGAATTCCGTTCCTAGAATTCAGTTTTTATCGTCCCGTTCCTGTCTCTCCGTTCCTCTCGTTCCGTTGCTCTCATTCCATTCCTCTTATTACGTGTCTTTCCATTCCTCGGGTTTCTTTTATTTCGTTTTGTTCCTTTCAATCCGTTCCTCTCATTTCGTAACTTCGTACTGCGTCTCTCATTCCACCCATCCCCTCTCATTCCGCCCATCCCCTCTCATTCCGCTCATCCCCTCTCATTCTGCGCATCCCCACTCATTCCGCGCATCCCCTCTCATTCCGCCCATCCCCTCTCATTCCCCATCCACTCCAATCTGCAGAATTCCCCCCCCTCTGCCAATATTTCTCCTATCTCGACAAACCCTTCACTCCGGCATCCCCCCACTCGTCTCTTCAAATCCTCCCACTCATCTCTTCAAATCCTCCCACTCGTCTCTTCAAATCCCCCCACTCGTCTCTTCAAATCCTCCCACTCGTCTCTTCAAATCCTCCCACTCGTCTCTTCAAATCCTCCCACTCGTCTCTTCAAATCCTCCCACTCTCTCTTCAAATCCTCCCACTCGTCTTTTCAAATCCTCCCACTCCACTCTTCAAATCCTCCCACGCCTCTCTTCCAATCCCCCCACCCCTCTCTTCCAACCCTCCCACCCCTCTCTTCCAATCCCCCCCCACCCCTCTCTTCCAATCCTCCCACCCCTCTCTTCCAACCCTCCCACCCCTCTCTTCCAACCCTCCCACCCCTCTCTTCCAACCCTCCCACCCCTCTCTTCCAACCCTCCCACCCCTCTCTTCCAACCCTCCCACCCCTCTCTTCCAACCCTCCCACCCCTCTCGTCCAACCCTCCCACCCCTCTCGTCCAACCCTCCCACCCCTCTCGTCCAACCCTCCCACCCCTCTCGCCCAACCCTCCCACCCCTCTCTTCCAACCCTCCCACCCCTCTCTTCCAACCCTCCCACCCCTCTCTTCCAATCCTTCCGCTCCTCTCATCCAAACGTTCCCTTCCCCACTCTGTCAAACCCCGCCACGCTTCACTGCCAATATACCCATTCCACCCATCTCCACCCGTTTCTCCCCTGGTACACCCCTCTTTCATGCCTGTGACACTAACTACAGCTCTACCCCACCCGTGTCCCCAACCCTCCCTTCCCCTCTCTCCTTTTCTCATTTAATCACTTTCCTTTCTCCCTTCTACGTCTCCCCTACTCTCCCTCTGCCAATTATGCTTCTACCACACACCCTCGGCCATTTTCTCCAGGGTTAGATATATGTACCCCATTCCCCACCTCTGTCTTTCCTACAAGGGCATTCTCATCCCAAGGGCTTTGCTCAGCCCAGGACACTTGATTTCCCTTTGCTTCTCCCTTCCTCTGCCTCTCCCCTTCCATACCTACCACTCCGTCATATGTGCAGTGGCCTACCTATGGCCGGCAGTATGCTAGTCCGTCCATCTGCTGTGAGGGGAACACCTACCTCACCAACCTTAGTTGGGTCATTTACATCCTGGAGGCCCACGTACACGTAAAGTACGCGTGAACGTACGTGCACTTACGTTTACTACTTCGGGCAGTTACAATGTCTTCTCTTTGTATGTTTCTAACGTTGGCATTCCGCCTAAGTCTAGATCTTAGTAGTGTTAGTCAAGGCGTGATAATAAATTTCTCGTGTACGTTCATTAGAAGTAAAATGGGGCAGCACCAAAAAAGTTTTTAGCTGACCGTACATAAGGACATAATCTGGGAGGTGCGTAAACGTACGTAACGTAACTGTACGTGTACGTAAACATAAAGAGACGTACACGTAAACGTAAATGACCAACTTAGTCACCAACAATCAACTATACTCACGTCATGTCTGATTTGCGTGTGTTGTTTCCTTATGTGAATTGTACGTTTTAAGTGTCTGCACAGCCCTTGCACATTGTTTCCTTTGATAATTGGAATCTGAATATCAAATTGGTACTGAATGTCCGAGTACCAATTTGCATGTGTAATTGTTCTAAATATATCTCTGAAGAGAATTGTCCATACTTTTTTTTTCACATACCAGATGCTTAGGTATGTGCGCAACGTTGATTTTCTAGCGTACACCAAACAAATTATTTATTTCTGATTATCCTGCAAGCACACTATTTGCTTCCGAACCGCCGTGTCTCCATCAATACAAGCACGTTATCACCCCCTTCTTGTACAAGCAGAAGCTGCAGATCAGCATATCACTTCTCCCCCCCCCCCCCCCCCCCCCCCCCGAGCCAGGAAGGACCATAATCCTACGGTGAGGAGGGGAGGCTACGTTGGCGGATGCGACGCGATCATGCGATGCGACTGATGATTTGGTGGGAAAACAATCTACGGACAGGACGCGAGGAGCCCCGCTTCCAACTCAAAAGGTAAGAAAATTTGCCAAACAAGCTTTATCAGTCCATGAATTGGGTGCAAACACGGACTGGTAAAACAATTCCTACGACTCTGAATACCTTCGTTTCTTGGTTATTGCAGGGTGATTGGCCTTAGTCACAACACTGAAAACCCCTGTGTAACACGTGCGCGGAGCATGGACCATGCTTGGTTTTATACGTTCGGTGAAGTTCCATGCGACATACTAAATCGCGTTCGCAATTTCTTCGCGATGCGATCAAGCTCTTCAAGCACATGACTCGCGAGCATCGCTGTTGTGGTTACTCTCGCACTCTTCAACTGCTTGAACTTGTGTGCCCACATACTGTACTAATTACAAAGCAGGTGCGCTTGTCTTCCCAATTTCCCCAATCAATTCCACCAGCATTCGATCCAACCAGCTGATCCCGCTCAACCTCCCAACATTTCTTTCACGAAGTGCTGCTAATTCTCATCAACGCAGTTGTTGGTTACGTCTGTCGCCATGGATCGTCTCGTACGCCTCTCGATCTTGTTCCTCATGCTCCTTGCCATTGTTAGCGACGTCAACGGCCAAGTCAGCTACGGCCAGAGTGGCCTCGACTGAGGGGTAAGTGCCCTTGCTAACATCAAGATGTCAACGATATTGTTTTTTTATATATATGCAGTTCGGAAGGCGCTGAAACACAAAAGATTCTTCGTAGCTTACCGTTAGTCCAATTCGGGGATTTTTTCCCTTAGTGATAGGCGATTCCTGACTCCCTTCCTTTCATTCGCTTACAGGGGGACTGTCAGTCAGGCGAAAAGCAGTCGCCGATCAACATCGTAATGGACGAGGCGAAGGACATCGCGAAAAAATTCATGCACACAAAAGTGTGCACAGTAGCTTTTCTTGCGAAAAAGCTGCGGAAAAAACAACTCGAGCTGCGGAAAAGCTTTGAGAATCAATGTTGTGTGAATGTCACCACTCTGCAGCAACTGCAAAGTTACGAAAATGTCACTTCCGCCACTTGGTGTCTTCGTACATTCGTACCCAAATCGTAATTCAAGTGGTAGACAACGGTACAGGACGTTTTCTACAAGGCCGAGGGCCTAGAAAACGTTACTGGTCTGCTCGAAATTTAGGGAACCTAGGACTTCAAAACCCAATCCAGAAGCAGCGAGAGTGTTTCATGCAAACGAAATTAGCGATTTTCGCATAGTGTCGCTAAACACTTCCTACCAAAATTTTCCACCGAACCCAACTCTCAATGGGTTCTGTGCCAATCGAGAGAGGGAGCAAAAATGTTCCACCAATCAAAGTGATTTCCTTATCTCTACGTCAACTCCCCACACCTTCTCGAATGTTCTCTAAACCATTTCTTCTCAAACCAGTTCTTCTCAACCTTTTCATCTCTTCCATTCTCTATCATCGCTCAAACTCACAAGGCATTTGTTCATTCTCATATCTGGCCCCTTTCTCTCTTCAGATCTATCCCTCTTTTTTTGCTCCATTGGAATATTGCCCCAGTATGTGTTAAATTGTAATGTGTTATATGTTGGTAGGCTGTAGTGGGGTAGCCAATATGGGGTACAACCCCAACTAGGGTTTCATATTTGTACCCAAACTTCTGCTAGTTCATTCATTCTTGCCTAGTGATTCTGACATGGTATTCAGAGCAGGAGGTCCCTAGGACCTACCGACCGTTTTTTTTTAGGGCCCACCACCGCTCGCATGCGGTTACCACGCTACCCCGTGCCCTAGCCTCGTAGCGCCCTCGTGCGCCCTCGTTAGCGCCCTCGCGCGCCCCTCGTTAGCGCCCTCGCGCGCCCCTCGTTAGCGCCCTCGCGCGCCCCTCATTAGCGCCCTCGCGCGCCCCTTGCTAGCGCCCTCGCGCGCCCCTCGCTAGCGCCCTCGCGCGCCCCTCGCAGCGTCGCCCGCCCGCCGAGCCGCCCGCTCGCAGCGTCGCCCGTCCGCCACGCTGCCCGCTCGCCCCTCGCCCGCCGCGCTGCCTGCTCGCAGCGTCGCCCGCTCGCCCCGCTGCCCGCTTCGCAGCCCGCTCGCCCCGCTGCCCGCTTCGCAGCCCGCCCGCCCGCTCGCTGCCCGCTTCGCGGCCCGCCCGCTTCGCTGCCCGCTCGCAGCGCCGCCCGCCCGCCCGCTACCTGCTTCGCAGCGTCGCCCGCCCGCTTGCTGCCCGCTCGCAGTGTCGCCCGCCCTCCCGCTGCCCGCTTCGCAGCCGCCCGCCGCGCTGCCCGCTCGCCGCGTCGCCCGCCCGCCCCGCTGCCCGCTTCGCAGCCCGCCCGCCGCACTTCCCGCCTGCAGCGCTGCCCGCCTCGCCTGCTGCTCCCTGCCTGTGCACCGCCGCTTGCTCCTGCTGTGGCTGCTAGCTTCGCTCTAGCGCGTCCCCTCTGCTGCTGCCGCTGCTCTGCTGTGCCCTCACACCTAAGCTATGGCCTCTATTCGCGTTCTTTCCTTCGATGCTGAGGGCCGTCCCGTGCAGTTCACTTCCTGGCTCGACGACCTGCAGTTGTATCTTATGAGCAATAGCACGGACCACATCTCCCTCTATGACTACGCGTCTGGTGCTGCCGCTGCTCCTGCTGCCACAGCCGAGCTTAGTGTACGTTCACAGTGGCAGACTCGTGACGCTGCAGCTCGCCTGGCTATTCGCAGTCACCTGCCGTTACCTGAGCTAGAGCACTTTGGCGACTGCAAAACCGCTAAAGCCCTATATGACGCTGTCGTTGCTCGCTACTCCTCACCTGCCACAGCCGAGCTTAGCCGTCTCATGCTGCCTTACCTGTTCCCTGACCTGTCCGCCTTTGCTACAGTCGCCGATCTTATCACCCACCTTCGCACTAGTGATGCTCGCCTGCGTGCCGCCCTTCCCACCGAGTTCTGCGCTAAGAACCCCCCTCCCCTGTACTGGGCACTCCACTTCATAGTCACCCGTCTCCCTGACACCCTCAGCTCAGTGCGCGACTATTTCCTTGCTCGCTGTCCCACTGAGCTCACTGTCGCCCTCCTAGAGGAGAAGCTGCTAGCAGCCGAGAAGAGCATTGTAGCTGTAGGTGCTGCTCGCGGCGCTCCTCGCACCCCCATCTTTGAGGGGTGTTCTCCCTCTCCCCTCGCTCCCTCCTACGCTACTGCTGCTGCTGTTGACTTCCTTGGTGCTGAGTCTGCTGGCGCTGCTTCTGCTCCTGGTGGGAGGCGCCGCACCGGCAAGGGCAAGGGGGGCAAGGGTGGCGGGGGTGGCGCTGGGGGGGGAGGGGGTGGGGGAGGTGGGGGGGGAGGCGGTGCTGGAGGGAGCGGTGGCGGGAGTGCCGGTGGGAGTGGGGCCGGCGGTGGAGGTGGGGGGGTGGCGGGAGCAGTGACGGTGGTGGCAGCGGCGGCAGTGGCGGCGGTGGCGGTGGTGGCGGTGGCGGTGGCGGTGGTGGCGGTCGGAGCGGAGGTAGTGGCGGCGGTGGAGGTCGGAGTGGAGGCACAGGCTCGGGCCAGAGCTCCCAGCAGCAGCAGCGTCCCCAGTCGACCCAGCAGCTTCGTGAGTGGCTTGCTCAGCGTGGGACGTCGGGGGGCAGTGGCCGCTGTTCCTATGTCATTCGCACAGGTGACCGCAAGGGACAGACGTGTGGGAGGTTCCACACCCCGTACCGCTGCTTCTCCCGCCTTGACGACGCTTGGCGTGAGGAGATGGGCGAGGATGTTGAGCGCCCTCGCTGGGCTGAGCTGATGAGGGCTGGGGTTGATATCTTTGCTCTTGACTATGATGCTATTATTGCTGCCATGTATGCATTGACTGTTAGTGCCGAGGGAGACTGTTACTTGTGTGTGCCGCCTGACCCAGGTATAGGGCCCGCTGCCCTAGGTACTAGTGCGTCTGCTCTCTCTGGTATGGTGCCCCCTGTACCTGCTCCCTCCAGCACTGTCCCTACTGCTTGCGAGTCTGCTCTCTCAGGTACAGCACCCACAGAGACTGCTCTCTCAGGTACTGCACCGACTGAGCCCTGTCACACCTTCACCCTTGACTCAGGTGCTTCCCGCTGCTTCTTTCGAGACAGTACTGAGCTCACACCGCTTCCTGCACCGGTCCCAGTCTCCTTGGCTGACCCCTCTGGGGGCCCGGTCCTTGCCCGGTCCACCACTGTGCTCCCTTGTCCGGCGGTTCCGTCTGGCTCGTTGTCGGGTTTCCACCTCCCCTCGTTCTCGACGAACCTGGTGAGCAACGCTGTCATCCAGGATCAGTGGGTTGACACCTTTACCCCTGGAGGACAGCGTGTGGCGATCTGCACGTGCTCCAGGACCGGCCGTCACCTGGCTACGTTTACTCGTCGGCCGGGGTCGAGTCTCTACACACTGACCACTGCGTCTCCTCAGGTCGCTGCTGTCGGTCAGGTGTCCGCGTCAGGTCTGGTAGCCCACGCCTGTGAGTGTCGTTCCCTGTCGCACCAGACTCTTCTCTGGCACCACCGCCTGGGTCACCCCTCCTTGCCACGCCTCCGTGGCATGCACCGTCGCCACCTTGTGTCTGGTCTTCCCAGGTCCCTCCCTCCCCTCCCTGCCTCGCCTGCGCCGCCTTGCCTTCCTTGCGTCGAGGGGCGGCAGCGCGCCGCTCCTCACTCCTCCTCGTTCCCCCCGACAGAGGCTCCTCTGCAGACCCTCCACCTGGACGTGTGGGGCCCAGCCCGCGTTCGTGGTCAGGGCGGTGAGCGGTACTTTTTGCTGGTTGTCGACGACTACTCGCGTTACACCACGGTCTTCCCCTTGCGCACCAAGGGTGAGGTCCCTGCTGTTCTGATCCCTTGGATCCGCACAGTTCGTCTCCAGCTCCGCCGCCGTTTCCTGCGTCTGCACTCTGACAGGGGTGGTGAGTTTTCCTCCGACCTCTTGAGGACCTTCTGTCAGGCGGAGGGCATCGAGCAGACCTTCACGCTTCCGGACTCCCCACAGCAGAATAGGGTTGCTGAGCGCCGCATTGGCCTGGTCATGGAGGTCGCTCGTACCTCCTTGGTCCACGCGGCGGCTCCCCATTTTCTGTGGCCGTTTGCTGTCCGGTACGCCGCGCATCAGCTCAACCTCTGGCCCCGTGTCTCTTTGCCGGAGACCTCGCCCACACTGCGTTGGACGGGGGAGGTTGGCGATGCGTCGCGCTTCCGGGTGTGGGGTGCTCGTGCCCTTGTCCGCGATACGTCCGCGGACAAGCTCTCCTCCCGCACGCTTCCCTGTGTCTTCCTTGGCTTTGTCCCTGACGCGCCTGGCTGGCAGTTTTACCACCCCACCTCGCGCCGGGTCTTCGCCTCTCAGGACGTCACCTTTGACGAGTCGGTCCCTTTTTACCGTCTCTTCCCCTACCGTACTGCCCCCCTCCCTCCCCCGCCGCTTTTCCTTGCTCCTGGTCCCCCTCCGGTAGACCCCCTTCCCCCTCAGGGTCCTGCTCCTTCAGGTGTCTCTCAGGTAGACCCTCCTCCCGTCGCTGAGCCTGTCGAGGTCACAGGTGACTCAGGTGCTGCTGCAGGTGGTGCTGCTGGGAGTGCTGAGTCTGGGGGTGCTGGGCCTGGGGGTGCTGGGACTACGGGTGCTGGAGCTGAGGGTACTGTGCCTGAGAGTTCGGCGCCTGGGGGTGCTGAGCCTGGGGGTGCTGCGACTGGGGGTCCTGAGCCGGCGTGTGCGGAGTCTGGGGGTGCTGAGTCTGGGGGTGCTGCGCCTGCGGGTACTGAGCCTGGGGGTACTGCTACTGAGCCTACGGAGCCTCGGGTTGCTGCGTCTGGGGGTGCTCCGGTTCGGGGTGCTGAGCAGTCTCTCACACCGCAGCAGCTTCGTGACTGGTACGTCCGGCGCTTTCGCCGTCCTAGTGGCTCGGCTGGAGCTGGGGGTACTGGAGCTGCCGGGACTGGTTGTTCTGGGCGCACTACGACTGGAGCTGCTGGAGCTGGGGACTCTGGAGCTGGCGGCGCTAGCGGAGTTGTAGCTGCCGACCCTGGGGGTGCTGCTGCTGCTGGTGCTGCGGACCCACCTGGTGGAGCTGCTGCTGGAGCTGAGGACCCGAGCGGTGGCGCTGCTGCTGGTGCTGGGGACCCGGACACTGCAGTCTCTTCTGCTTCTGGAGACGCTGCGCGGCCGCGGCCGTACTTCGTACCGCTCCTTCAGCAGGTTCTTGGGCAGGCTCCTCCTCCTTGTCCTCCTCCCTCCGTAGAGTGTCCTCCGACTGTCCAGCCGCAGTCACAGTTACCGCCTGCCTCGCCTCTCCCTGCTCCCTCTCCTTACACTGGTCCCACAGGAGGTCTTACAGAGCGTCGTGAGCCTGAGTCTCGTCCTGCGTCGCCTGTCCGTACTGCTCGCACTGGTCGTCGTGTCCGTCGTGAGCGTCCTCCTCCTGTCCCAGGCACTCACTACATGACTCTGCGTCCTTCTACTGCTCCTCAGCGTGTCCCTCTGCCGTCTCCTCCTGCGTCCTCTTTGCCTGCTGTTCCGGACCCTGAGTCTGACCGGTATCGTGCTGAGCACCCTACTGTCACGCGTCTCCTAGCTACTGTTGTCACTGACCCTACCTTTGAGTCCTCGGCTGCGTCTGCTCTGGTCGCTGAGTTGGTCGACTTTGCTGCTGCTTGTCGTCTAGACTACGCTGCTAGCCTTGTTGCTGAGTCTGGGTCTGAGTCTGTCTGTCCTCCGTCCGTCGGGGGTGAGTGTGCTCTTGGCACGGACATCCTTGAGGACAGACAGGAGGACTTTGACTCTCTTGCGGCTGCTGTACCTCATCTCGTGGCCTGGTTGCTTGCCCCTGAGGGAGACCCGGATGCACTAGACATCCCCACTCCGCGCACTTACGCAGAGGCGATCTCGGGTCCCTACTCCTCTCAGTGGCAGACAGCCATGGACGCAGAGATGGCATCCTGGAAGTCCACAGGCACCTACGTCGACGAGGTTCCCCCTCCTGGGGCGAACATCGTCGATGGCATGTGGATTTTCAGGGTGAAGCGGCCGCCAGGTTCTCCGCCTGTCTTCAAGGCTCGTTACGTTGCTCGAGGCTTCAGTCAGCGTCAGGGGGTCGACTTCTTCCAGACCTTCTCCCCCACCCCGAAGATGACCACTCTTCGGGTTCTGCTGCACGTTGCTGCTCAGCGTGACTACGAGCTTCACTCTCTTGACTTCAGCACACCGTTCCTACAGGGCAGCCTGCACGAGGAGATCTGGCTGCGCCGCCCACCTGGCTTTACTGGGTCGTTTCCTCCTGGTACCCAGTGGAGCCTCCGCCGGCCAGTCTACGGTCTCCGCCAGGCGCCACGCGAGTGGCACGACACACTGAGGACTACACTTGCGGCTCTTGGGTTCGCGCCGTCTACTGCTGACCCGTCGCTGTTTCTGCGCACAGACACGTCGCTGCCGCCGTTCTACATTCTCGTGTACGTCGACGACTTGGTCTTTGCTACTGCTGACACTGAGGCACTCGCTCGTGTGAAGTCAGAGCTGCAGAAGAGACACACCTGCACTGACCTGGGTGAGCTGCGTAGCTACCTTGGCTTGCAGATCACCCGGGACAGAGCTCGCCGCACCATCACCCTGACTCAGTCACACATGGTGCAGCAGGTCCTTCAGCGCTTCGGCTTCCAGTTCTCCTCACCACAGGCCACACCTCTGGCTACCAGCCACTCGCTCTCAGCTCCACCTCCGGACGAGTCCGTAGAGCCGAGTGGCCCGTACCCAGAGCTTGTGGGCTGCCTCATGTACCTGATGACTTGCACGCGACCTGACCTCGCGTACCCTCTTAGCATCCTTGCTCGTTACGTTGCACCTGGGAGACACAGGCGAGAGCACTGGGAGGCTGCTAAGAGGGTGCTGCGCTACTTGTGCAGTACATCAGGCATGGGGCTGGTGCTTGGAGGACACGACAGAGTTGTCCTCACTGGCCACTCGGACGCTTCTTGGGTGGACGACCTGGCTACGCAGCGGTCGTCACAGGGTTACACCTTCAGCCTTGGCTCTGGTTCTGTCTCGTGGCGGTCCACCCGTTCTTCTTCTGTTCTCAGCTCTAGTTGTGAGGCTGAGATCTACGCCACGGCCATGGCTGCACAGGAGTTACGCTGGCTCACCTACCTGCTGACTGACTTGGGAGAGCGGCCTAGTTCTCCTCCAGTTCTGTACGGCGACAACAAGGCGGCCCTTGCCTTGTGTCAGGAGCACAGACTGGAGCACAGGACGAAGCACATTGCTCTTCGCTACTTTCTTGCTCGAGAGCTTCAGCAGCGCGGTCAGCTTCGGCTTGTGTACGTGGACTCGAAGGCCAACACTGCTGATATCTTCACCAAGGCGCTCCCGCCTAGTGATCATCAGCGGCACTGTACTTCTTTAGGCCTTGTGTCCACGTTTCCTCACTTGCTCACTGCTTGACATTCTTTGTACTGTACTTTATATATATCTTGTTGCTTGCTTGCTAGGTTTTGATCACTGTGTTGCTTGTCTTGTACTATATCTAGCACTGCATGTGAACTGGCCTTGTGGCCTTTGCTTGTGCTCGGAGTGTGGTGACGTTGTGATCCACCCTGGGCTTGTGTTGCTTTGCTGGACTGGTCTTGTGACCCTTTGTTCTCCCCCACTTTGCCTATGGGGGTGTGTTAAATTGTAATGTGTTATATGTTGGTAGGCTGTAGTGGGGTAGCCAATATGGGGTACAACCCCAACTAGGGTTTCATATTTGTACCCAAACTTCTGCTAGTTCATTCATTCTTGCCTAGTGATTCTGACAGTATGTTCATGTTATTATGTTGTGCTTTCTGTTTGTCTACCTTACCTAACTATGAATTAGTCCCTTATTTTGTGTCGTCGTTCTGTTGGCTGTAGTTGCGGTTCGGCTATTACGGTAGATCAGGACGACCCGCACTATTACCGTGCTGGGGATGGCGCCCGTCGTTTTACACTTTCCGGTAAGCCGCATTATTGTCGTTCTTCCCCATTCGAGCGCATTGTATGTGCGTTTTCTCCTCTCGTTCTTGCTGACATGTCTCGTGTGCAGAGTCGCTATGATCAATGGTGTGGTGCACTCCTCATCGCAGCCACCAGCGATTGTACTTTCGTGTCTTCTCGTCATGCCGCAGATTTTTAGAGGCATCAAATGAAGAAGTGTACTATGGCTGACAAGTAGACTATCTTAAAAGTACAATGGTAGAACTGTACCAATCTTTTAAAGAAGAAGAAGAAGAAGAAGAAGGAGAAGAAGAAGAAGAAGAAGAAGAAGGAGAAGAAGAAGAAGAAGAAGAAGAAGGAGAAGAAGAAGAAGAAGAAGAAGAAGGAGAAGAAGAAGAAGAAGAAGAAGAAGGAGAAGAAGAAGAAGAAGAAGAAGAAGGAGAAGAAGAAGAAGAAGAAGAAGAAGGAGAAGAAGAAGAAGAAGAAGAAGAAGGAGAAGAAGAAGAAGAAGAAGAAGAAGGAGAAGAAGAAGAAGAAGAAGAAGAAGGAGAAGAAGAAGAAGAAGAAGAAGAAGGAGAAGAAGAAGAAGAAGAAGAAGAAGGAGAAGAAGAAGAAGAAGAAGAAGAAGGAGAAGAAGAAGAAGAAGAAGAAGAAGGAGAAGAAGAAGAAGAAGAAGAAGAAGGAGAAGAAGAAGAAGAAGAAGAAGAAGGAGAAGAAGAAGAAGAAGAAGAAGAAGGAGAAGAAGAAGAAGAAGAAGAAGAAGGAGAAGAAGAAGAAGAAGAAGAAGAAGGAGAAGAAGAAGAAGAAGAAGAAGAAGGAGAAGAAGAAGAAGAAGAAGAAGAAGGAGAAGAAGAAGAAGAAGAAGAAGAAGGAGAAGAAGAAGAAGAAGAAGAAGAAGGAGAAGAAGAAGAAGAAGAAGAAGAAGGAGAAGAAGAAGAAGAAGAAGAAGAAGGAGAAGAAGAAGAAGAAGAAGAAGAAGGAGAAGAAGAAGAAGAAGAAGAAGAAGGAGAAGAAGAAGAAGAAGAAGAAGAAGGAGAAGAAGAAGAAGAAGAAGAAGAAGGAGAAGAAGAAGAAGAAGAAGAAGAAGGAGAAGAAGAAGAAGAAGAAGAAGAAGGAGAAGAAGAAGAAGAAGAAGAAGAAGGAGAAGAAGAAGAAGAAGAAGAAGAAGGAGAAGAAGAAGAAGAAGAAGAAGAAGGAGAAGAAGAAGAAGAAGAAGAAGAAGGAGAAGAAGAAGAAGAAGAAGAAGAAGGAGAAGAAGAAGAAGAAGAAGAAGAAGGAGGAGGAGGAGGAGGAGGAGGAAGAAGAAGAAGAAGAAGAAGTGTACCATGGTAGAAGTGTGCCTACCTTTTTAAAGTTGCCACATTTGTAACTTGTAAACTCAAAGTGCTTTCGTGTAATACTACTAATTCGTCTTGTCTGGTTATTGTCTCTTGCGCCAACATATGTTTCTGGAGGTACCACCATGCCATTAGTAAGATTTGTTCCTAATGTCTCTTTCAGGAGTACAGATTCAATTGGCTGTAAAGCAGCTTTGCTAGCTTTTGTTGCTATACTTGTAAATTTGTATTTCTAGCAGAAAAGTAGTGACTGTGTTAGGGTGATTGTAACAAGTGTATTATTCATAAATATATCATATTCGCTCTAAAGTATTTGCAACGTCTAATACGGTATTCAGAAATTTGATTGTCAACCAATTAGCTTCGTTTATCACACACGTAACAAGAGGTTCTGATTGGCCCACATCGCATGATTGTATCCTTCTATTTGCCTTTGACAGGTGGCAAAAAACATATATACACGTGGCAGACAGGCGTCCACGTGACATTTGTGACTCAGAAGTGACACATATGTCGCTTCTGATGTCACTTTCCAGTTGGGTTCTGTGTGACATTGATGTCGCTTGTTCGTCACTTTTCCGCAACTTCGAAAGTCACCCCTGCACATGAGCGTTTGACCTATACTTTTTTTTCACCGAACGGAAAGTTGCGGAACTTCAACTTTGAAGTTACATCCCCGCAACTTTTCGGACTTCACACTTTCGCGATGGAGGAGAGCGCGTCGGAGAAGTCTGTTCTCGAATACGACTCCGCCGCCACCACCGCCACCATTGTCAACCACGGATACACCGTCCGTAAGTCTCGTAAACCTTGAACCAAAGTGTCCTCACTGGGACGCATCGGAAAATTTCTGGTTTGGTGTCACCGTCATAAAATATAACGTATTCACAACTTGAGTAATATATATTTGTATATATATATTTATATATATATGTCACCCGTCAGTTGCTCTAACACTTGGTTGGTTGGCGCTGGGCAGAGGTTGTTCCAAACCTGGAGAAGACTTACAAGCTTCACATCAGCAAAGGAACTTTCATTCTGAAACAAGTAAGCATGCTGAGTTTTTCAAGCAAGTATTACATTCATTTTTCTTTGTACCGTTTCCCAAATGCACACGATGATTTTTACTGATCGCCTCAAGTCATCTTCCTTTTTATTTCAGGTGCACGTGCACTCGTTCTCGGAGCACGCAGTCAACGGGCTTTTCGCGGCCATAGAAGCCCATTTCGTGCACGAGCACGAGAACGACAACACTTCACTCACAGTGGTGGGGGTGATGATCAGGCTTCAGCGCCACGACGAGAAGTCCGACTGGATCGACGTGTGTGTGCAAACTTAGCACCTAAATCAGATCTTGAGCGTTTCATTGATATCGTTCTTGGAAGTTACAGAAACGTCTCCACACCTTCTCTTTCACTAAAATATTATCCCCTCCCCTTACCCCTTTGTTCCTCAATCACCCCGCCTTCCCCATTCCTTCTTCCCTTCCCTCTATCACCCAACATCCTCTTCTCGCAGCTGTCAGAGCAAGGTACCAGCCGGCGTTGACACCAACACCACCATCGACGTTCCCTTCGTCGACTCAAATCCCCACCCCAATCCCCGTGTCCCCCAAACCTTATTCCCTTCTCTCAGCTGGCAGAGCAAGGTACCCTCTGCGGTGGACACCAACACCACCATCGACGTGCAAATGGTTGTCGTCCTCCGAGCACAAGCCCCATGCCTGATGTACTAACCAAATAGCGCAATACCCTCTTAGCAGTCGACCAGTGCTCGGGTCAATGTCCCCTAGTCACAACAAAACGAGCAAGAATATTGAAAGGATATGCAAGGTCTGGGCACATGTGGCACCCCACCACCTCTGAGTACTGGCCATTGGGCTCAACAGGCTTGTCAGGGATAGGGCCGAGAGCGTATGCCCCTGCACGACGATGTCGACGCCAGAAATGTGGCATGCTCGGCTTGCTCACGTCACCGTCGACACGATCAAGAGCTCGTCAAAACATGAGGTTGCCACCGACCTTGACATAAAGTTGCCGACCGAAGCCGACCTGCCGTGTGTTTCCTACGTCGGCGGCAAACTGGCACGACACATCTTCCCCGACAAGGGCTCAGAAGCTGAGAACGCCATCGACGTCGTCCACGCCAAGAATGGCAGCCTCTACTTCAATTTGCTGAAGGACCGGAAGACGCGCTATATGTGTGGGTGCGACTGGCCGCCAAGAAATCGGATGTACCCGGCGTGTCCGTGAAGTGGTTGAAAGTCGTGGAGTATCAGACTAAGAAGTTGGTGATGATGCTCCGCTCAGACCGCAGAGGTGAATTCCTGGGGAAGGCATTCATTGAATTCGTAAATTGCAAGGGGATCGTCCACACCTGACCTGTCCGTACACCCCGCAACAGAACAGCATGGCCGGAGGGAGATGAACACGGTCGTCAAGGCTATATTGCTTCACATGGGCGTGAAGCACCACTGGTGGCATTTCGTCCTTCGTCAGGCCGTCTTTGTGCGCAACTGTCTCGAGCGGGCTTCACTTCCACTTGGGACGATGCCGCACCAGCTGCTAACCTGCAAGAAGCCTGACCTCACGCTGGCGCATATGTGGGGCTGCATGGTGCAGTTCATGGTCCCCGAGCAGCAGCGCGGCAGGAGAATGGCGCCGAAGGCTCGCTGGAAACTTCACCTTGGTGTCTCGCCGGAGAGCAAGGGCTGGGAGGTCTTCAACCTCACCAACAACAAGGTCGTCACCAAGGTGGAGGCAATCTTCTATGAAACCCAATCGCTATAGGATTATGGGCCAGCATCGGCGCTGATGCAGGCTGCCCCGTCGACGAATTTCTCCTCGGTGACAATTCCAATGCTCACTGAGGATGACGAGTAGGATGCCGAGGACGTTCTTCCCCCTCCTCCTCCCTCTACTCCCGTTGTCCCGCCGTCGGCGACCTCGACCCCTTACAGGGTCGTCTCTCTCTCGCCCCTCGTCTCCGATCTGCCTAAGTTGACGCCTGCGTCGGCCACCGATGATGAGGGGAAAACCGGGGCGTCGCCTGTGGCACTGGCCAGTGGCATCGCCGGTGGCCAACGTAACATCAAGCAAGTCGGCACGGGAGAGAAGTCGACTTCAGGGGAGCCGTTGGCAGAGGAGCCGACAACAGGGGAGCAGCTCGACAATGGCTCATCGAGCGACGTTGAGAATGTCGTCGGTGCGGTCGTCGACGACGAAGGGGCGCTGTTGATAGGGGAGCAATCCGACGACAGTGATACGGTGGAGGTCGCGGTCGACGAGGTGAAACTACGGCGTTCCATTCGTCCCAACATCTGGAAGCCACCAGAGCGGCTGGGCTATCACACTTGCCTGTCGCTGACAGCCTACAGCATGTTGCTCGACGTCGTGCAGGCCCGCATCGACTCACCCAAGCTCAACCCTGACATGCACGCTGACCCGGAGAGGCGATGGGGTATCGCCACCATGACGGCCAAGGAGGCGTTGGCGAGCTGGAAGGGCAAGGCAGTGAAGGCCGCCATGGACGAGGGGATTCGTAGTCTCCTCGCAAACGGCATGTGGGAGCTGGTCGAGCGTCGGGGAGGTGTCAACGACATAGAGAATCGATTGGTGGTGATGACCAAGTACCACGTCGATGATACGGTCGCCCGCGAGAAGGCACGCCTGGTCATGAAAGGCTTCATGCAGGTGTACAAGATCAACTAACGACGACACGTACACGCCGGTCGTGAGCTACGTCCCGCTGCAAATCTTCCTCAGCATCACCGCCGTCCTCGACTGACGTAGCTCAACATGAAGAACGCCTTCCTGCAGAGCAAGCTCGACCGTGTGCTCTACATATACCAGCCCGATTACTGCAATGATGGGAACGACCGCGTGTGCAAGCTGCTGAATAGCTTGTACGGTCTCAAACAGTCATCGTTGTTGTGGTACTCGGCGCTCAGCGCCGTACTGACCGGTGCCGGTTGGAGCGAAGCCAGGTCGACAAGCTCAGAGACGATGGAGTGGCGTGATAGGTGCTCGTCTACCTTGATGACCTACTTACCGACAGTAGGAGCACCGCAACAACGAGGACTTCTAGGGGCGCGAGGAATAGGAGTACTGGCATAAGGTCGGCTTGCTGCAGTTTGCTGCAATGACGACGAGGCCGGACATCGCTTTCGCATGAAACAAGCGGGGGTTTGGCCTAACGGTGAGGAGCTACCAGCACTGGCGAGAGGTCTATCGCTACCTCGTCTACCTCGCTGACACCCGTGACGCCGCCCTAGAGTTCGGCGACGGACCAGAGTCGTTGCGTCTGGTCGAATATGCTGACGCTGACAATGCTAGCGACAAGCAAAACCGCAATACCATAGCACGAATGGCTACATGTTTGACTTAAGTGGCACCGCGGTCTCCTGGACAAGCTAGCGCATCAAGTGCATGACACTCTCATCGACCAAGTCAGAGTACATCGCGGCCACCAAAATCGGCCAAGGAGCCTCGTTGCCTTTGCTTCCTCCTCGCCGAGTTCCAGCTGCTCGAAGCTGGGACGCCAACTGACCTGAACGTGGAAAACCAGTCAGCCATCGCGTTCGTTGGGGGCTTGGGCCTCAAAGGCAACCTCAAGCACATGGAGCGACGCTATGCCTGGCTGCAGCACATGGTGAAGCGCAGGAAGAACATTACGATGCAGTACATCCCGACCACCGAGCAACCACTCGACTTCTCACGAAGGCGCTGCACTTCCCGGCCTTCAATAGATGCTCTGCTGCACTCGGCCAAGTGCGCTTGGCTGACGTTGGCGACGTGGATGGCGACGTGCAACAGTAGGCATCATGCCCTTCTGCATGATTGGTGTGGTGATAAGCGTGCTGTGCTGAGTGTGTACGCCGAGAACTTTCCCCATACATTCTATCCCTTGGGTTCTAGCCTCGTGTGTGGGTGCCCAAGCATGACTTGGGCAGGGGAGTGAATTGGACCCGTCTCGCTTGGGCGAAGCCGAATTCACAGTCGGGTGCGTGTGAGGTGCAGTCGGCTGGTGTCTGTGGTCGACGCCGACTTGGTCGAGGAAGTCGACAACTTTTTCGACTTCGGCAGGGACCACTGCAAAGCCGCCAACGAAGGGAAGTCGGCGGCCGACTTTGACTTGGGAGGTCGACGAAGGGTATCGTTGACCTGCGAACGTCGACTTCATTGGCACCGGGGACATTACCTGGTCGACAGAGCTACCTGGTTGACGAAGTACTGCGAGGGTGCGTGGGCGTTGCTCAGGAGGTTTTGGCGAATTCGAACTGCGACTGGTATCCCGAGGTCGAAGTGGCACATCTGGCGCAACCGCCGATACGTGGCCGACTTAAAACATGGTTAATGTGTGTGACAGTGCACGGCGTGCGCGACCGCTACAAGCACTTGCGAAGAAGGTGTGCGCACATGCGCATACAGTCACTTGCGGTTACAAAGCTGGCAAGCCGCCTTGCTGCAGCGTTGGCACGTAGCTGTCCTGGCGCAGCGCTGGCAGGTCGCCGACTTGCAGCGTTGGCAAGCCGCCTCCTAGCCGTGCTGGTGCGGTGTCGACTTGCAGTGATGGCAGGCCGCCCTTGTGCTGCACTGGAGGTCGACCTGCCTGAGTGCTAGGTTTCTAGGCCTCAGATGTAGTCATCGTTGCCATCGTCTTTTTTATCATTGGGTTATTCCTTTTTCCTAGTGAAACTCTTGTTGTTTTGCCCAGTGAACACGCAAGTGCCAGAGAACGCAAGGACCAATACGATCACTCGTGCCACCCGTGCCTTCCCCCGTAGTCCAGCTACTCCTGGTGTAGAGTGTCTCTCTGCATTTTCTACGTCCATGGCTGCTATCCACTGAAAGGCCCAAGGTCCCAAAACTGCCTCAGCATAGGTGAAAAGGGTCGGGATGTCAAGAGCGTTTGGTTCACCCTCAGGGGCCAGCAGCATGATGCAAGGATGAGGAGTAGTGGCCGCAGAGAAAGCCAGCTCGTACTCCTTGTCACATAGCACGTCAATGCTAAGGGCAGGAGCACCCCCGACAAACGGATGACGGGCAGGGGACCAACTGAGTAGCGTTGTCAAGACGGCGAGTACAGGCAATGTCATTGAAGTAGCGACACTAACAGAGATAGACGGAGCAGGAACAGTGGGGTCGGTAACGAGGGAGGAAAGGGCACGGGAGATCGTAAGGCGAGCGGCCCCAATGAAAGTCAAAGAACGGAGGAGAGCAGATAGCAAGGGACGACGGAGGAGGCAGCATGACAATAGAGGAGCACGAGAAACGTGAGAATGGAGGAGCATAGGTTGGACACTAGGAAGGGGAGACACTGGGCGTGCACGAGAGGACGACGGCCCAGTGGTGGGAGCGAGGAGTCGGTCAAAAATGAGTAGTTGCGCTCGGCTGCCTGCAATTTGTGTGACTCACATGCAATTGGTTCTAAGCCGCCGTTTGCCGAAGAATAGCACCAATGGCAAAGTCTAAAGCGTCAGTGATGACTTCAAACGGTCGGGATGGGTCAGCGATGCGAAGGACTGGAAAGGGCACCAACAATTATTTGATCTCCTGAAAAGCCACCTCATATTTCTCTCCCCACACGAAGCTTTAATCCTTGTGCAGCAAATCTGCAAACCGCCAGACGTAATTTACAAACCCTAGGAAACTAATGCCACATTAGTCTGGGCCTTCCACTCCTTGATGGTATTGATTCTCTTCAAGTCGATTCTGATGCCGTCGCGTGAGCTAACGTGTCCAAAAAACTCCAACTCCTGCTTAAAGAACTCGCGCTTAAAACCCTTGGTGATGAGGTGGTTGGCTTGGAGGCGTTGGAAGGCTTTGTCGAGGTCGCGAAGGTGATGTTCATATTTCTTGCTAAAAATAAGGATATTGTCTAAACAGACAATGACACGCCTTTTGAGTAGTTCTCGGAATACCCGGTTCATGGTGAGTTGAAATGTTGATGGCGCATTCATGAGGTCGAAAGGCATCACAGTAATCTCGTAGCTGCCATAGCGGGTTCGAAAGGCGGTGTTGTGACGGTCTTCAGCGAAGACCCTAAACTGGTTATAACCGCCACGTAGGTCGATCTTCGAGAAGTAATGAGTGCCGCGAAGTTGATTCAGAAGGTCGTCGGTGCGTGGGATGGGATAAGGAAATTTGATTGCTACCCGGTTGAGTGCGTGATAGTCGATGCACATTCGAATGCCGCCGTCTTTGTTCGGTGTGAATAAGATAGGCATGGCGTAGGGTGAAGTACTGGGACTGATAAAACCTTTCTCCAACAGTGCTTCAATTTGACTTCAAAGCTCCGCTAGTTCTGGCTGAGTCAACCACCTCTCTGTATGAACTGTCGGGGTTGCGCACCAGGCTCGAGGGCGATTCAGTAGTCTTCAGGTCGTTCGGGCGGTAAGCCAGGTGGCAGGTCGGGGAAATGTTAGAGGGCCCTACGACAGCAAGGGCCCTCGACAATGTGCTTTGACTCGGCAGCTAGGTGACAAACGACGACGACCTAGTTTCTCGGCACCGTTTCCGTGACAGTCACGAGTCGGTTGCACGCAATTTTATCGACATCGACGAAACAGATTTCCCTTCCAACAATGCGCAAAAGCTATCGGACTCGGGCAAGTTGAATATAATAAAGTTTGCAACCGACCGTTTTGTAGCCCACCGTACCAACCACGCCGTGCCCCTAAACTATCATTGGAAAAGCGAGGTGAACTAGGAAAGTAGCTCTGGGAGCAGGTGCTATGAGTTGTTCAACAGGGTTGCGTGGAATAACAAATATCGAAGGTGTGATAATATGGACTGACGATACAAGGAATGACTCAAGATATTGTAGCGACCTAACATAGATAGGCGGGAACCTCGGGATTGCGAGGTTGGGTACAGGTAGGGTAAAGTAAAACCGAAGGCGACACAACACAGCCTCGGTGTCGAGAAAACAGTCGAATGTGCGCTTAGAGATTTGGGATTGTACGCGAAGAAGTAAACTCAAGTTAGGAATAAGGATCAGCCTTACACATAACATATGATGGGTAGTGTATTGTTCCTTCGACAGAAGCACGTTTATAGCAATTCATGTTGGGAAAATATGCCATTCGTAACCAACATGGGACTCGATAACATTTTATTAAAAAAAAAAAAAAAAAAAAAAAACCGGGTTGCAAATGGTGTTTTCACGCGATTGATAAAATGTTTCGCGTAATTAGTCAATATTATCTGGTAAAAAATCGCGCGAATGTCATAGATGAAACTCCCCCCAGAAAAAAAAAAAAAAAAACTAACAAAAAAAAAAAAACAAAACAAAACAAAACAAAACAAAACCTTGAAGGTACGTGGATGTATCTTCGGATGAATCAACCCTAAACACAACTCGCTGGATGTTTAGGGTTGATCCGTTCCCAAACCGCATCAGATTCCAATTGGGTTTTAGTTTATTTAGAAGTTCAAAAGATTGGTTGGGCGCGAGCGGGAAGATTCTAGAGTTTCAAGCATTTTTTGCGGGAGTTACATGTGTGACCATTCTTGTAAGGAATTTTCCGAACTCCTTACTGAGGCACTCTGTACGCGTACAATTCCAACTTTTCGGGAATCAGGCTCGGTCCGCTGACCTCGCCTTCCGAACCACTACCGCGTCGCCTTCGGGTTTTCCAACCCCAAACCTGCACCCAACCATCTCGCAACTCCGCAGTCTCGGCCTAGCTAGCAGTGCTATATTTTGCCTAGGCCTCGTTGTTTGCTCAGTAGTTGTAATCACTTCCGCGATATTGCATTCTGCGCACTCTTCATTCTTACAACTCATAACACCTGGTATCAGAGCTACTTTCCTAGGTTACCCACCAGTTTCCGATGTAGTCTAGTGGAGGGGTGCGATAGACTTGGTGGGCTGCAAAGCGGTCGGCTGAGAGATAGATACGATTATCTCGCTCCGACTAATACTGTTTGCGCCTTCATCAAAGTCATAAAAATCGCTGTTAACCCCCTGCCCGTTAGATGAAGCCTGAGAAACATGAATCAGGCCGAGTTCGACCGCTTCATGCAGGACTTTTGGGCGATGCAAACCAACATGCAGACTATGTCTGGCGAGTTGGAGTACGCCAGGCGCGATGTGAAAGCACGCCAAGAGTCGCCCGTCGTGGACGAAGCAAGTAGCAGCTCATCACTCAACGAGAACGTGTTTAGCGAACTACAGGGCTCGCTAGACGCTGACGAGGAGTGGGTGGCGGCAGAAACAAGCAAGCACAAGGGGCACCGGAGCAACAGTCGCCGCAGCAGCAACAGGCACGAGCGACGCCGAGACAACAGTCGCAGACAAGGCCAAGACAGGGTAGCGACAAACTCGGCAATGGCTTCAACGGCACCCACAGTGCATGCGGCAGCAGCAGTTTCGACAACTGTCAAGATAAAACCAACGAACCCGCCCCCGTTCAACCCAAACGACAAAATCGTCACTGTGTCCGCATGGTTGTTTGGTGTGGAGGTTTTCTTTCATGCTGCACAAATTGCTGATGATGTCACTTGCATTAATTTTGTAGTGTCACTGTTACGCGGAGCTGTGTTGTAGTGGTGGAAACGAACGCTTCAGATAGAGGGGACTTCGGCAGGGTTATCATGTGCGAAAGACGGGACCTCGACACCTGAACGACGGAGAGGGGTCGGGAAAAGAGACGAGTCAGTAGCAGTCGGGCCACCTACTGACGAGACCCCGTCGCCCGGCAATCAACATCCACACCGAGTGGTGGTACCGATACGGGCTATCGACCGCAACCGGACGAATAAGGTGGATGAACACGTGGATCACCCTGTGCTGGTCGTGGGGAGGGTTATCAGACATAAAATAAAAATATTCGTTGACGGTGGGGCGAGCCACAGTCTCGTCAACCTGGCAACGGCAAAAAAAAAAAAAAATCGGAGTTAATCTGGACAGGTGTCTGCCCGAGATTGACGCGCGACTGGTGGACGGGACACCGTCAAGTCGCGTTACCCGATTCCACGAGCGGACGACCTGCTGGATCAGCTTCGCGGGGCTCGCTTCTTCTCGAAAATCGATTTGCGAGGTGGCTACCATCAAATTCGCGTGTTCGCCGACGATTGCCCGAAGACCGTTTTTCGCACCCGCTACGACAGTTACGAGTATACATTGATGCCGTTCAGGTTGACGAACGCACCGTCGACGTTTCAACTCACCATGAACGTGGTGTTTCAGGACATGTTGGACAAAAAAGTTATCGTTTACCTCGACGACATCCTGGTGTACAGCAAGACTCGGGAGCAGCATTTACAGGATTTAGAGGAGGTGATCCGGCGCTTGCAGCAGAACCGACTGATTACGAAGGGCTCTAAGTGTGAGTTCCTACGTTCGGAGCTGGAGTTCCTGGGGCACGTAGTTTCGGGGGAGAGTATAAAAATTGACTCTCGCAAAGTAACAGCGATTTTGGAGTGGAAGCCGCCTACGAACATCACGGAGTTGCAGAGTTTCCTCGGCTTCGTTATCTACGTCCGCCGTTTTGTACCGAATATGGCGGGGGTAACCAGGCCGTTAACCAATCTTCTGCACAAAGGCGCGCAGTTTATTTGGGGGGAGAGAGAACAGTTGGCCTTCGACGAGCTCAAGAAAATTCTGCTTTCACCCCCGGTACATCGGCTGGCGGATCCATCTCACTGTTCGAAGTCGTGACGGACGCCAGCGATTTCGCCGTCGGCGCCGTCCTGCTACAGGACTTCGGCAAAGGGCTGCAACCAATCGCATACGAGTCACGGAAAATGCAGCAGCCCGAGCGCAACTACCCTGTACACGACAAAGAAATGCTTGTCATCGTGCACACATTTCGTACCTGGCGCTGTTATCGCACGGGAGCTGACGTCACGATCAGGACAGACCACGAGTCATTATAGTACATGCGCAGCCAACCACAGCTCAACCCGCGACAAATCCGGTGGCTCGATTACCTCGAGTCCAATTTCCGCTACACTATCACGTACAAAAAGGGCGCCAACAACATCGCCGACGCCCTGACCCGCCCATCAATGCAGACCGCAGCAGTACTAATCGCCCATTCTAACCCTTCACTGGCAGGATTGTTCAAGCATGGCTACAGGACCGACCGCTTCTTCAGAACGAATCAACACCAGCGGGTCACCACAGCACATGGGAGCTATTACCTAAAAGTCGGTGCGAATCGAGTTTGGGTACCTTCCTACCGACCCTTACGAGAATTGCTGACGCAGGAGGTGCACGACTCCAACCTTTCCGGGCATTTCGGCGTTGACAAAACATTAAAGCTGTTGCAGCAAAATTACTACTGGCCCGACATGGCATCGGACGTGCAGCGCTATGTGTCCACCTGCCCGACCTGCCAAGTGATGAAATCCTCACGCCAACGTCCAGCTGGATTGCTACAGCCCCTCGAGCCACCCAAACGACCGTGGCAACATGTGACGATGGACTTCGTCACCGGACTGCCAGCTGGTGTCAGAATGTGATGGTTGTCTAGCCTGCAGTGGGGTACTCTATAGCGAGTACAGCCCTTCTAGGGTTTGCTATATGTATCCCTATGCTTGTTAGTGAAAACCCTTCTTGCCTGTTTCTTGATCCTGCCTACTGATTTTAACAGTTGGCGCAAGTGGCAACGATTCGGTGTTGGTCGTCGTTGACCAATTCACGCAAATGGCGCATTTCGCTCCATGCCACACGACGATCACAGCCGAAGAAACAGCAAAGCTGTTCATCTCAACCATCGTACGCCTACACGGGTTACCTTCGGCGATCATCAGCGATCGAGATCCGAAATTTACGTCGAAGTTCTGGCAGGAGACATGGGCACAGTACGGGACCCACCTGCAGTTTTCATCATCATACCACCCGCGAATCGACGGTCAAACAGAACGGACAAATCAGACTATGGAGCAGTTGATTCGCACGAACTGCCGTGACATCACCAAGTGGGAAGATTCTCTTCCTATGTTGGAGTTTGCATACAACAACGCGCCGTCTGCGACGACTAATCAATCGCCGTTCTACCTCAATTACGGGATAGATCCCGTGGTACCCTCTTCCACGACTCTCGAAAATCTGGTACCACGATCGCAGCAGTTTGTTTCGGAACTACAAGCGGCATGCGACAAAGCAGCGGAGTTTATTTGAAAGGCAAATAATATTGCCAGCCGCTACGCCGACAGGCACCGACGGAACTTACCCTTCCGTGATGGGCAGATGGTCCTCCTGGACACCAAGAACCTTTGTCTGCCCCAACCTGCAAAACTGCGTCCCCGCTACGTGGGACCCTTCCGAATCGTTCGGATGTTGACCCCGGTCACGGCGAAACTGTTGCTACCTGACGACTGGAAAATCCATGACGCCTTCCACGTCAGCCTGCTCTGCCACTACTTGGCCCCGCAGTCGTCAGACATCGCCCGCAGTGCTGATTTTATCAGGGTAATTACCCTGATTTCAGGGTGATTACAGGCTTCTCACTTGGTGGTCCCTGCAATTTCAGAATTTCTGACTTGTGAACACTGATCCATTCAGAATAGTGCTTTAGCGAACCCTGAAATATTGGATGTAGGCTCAGAGTAGTGTTCTTACTGACTCTGTCAATGTAGAGTACGCGTTCTGTGGACTCTGGGCTCAGTTCGACAGCCAGGGGGAAGAAAAATGTTCGGAAGGTGATCGGAAGATAAGGTGGGCATCAACTCAGGGTCAACGAATGTTGACCCCTGTTTCCACGAATTGCGGACAACCTGCGCCAGCTTTCAGATGGCGCAGGGTAGAGGGGGGAGGTATGTAAAATCGCCGCAGGTGCAGGCACATTTTCCATCAATTTCGCATGCCCAAGATCACTGTAGCGGGAAGAGAAAGGCTCGCCTCAAACAAAAAAAAAAAGATTGAAAGGCACGCTATAGGGGCAACCCTGCTGTAGAAAAACTATCAATTAGGCTTTCTGTGTGCATAACCCTTGCCTCTTTAGGGCGCAATGTTGTCCCGTATACAAAATTCTACGTGGAATTTAAAAGTTGATTCTTACATTTTCAAAGAATCACTTTCTTCTTCCGTCTCACTAGGGCGGAAGCTTTCCGCCAAGGGGGGAGGAGAAGGACAGAAGACGGCGCGGAATCAATTTTAGGTGGTGTTAGCGTCGCTGCTGCTAAACACCTGCGCTTCGATTTCTGAAAGTTTTAACCCTACAGCCCGCACTGTTTCGCCCTCGTTAATGCGATCAGAAACTTCGATGAAGACGGGAAAATTTTTCTTCCGTCCATCTTCCGTGGCTGCCGAACTGGGCCCTGAATCTGACCTTATTGGGAGGAAGTTTCTCGGAACTTTCATTCCGATAATCCCCCTTCGAATTGATCGCAGTACAGCCAGCGCGTGAGCGACGGACAGCAGCATGTCTGACAGGCAAATACACTCGATATTTGTTACTTTCACAAAGAGCGAATAAGTTGTGGTTCTGTCGTAATTGCGTCTGCGTGAAGTTACCAGCACTTTTTGCGTTTCGTACAGCGATGTTGACGACATTTAGGTACTCGGCGAATTAAAAATTTGGCACATCTGTGGCAGCGAATGAAAATGTTTTGTTGACCAAAATCGCTCATCCCTTCCCCGCACTTAAACGTATGGATAAATATTTTTTGGTAAAACTAAACGGTTGGAAATTAGCGCGCTCAAAGTGTGCGCGAAACACAGAGCGCACTTTACGCAGAGCAATGCTTTTCCCCTGTAATAAAGAGCGCGTTACTACTCTGACCTTCGATTTTCGACCCTGAACAATCAGAGTGCGATCAGGGTAGCATCATTCTGAAAAATGTGCACTCATAATCGAGGGGAATTTTTTTCCCCAGAATCAGGGGGGCCTAATACGAAACGTCAGCCCTGATCACCCGCCCCAACATCGCGCCAAGTGTCCGGCCCGTGGCAGACCCGACACTTCAGCCCTGGAAGATTTTGAACCATCGCAGCCGTGCGTGTCGTGATAGTTAGCACGATGAGGAGCCATAGCTAGGGTTGACCTAGCTAGGCAAGAGAGAATGAAGCAAAGGAGAGGTTTGCACTAGCAACAATGGTGGTACAAATAGCTAACCCTAGAAGGGTTGTACTCGCTATAGAGCACCCCACTGCAGGCTAGAGCATAATATTCTGACACACCCCCATAGCCAAAGTGGGATGTAATCAGCAGAGCAAGCAAAGCAGTACAAGCTCAGGGTGGATCACGATGTCACCACACATTCTGAGCACAAGTTCAAGAAGCAATAGTTTCAAGTTCACAATTATGAGCAAAGCTAGAGGCAGTCACAGAGGGCAAGTGAGGAGGAGGAGGGCTGGCGAGAGGAGAGTAGATTAGGAGGCGACGACTGAAGCTGCAGACACACGGGCAACAGACGGCTCTGGTGCGACACAGTGGCTACCGGGAATGAGTGCCCCGGAGTACAGGAGTAACAGGCTCCGCGGCTAATACGCGCGGCAGGAGCAACGTGTCAGAAGTAGTAGGCAAAGTTTAGAAACAGAAAGGGAGTTTGAACTAGCAGGCAGTTGAGTACAAATAGCAAACCCTAGATTGGGCTGTACTCGCTATAGAGTACCCCACTGCAGGCTAGACAATATAACATTCTGACACACCCCCATAGCCAAAGTGGGGTGTAATCAGCACAACAAGCAGTCACAATAGCAATAGTTCATAAATTATGAGCAAAGGTAGAGGCAGTCACTGAGGGCAAGTGAGGAGGAGGAGGGCTGGCGAGAGGAGAGTAGATGGGAGGCGACGACTGAAGCTGCAGACACACGGGCAACAGACGGCTCTGGTGCAACGCTAGTGGCTACCGGGAGCAAGTGCCCCGGAATACAGGAGTAACTGGCTCTGCGTCTGATCAGCAGCGACAGGAGCAACGGACCCACGGGCGACAGGTGCAACCGGCTCTCTGAGCTACCGGTGGCTATCAGAACCCCGGAATACAGGCGCTGCGGTCGACATGACGGCAACCTCCACTCAATCTCCCCCAACAGTCCCACACCCCTCGACACACACCCCCTGCTGCGCCCCTAGCTCCACTCCCCCTTCACCCCCCTAGCACCACTCCTTCGGCTCCCCACACAACCACCCCCCTGAGCGGCAGCTGCAGCAGCGGGAGACGAAGGAGGAGGAGGAGGAGGGGACGGGGCACACAACCGGCACCCCCACAACCGCCACCCCCACACTCCCCACCCCCAAACCCTAAAACGGGCGGAACGGGGGAAGGAGCGCGGGGGACGGCGAGGGGGACGGCGCGCGGCCCCCAGGGCGCCACCACGGGGCAGCGAGGGGCCGCGCGCGGCTCCCCAGGGCGCCGCGAAGGGGCAGCGGGGGGTCGCGCGCGGCTCCCCAGGGCGGCGCGACGGGGAATCGGGAGCCGCGCGCGGCTCCAGCTGGTCGACGCGACTGTCGACGGGGCAGCGGGGGGTCGCGCGCGGCTCCCCAGGGCGGCGCGACGGGGTGGCGGGGCGACGCGACCACCGATAGGAAACCGCCGTGCGCCTCGGGGCGCACGGCGGGCAGAAAACCGCCGCGCGCCCCGAGCGCACGGCAGGAAGAAGACGACGCACGCCCGAGGCGCGCGAGAAGCATAACAGCAGCGGAAGCAGTTAGGTGGTGGGCCCACCCACAGGATCGACCCAAGGGGGTCGACCTGCTCTGATAGCATGTCAGAAGTAGTAGGCAAAGTTTAGAAACAGAAAGGGAGTTTGAACTAGCAGGCAGTTGAGTACAAATAGCAAACCCTAGATTGGGCTGTACTCGCTATAGAGTACCCCACTGCAGGCTAGACAATATAACATTCTGACACAACGGACCCACAGGCGACGGCGCAACCGGCTCTCTGAGCTACCGGGAATGAGTGCCCCGGAGTACAGGCGCTGCGTACGACACGACGGCAACCTCCGCTCAATCTCCCCCAACAGTCCCACACCCCTCGACACACACCCCCTGCTTCAAACCCTAGCTCCACTCCCACGGTACCCCCCTTAAACCCCAAACCCTAGGCTCCCACACACCACCCCCCTCAGCGGCAGCTGTAGCAGAGGGAGACGAGGGAGGAGGAGGAGCAGGGGGAGTAACTCACAACCGACACCCCCATAGCCGCCACCCCCACACTCCTCACCCCCAAACCCTAAAACGGGTGAAACGGGGGAAGGAGCGCGGGGGACGGCGAGGGGGACGGTGCGCGACCCCCAGGACGCCACCACGGGGCAGCGAGGGGCCGCGCGCGGCTCCTTAGGGCGCCGCGAAGGGGCAGCGGGGGGTCGCGCGCGGCTCCCCAGGGCGGCGCGACGGGAAATCGGGGGCCGCGGGCGACGGGAACGGGGGGCCGCGGGCGACGGGAACGGGGGGCCGCGGGCGACGGGAACGGGGGGCCGCGGGCGACGGGAAATCGGGGGCGCGCGGGGGTCCCCCACGGTAGGAAACCGCCGCGCGCCTCGGGGCGCACGGCGGACAGGAAACCGCCGCGCGTCCGGGGCGCACGGCGGGTAGAAAACCGCCGCACGCCCCGAGCGCGCGGCGGGATGAAAAATCCGTCGCACGCCACGGGGCGTGCGACACAAACAGTAGTAGGAGCAGCGGAAGACTGAGGTGGTGGGGCCCACCCACAGGATCGACCCAACTGGATCGTCCTGCTCTGATAGCATGTCGTGATAGTTAGCACGATCAGGAGCCATAGCTAGGGTTGACCTAGCTAGGCAAGAGAGAATGAAGCAAAGGAGAGGTTTGCACTAGCAACAATGGTGGTACAAATAGCTAACCCTAGAAGGGTTGTACTCGCTATAGAGCACCCCACTGCAGGCTAGAGCATAATATTCTGACAGTGCGACACCAGCCGGACGCCACGTCGACTTCCTTCTACGCTGGGTGGATCGCACAAGTGAGGACGACACGTGGGTCCCGGCGGACTCACTGCAAGGTCACTCGGTCTTACGGGACTATCTCTCTCGCCGCCGCGTGCCCGATATCGACCACCTTTCTTAAGGGGGGGGGGGGGGGAGGGGGGTAGTGTAAAGGATTTTCCGAACTCCTTACTGAGGCACTCTGTACGCGTACAATTTCAACTTTTCGGAAATCGGGCTCGGTCTGCTGACCTCGCCTTCCGAACCACTACCGCGTCACCTTCGGGTTTCCCAACCCCAACCCTGCACCCAACCATCTCGCGACTCCGCAGTCTCGGCCTAGCTAGCAGTGCTATATTATGCCTAGGCCTCGTTGTTTGCTCAGTAGTTGTAATCACTTCCGCGATATTGCATTCTGCGCACTCTTCATTCATACAACTCAAAATAATTCTCGTGATTGTTTACCTGTTGTTAGTGACTGAATCTGTTACCAACTTACCAAACCCGTCTGGAAACTCGATACAGTGATCGTACGCGTTACTTTCTATCATTCACGTTATCGAGTCCCATGTTTGTTAGGGCGTGTAACATTGCGATGACCAAACCCAAAATCCGACCATTTGGTTGGGGCGTGCGAATGCGAAGGGAGTAACACGATGGCGAGGGATGCGAGATTTTCCCGCCAAATGACCACGATAACGACCGATTCAGCAAACGCCCAAACCAAGCGACCGTACGTGCGACCAGTTTAGTCACGAAAACATCCCACGCCGTGATTGTCACCCGCAGAATTAAAATTGGGGAGACACCCACATGTAGCATTACGTGGTAGTCCCCGAAATTTGTCTCGCGAAGGTCTATGAGGTTGCTAAACACCACCCCTCCTCGCGTCCCGTATAATCCACTCCTGTTCGAATACTGAATTTTGGATTAGACCTTTAAATTCTTAATACGGGGGTAGTTAAGGGTGGGTGCCCCTAAATCGACCACGGTCATTGAAAATCTACAGAGGACGTCCCAGGTGTTTATTACCACTTCCCTCGCATGTCGCCCAACATGACCAAATGGTCGGATTTTGGGTTTGGTCATCGCAATGTTACACGCCCTTACTTGTGGCATGTTTTCCCAATCGTGTTCGCCTCGCTTGGGCGGCCTGGCCGCCACAACCGATCTCTTCCGAAAAACCGCACCTTGGTCCGATCACATCCAAGTTGAAGGAACCAGTAAAAATGGGTGTTTCTGCTCAAACCACGTCAGGCGAGTGTTTTCCCGCATGCCTGTGGCTGCGGGGGAGAACAAAATGAATGAGGACGGGGAAGGGGGTGACAGAATCAGCCGAAAGGGAATACGTTTCCGAACACATCCCCTACCTGTCCCATCTCCCCGCGCCGCCCCCTCCCCCTTACTCCTTCCCATCCCTTTCTCCTCTCTTTGGAAACCTTCTAACACCTGTATGTTTATTCACAATAATCCTCTCCTCTCGCCAAATCTCCCACCCCCACACTCCCACCATTCCCCTATTGCCATAAATTCGAACTCTAGCGAGACAGGCGCGATGTGTGTACTCCTCTTCTGCGCCTTATCCCTTATCCCCCCGCCACCTTCCAGCTCATTCCACCCCAAATAACCACATTCCCCTTACCCGGAACTTCAGAAGAAATTCAGTCTCGTTCCGCATTTCCCTCCAAACCTGTAATGGATGCACATACCTGCTTTTCCGTCAAAGGTTTCGGCGGCGCTGGCCCCCAACGCGGCTCGTCGCTCCGCTACGCTCCCTCCATCCTCTGGTCTTCGCTCTGAAGCAGGAAAGGCAACTATAGTACTATAAGATAGTGCTTCCTTTCCATCGTCTCACATTCAGTTGTCATTTTCGCCACCAGCCCCCTTGCGACCAAATCTTCACGCCACTCACACTTTCTTTATCTCCTTCAGCCGCCATGGCTCGCGTCGTGCGTCTCTCCCTCGCGCTCCTCGCGCTGCTCGCCGTCGTCGGTGCCGCCAATGGCGCCGCGTTCGCGGGCGTCAACTACAGCCAGAGCGGCCTCGACTGGGGGGTGAGCATTGTGATTCGATGCTCCTACCTTGCATGAGACCAGCATCTTCAAGATTTCAAAACAACGAAGTTCGTTCTTCCACGAGCACTGTCATGCGTGTACCACACGCTGTTCGGCGCCTCCACATTCCGAAAAGCAAAACATATCCAAATTCGCCCCTTCACGACAAGATACTAATACCAATCTTCCGTGTATTGTTCACTTTGACAGGGAGAGTGTCAGTCGGGCGAGAAGCAGTCGCCGATCAACATCGTGATGGACGAGGCGGTGGAGGTGAGCGAGCCGGAGAAGTTCGTTCTCGAGTACGACTCCGCCGCCACCACCGCCACCGTCATCAACAAGGGCTTCACCGTCCGTAAGTCGCAGCCGCTGCTTGAACTTGCTTGCTTCATAAACCGTCCCAACTGCTTGCTACGCCGCGCTCCAAATTCGCATTTTGTTCGCTTGGATTCGGGTACCTAAACCCGGACAATTCTTCCTTGATTGCTTGGACAGAGGTGGCTCCCCACCCGGAGAAGACATACAAGCTGCACATCAATAGCGGCGTCTACAACCTCCTCCAGGTATGGCGCCGCCTCCTCCGCTCAAATGCGGACCATCTGCGATGAATTTGCCACCTGACCACCCCCTACAGACATCTGTTAGCCATACTCATGCGCACCTCTCGGAGCGCGCGCATGATGTTTCCCTCACATCTCCCTCTACTCTCGGTTTCGGTGAATCCGGCTCCTGCCGTTGTGCCCGAGAAGCCGATGCGCGTGCGCTCATCGTCTACCACCGCATTCCTCTGCCCGAATCTTCTCCCCTCCGCTCGCCGCAGATGCACGTGCACTCGTTTTCGGAGCACGCGATCAACGGGCTATTCGCGGCAATGGAGGCGCACTTCGTGCACGTGCACGAGAGCGACCCCAACACGCTCGCCGTCGTCGGCGTCATGATCCGCCTGCAGCGCCACGACGAGGCCTCCGCCTGGGTCGACACGTAAGCGCTGCTGTTTCCCGTGGTGGAACGAGGAATTCACTTCCCATTTCGGCGTGCCTTCATGTGTCCGCTGCTTTCCGTTCCGACCCTGCGTATCGCCTACTACTGCCTTCCAGTGAATGCCTCCTCACGCTTTCACTCGTCTTTCCCCGTTGGTTTCTCTCAGCTGGCTGCCGCAGACCCCCGCGGATGTTAACGGCACGGCCACCATCGACATTCCTGAGAACTTCTGGACGGAGATGATGGACACGTCCATGGGCTTCTGGCGCTACCCCGGCTCGCTCACCACCCCCGACTGCAACGAGATCGTCGAGTGGCACGTCCTGCGCAAGGCCAAGTTCCTCTCCGTCGCTCAGGTAATTACACCCAACGAAAAAAAAAATACAAACCAAAATTTCACTCTCTATATATCACATGCCCGATTCCCGTTTCGCCGCATGCTTCCGGTTCCTTTTTTCTTAACTTTCGCCTTTTTGTCTTCGCTCTTCGCTGTGATCTGCAGACTATCACCTTCATGAACATGATGGCCAAGTACAACACCGAGCGCACTGACAACCGCCTCCCCGAGCCCGTCAATGGCCGCACCGTTACCTACTACACCAACGTGTCCTCTTAGAGCATGTTCGGAAATCAATAGGCAATCCTCGGAACGGAAGTAGATTGAAAGATGTTGGATTTGTGGGTTTGTTTTCATTTTTGTCCATCGCCTTCCACGTGTTGGAGGTATGTTAGGAGCTTGGGCTGGTTGATGAAATGTTCATGCGGAAATAATCATGAGAATTTCCTTTCTGAATGTCGTATGATGGTCATGCACCATAGCTTCACGCATCACATGTGGAGAGCAGGTGCTGAGGGGCTAGACATTGTTCGCAAACGGAAGTAGATTGAAGGAAGTATTTGTGGGCTGTTTTCATTTTTTTCCATCGCCTTACACGTGGTGGAGGTATGTTAGGAGCTTGGGCTGGTTGATGAAATGTTCATGCGGAAATCATCATGAGGATTTCCTTTCTGAATGTCATATGATGGTCATGCACCATAGCTTCGCGCATGGAGAGCAGCATGTGCTGAGGGGATGTATATTTGGAGTTTGATATTATCGATGGCATTTGCAAGGGTTCGCGAATCGCGACCGCGAACTTCTCATGCTGCCTGAAAACCTATCTGGTCGATGGAATTTCAGTCACCTGTTATTCGTCGACATTTCTACGGACGAGTAACCTCTACAACACTTTTCGTTTGGCGAGACGTTGCGAACATACTCGAATTCGCAAAATTATAGCGTTACTTTGTGTCAAATGTTGTAGCCTATAGTGAGGTTTGTCTTAGGGGGTACAAAACTTAGGGTTAGCTATATGTACCCCAACCAACATCAATGCACCATCCATTCTTCATTCTGACATGGTATCAGTTAGGTTAGGATCCTGTGGGATCCCGTTCCTCCGTTCTCCGTTCGAGCCTCCCGAGCCTGATCCTAGCTCTCATTCGTTCCGGTTCCGTTGTTACCGCGCGTAGTGCCGCGCCTAGCGCCACTCCTAGCGTCGCGTCCTGCCCGCCCTTTCCCCCTCGTCGCGTCCCTTTCCCCCCGTCGCGTCGCGCCCTTTCCCCCCAGTCGAGTCGCGCCCTTTTCCCCCCGTCGCGTCGCGCTCTTTCCCCCCGTCGCGTCGCGCCCTTTCCCCCCGTCGCGTCGCGCCCTTTCCCCCCGTCCCGTCGCCCTGCCCCGTCCCGTCGCCCTGCCCCGTCCCGTCGCCCTGCCCCGTCCCGTCGCCCTGCCCCGTCCCGTCGCCCTTCCCCGTCCCGTCGCCCTGCCCCGTCGCGTCGCCCTGCCCCGTCCCGTCGCCCTGCCCCGTCCCGTCGCCCTTCCCCGTCCCGTCGCCCTGCCCCGTCGCGTCGCCCTGCCCCGTCGCGTCGCCCTTCCCCGTCCCGTCGCCTCTGCTCCGTCGCGTCGCCCTGCCCCGTCGCGTCGCCCTGCCCCGTCGCATCGCGCCCGCCCTTTCCCCCGTCCCGTCGACCCTACGCCCTGGCCCGTTCTTCCGCTGCGACTAAGTCCCCCCACCTGAACCCTAATTTGCCTCTTACCTCCTGCTGTTACTCGCCTGCTCGTTCGCGTTCGTTCTCGCTATGGCGACTCCGCGAGTTCTTCGTTTCGACGCTGACGGTAGACCTCTTGACTTTTCCGTCTGGCTTCTTCGCGCTCGCCGTCTGTTAGAGAGTCAAGTCCAGGGGGGCGAGACCCTCTGGTCGCACGCTACTGGTGACCTCCCCGAGCCCCCCGAGCCTGCCGCTTTAGGTCCTGCCCCTGACGATGCTGCTACGGCTCGCTTTGCCCGTCAGCGCGCTGACAGGACGGCTTGGACGTCGCGTGACGCTGCGGCCTGCATCGCACTCAGCAGCCTCCTCCCTGAGTCAGAGGAGGTCCACTTCACTCAGGTTCGCACCGCTGCTGCGTACCTCACTGCGATTAAGGCCCGCTACTCTACTCCCGCTACTGTCTCTCTTGGCCGTCTTTTCCTCCCGTTCCTGTTTCCTGATCTCGCCTCGTTTGAGCGCTCTGCTGACTTGATCGCTCACCTCCGCTCGCTCGACGCTAGTTACCGCGCTGCTTGCACTGAGGCACAGCTTGCACTGCTTCCTCCCCCTATGGCGATTACTATCTATTTCATCGCCACTAGCCTCCCTGACCGCCTTGCCTCCGTTCGCGACGCGCTTCTGCTGAAGCACCCTAGTGAGCTCACCGTCGATGTCCTTGAGTCTGCACTCAAGGACGTCGAGAGCAACCTTCGCTCGGTAGCCGCTGCCTCTGGTGCTGTGCCCCCCCCACTCTTCCACGGGTGCACAGTCCCGCAGTTACCCACCTTTACTGCCTCACTTGCCACTGCCGCTACTGACGCGACTGCAGCTGCTGTTACGACTGCGTCGCGGTCCCGCGGTAGGAGTGGCAAGAAAGGCGGTTCTGGTGGTGGTAGTGGAGGTGGAGGCGGAGGTAGTGGAGGTGGCGTTGCGCCTGGCGGCGGTGGAGGTTCAGGGCCTGGAGAGGCGCCTCGTGCAGTGACTGGTGACTCCACTGCGCCTGCTAGTGGTGGCGACGCCCGAGTTCGTCAGTCGCCTCCTGTACTTCCTGCCCCGGTTGGTGGAGCAGCGGCGTGGTACCAGGCTCAGCGTCAGCAGCAGCTTCTGCAGCACCAGCAGCCCCTCTCCTCCCAGCAGCCTCAGCAGCAGCAGCGGCAGCAGCTGGCTCCAGGGTCGGGGCTGCGTCAGACCCAGCGCGGTGCTGCTTACACTCCCTGCACCTACCAGGTTCTGACAGGCACTCGTCGTGGCCACCCTTGTGGCCGGTTTCACCCCCCTGGTCAGTGCTTTGCTCAGCTCACTGACACACTTCGTTTGGTCTACGGGGTTGGTGCTCCTGCCCCTGACTGGCTGCCTCTTGTTCAGCGCTACGGCTCCGCTCTGTGGGGCATGTCTGCTGAGCAGTTAGTTGATCTGATTGGTACTCCCCATGCTATGTATGCTGTTGTTGACTCTAGTGTTTCTGACTCTGCTTACTCTGGTGTTGTTAGCTTAGGTGCTAGCCTTGCTCAGTTGCCTGTTGCTAGTGTAGGTTCTTGTGTAGACTCTAGTCCAGCGGCTACCTCAGAGGACGGTTCGCTGTCGTTCACGCTGGACTCTGGAGCCTCTCACTGCTTCTTTCGTGACAGCACGACACTTACGCCTCTTCCTGCGCCTGTTTCTGTGGCGCTGGCTGATCCCACTTCGGGACCAGTCACCGCGCGTCACACTACCACCTTGCCGTGTCCGGCTGCTCCTTCTGGGTCTCTCACTGGGTTTCACGTCCCCTCGTTCTCCCGGAACTTGGTGGGCGTGCGACCCCTCGTGAGTCAGCACGTGGGTGTGTGGTTTGAGCCTTCTGGAGAGACTGCGGTGTGTGTTGACGGGGACTCTTACCAGCCCCTCGCCACTTTTGCTGCTGAGCCGGGCTCCGGTCTCTACACTCTTCACACTGGCCCGCGCGCTCAGCAGCGACTGCAGCAGCAGCAGCAGCAGCAGCAGCAGCAGCAGCAGCCGCAGCAGCAGCAGCAGCAGCAGCCGCAGCAGCAGCAGCGGCAGCAGCCGCAGCCGCAGCCACAGCGGCCGCCGTCGCAGCGGCCACTCCTCCCAGTTCCTGTCCCTCCCCCTAGTCTCCTCCCTGCGTCTCACCAGGTGGTTCCGTCCCCTCAGGTTGTCGCGTCCAGTCCAGTCGCTGCGTCTTGCTCCTGTCGGTCGCTTGCCCACCCCACCGTTCTGTGGCACCACCGGATGGGACACCCTTCTCTTCCACGTCTGCGTGCTATGTCTAGTCAGCGTCTGGTCTTAGGTCTCCCGCGTGTCTTGCCGTCGCTGCCGCCGTCTCTTGCACCACCGTGCGGTCCTTGCGTCGAGGGTAGGCTGCGTGCCACCCCTCACTCCTCCTCCCTTCGTCCGGCCACCGAGCCTTTTGAGACGCTGCACTTGGACGTCTGGGGCCCCTCTCCTCGCCCTGGCCCTGAGCGTGAGCGTTTCTTTTTTGTGGTCGTTGACGACTACTCCCGCTACACCACAGTGTTCCCCCTGGCGAGGAAGTCTGAGGTGACTTCTACGCTGATCAGGTGGTTGCTTACCACCCAGGACACTCGTGGTCGTCGTGTCAGCTGTCTCCACTCCGACCGCGGGGGCGAGTTTCGCTCCGGCATTCTCGCTGGATTCTGTCGCGAACAGGGCATTCGTCAGTCCTGGACGCTTCCGGAGTCCCCACAGCAGAATGGGGTTGCTGAGCGTCGCATAGGCCTGGTCATGGAGATTGCCCGCACCTCCTTGACTCACGCCCGTGCCCCCCATTTCCTGTGGCCATACGCAGTCAGGTACGCCGCGCACCAGCTGAACCTCTGGCCACGCGTCTCTCGGCCGGAGGCTTCACCGACCAGTCTTTGGACAGGGTCCCCTGGTGTCGCGTCGAGGTTTCGTGTCTGGGGGTGCTTGGCTCTTGTCCGCGACACCTCCGCGGACAAGCTCTCGCCTCGCGCCGTTCCTTGTGTCTTCCTTGGTTTCCCTGAGGACTCCTCTGACTTCACCTTTTACCACCCTCCCTCTCACCGGTTCTTTGACTCCCGTGACGTCCGTTTCGAGGAGTCCACCCCGTACTACGTCAGGTACCCCAGTCGAGGTCTCCTGGTTCCTCCTCCCCCCCTCTTCCTGACAGCCGCTCCCCCGCCTGCTCCCCCGGTACAGCCTCCCCCCCCTGGTCCAGCCCCGTCTGGTGTGTCTCAGGCTAGCCCTCCCCCTTCGGTAGCCCCCCCTGTACAGCCTCCCTCCCCACAGTCTTCCTCGCCGCCTCCTGCAGGTGCTCCCTCTCGGGAGGTTGGTCCTGCGACTGTCCCTGTACAGGTCTCTGGTTCTGGGGGTGCTGGAGTTGGAGCTGAGCCGCGGGTTGCAGAGGACTCTTGTCTTCCGGGGGCTGGTACTGGTCGTGCGGAGTCTGGGGGTGCTGGTGCTGCGTCTGGGGGTGAGGGTGTTCCTTCGGTTTCTGGAGAGCCTGGGTCTGGAGCTGGTGTTGGTGCTGCCTCTGGGGGTGGTGTGCTTGGTGCTTCGGAGGTCGACTCTGGGGCTGCCGCTGCCCCGGACACTACTCCTTCCCCCCACCCCTACCCGACCAGGTTCCAGGCTCGTGTTCGTCGTGCTCGTGAGGAGCAGCTGGAGTTGGAGAGAGAGGAGAGAGAGTTGCAGCGGCTCGAGGAGCAGGAGCGACAGCAGCAGGAGCAGCAGCAGGAGCAGCAGCAGGGGCAGCAGCCGCTGGAGCAGCAGCAGCCGCAGCAGCAGCAGCTGCCGTCTCCTCCTCCTGTCTCGGGTCTTCGGACCCTTGGTCTCCCCTCTCCCTCTCCTTCCTCCTCCCCCTCTCCTCCCGTCTCTGGTCCTCCGCTTCCTCCTCCTGACCCCTCTCCCGCTGTTTTCCCTCGTTCTCAGTCTTCGTTGTCCCCTCCTCCTTCTCAGACTTGGGCCTCTCGTCGCTCCCCTCGTGCTCGTCCCTCGTCTCCTGTTCCCTTCACTGACCTTCGTACTGCCTTACTTCGTTCTAGTCCACCTCGTCCGTCTCCGTCTGTGCTTCCGTCTCCTCCTGAGTCGGCTCTCACTGCGTCGCTCCCTACTCCTGTCACTGACTACTACCGCACGTACCGTCCTCTTCTCTCTCGTGTTCTCGCCTCACTTGTTACTCACCCTCGTGCCTCTGTGTCCTCTGTGTCCGCTCTTACTGCCGCAGTCACTGAGTTTGCCTCTACCCGCCGCCTTGACTTCGCCACCGCTCTTGTGGCTGCTCCTCCTTCCAGTCCTCTGGCCGTCGGGGGTGTGTCTGCCCTTGGCTGTGACGCCCTAGAGGACAGGCAGTTTGAGCTAGAGTTCCTGGCGGCCGCTTCCCCTCATCTCTGTGCCATGCTCCTCGCCCCTGAGGGTGACCCCGACGCCCTTGACATTCCGACTCCTCGCACTTACGCTGAGGCAGTGTCAGGGCCTTGGGCCTCTCAGTGGAGAGCTGCCATGGACGCAGAGATGGCCTCCTACAGATCCACAGGCACCTACGTCGATGAGGTTCCCCCTCCGGGGGCGAACGTAGTCGACGGCATGTGGATCTACAGGGTGAAGCGGCCACCGGGATCTCCTCCGGTCTTCAAGGCGCGCTACGTGGCTAGAGGTTTCAGTCAACGCGAGGGAGTTGACTTCTTTCAAACCTTCGCGCCCACCCCGAAGATGACCACTCTTCGGGTGTTACTACACGTAGCAGCACAGAGAGACTACGAGTTACACTCTCTCGACTTCTCTACTGCTTTCCTTCAGGGCAGTCTTCACGAGGAGGTCTGGTTGCGTCGTCCCTCTGCCTTCACTGGCTCTTTCCCTCCTGGGACCCAGTGGAGGCTGAGGCGACCGGTTTACGGTCTTCGTCAGGCTCCTCGTGAGTGGCACGACACCCTGCGTTCTACCCTGTCTGACCTTGGGTTCCAGCCGTCTTCTGCTGACCCGTCGCTGTTCGTTCGTCGTGGCACCACACCTTTCTTTGTTCTGGTCTACGTTGACGACCTTGTTTTCGCCACCCCTGACAGGGTTGCTTTGGCACACGTGAAGTCCGAACTGCAGAAGAGACACACCTGCACTGATCTTGGTGAGCTGCGCCACTACCTTGGCCTGCAGATCACCAGGGACAGAGCTGCTCGCACCATTACACTTTCACAGTCGCACATGGTGCAGCAGGTCCTTCAGCGGTTCGGGCTTCAGCACTCCACAGTACAGCGCACACCTCTTGCTGTTGACCACAGACTCACTGGACCCTTTCCTGACGAGCCGTTCGAGCCTAGTGGTCCCTACGCAGAGCTGGTGGGTTGCCTCATGTACCTGATGACTTGTACTCGCCCGGACCTCGCCTTCCCTCTCAGCGTTCTTGCGCGCTTTGTTGCGCCAGGGAGACACCGTCCTGTTCACTGGACAGCAGCTGTGAGGGTGGCGAAGTACCTAGCGACGACGTCAGGCGTGGGGCTAGTTCTTGGAGGGCAGCAGTCTGTCGTACTTACTGGTCACTGTGACTCCTCTTACGCTGACGACGCTGAGACTCACAGGTCTACTCAGGGGTACTGTTTCAGCCTGGGTTCTGGAGCTGTTTCCTGGCGGTCCACGCGCTCCTCTTCGGTCTCGACCTCTACAGCTGAGGCTGAGATCTACGCTGGTGCCATGGCGGCACAGGAGCTGCGTTGGTTGACCTTCTTGCTCACCGACCTTGGTGAGCGGCCGAGCTCTGCACCGACCTTGTTCACTGACAACAAGGCGTCTATTCTCCTTTGTCGAGAGCCACGACTGGAGAGCAGAGTGAAGCACATTCACGTCAGGTACTTTCTTCTGCGAGAGTTGCAGAGGCGTGGACAGGCTCGCTTTGAGTTTGTGGAGTCCGAGGCCAACACTGCAGACATCTTCACCAAGGCGCTTCCGCCTTGTGACCACCAGAGGTGCTGTGTGCAGTTAGGCCTTGTTGACACTGGTTCTCGTGTTGCTTAGACTTGAGTGTACTGTTTACTTTGCTTTCTATATACCTCTGTTACTTCTTGGACTGGCCTTGTGGCCACTGTTGTTTGTGCTCAGACTGTGTGGTGACGTTGTGATCCACCCTGAGCCTTGTTTCTTGGACTGGTCTTGTGACCGTACTCGTTTGGTTCTGCTAGACACCCCTCACTTAGGCTATGGGGGTGTGTCAAATGTTGTAGCCTATAGTGAGGTTTGTCTTAGGGGGTACAAAACTTAGGGTTAGCTATATGTACCCCAACCAACATCAATGCACCATCCATTCTTCATTCTGACACTTTGATCTATTCCATTGCCAGCCTGCTTTCCCTCACCCTGGCCAAGAGTGTTTTGCTAGTTACTGTCTTGCGAAGTGCTCCCGAAAAGATGATGTGTGCCTTGGGAAACGTATGCTGATAGCCCTTCACGACTATCATACATCCCATCCCAACCCAACACAACACAATACACCCTAATGCTCACTCAACCGCCCAATCTGAACACGCCCACTGCCACTCCATACGCCCAGTGGTCAACATTTACAGCCAACGGCCCGCGCGTTACTAGCCCACGACAAAACTAAGATATTCTTGACCTCGAATAAGTTATTCGAGTTTCCCAGACAAGACACGCCAGGCTACCCAGATACAGTCCCATTCTCCCCGTAGTGAGCGCGTGCTCGAAAGAGGAGCACAGAGAAAGTTGGGGAACAGGACTGAAATGGGCATCAGGTGTACAGTAAACACTGTGTTCCCCTCACCACCCTCCAATAACCCTGCCCTCTCCCCCAACCTCCTTCCATCGCTACAGTTCAACGCTGAAGTGCTGAAATACATGTACCGCCATATGAAAGCTTACAATGAGAAAAAACTGACTGTTCGACTAATTGCATAGAAACTAGTTATTGGCTGGAATCAGCATAGAATTACGCACAGTAAGATGAGTTACTACGATAAGGTCCTATTCCATTACTTGTTCCATGTTGGGAAAGCTATTTTCATTGAACAGTTTTAGCAAAAGCATTCCAAAAGCAACCCAAGCTCTACCACACATTAAAAGGTCAAGGCAAGAAACCATCAAGTCAACTGAATGAACTGCAGAACCTTCAGTCTACTTGAGTAAACTGAATGAACGCCAAAATGCTCTAAGAGGAGACGTTGGTGTAGTAGGTAACGGTGCGGCCATTGACGGGCTCGGGGAGGCGGTTGTCAGTGCGCTCGGTGTTGTACTTGGCCATCATGTTCATGAAGGTGATGGTCTGCCCATCACAGCGGAAAGCAGAGATAGGAAGAAAGAATTTTAAAAATGGGACCATTGCGCACGAGCGGACGCGGCTTTTGTCATCGAAATGGAGGTTGCCAAGAGCAGTGCGTATGGGTATGTGTACGGGTATTATGTTTAATGTTTACCTGAGCAACGGAGAGGAATTTGGCCTTGCGCAGCACGTGCCACTCGACGATCTCGTTGCAGTCGGGGGTGGTGAGCGAGCCGGGGTAGCGCCAGAAGCCCATGGACGTGTCCATCATCTCCGCCCAGAAGTTCTCGGGAATGTCGATGGTGGCCGTGCCGTTCACATCCGCGGGGGTCTGCGGCAGCCAGCTGAAAGAAACCAGCCAGAAGTTTGGCGGAACGAGGAAAAAAGAGAAGTTGATAGAGTAGGAAGGGTGAGGAGGGATCCCATTCACGCGCAGGGATACAGCGGAAAAGAGTAGGCGAATGAGCAGAAGGAAGAAAATAACGGTGAGTGGGTTTTTATGGAAAGCAACAGTGCTTACGTGTCGACCCAGGCGGAGGCCTCGTCGTGACGCTGCAGGCGGATCATGACGCCGACGACGGCGAGCGTGTTGGGGTCGCTCTCGTGCACGTGCACGAAGTGCGCCTCCATTGCCGCGAACAGCCCGTTCACCGCGTGCTCCGAGAACGAGTGCACGTGCATCTGCGGCGTGCAGAGGGGAGGAGAAAGAAAAAGAGGTAGAACGCGAGTGAGAAAAAGAGGTAGAACGCTAGTGAGAAAAAGAGGTAGAACGCGAGTGAGAAAAAGAGGTAGAACGCGAGTGAGAAAAAGAGGTAGAACGCGAGTGAGAAAAAGAGGTAGAACGCGAGGAAAAGACGCGTTATGAACGAGTGCACGTGCATCTACCGTAGATGGCGAGGGGAGGGGAAGTGGGGAGAAGTGGGGAGGGGAGAAGTTGCAGATGTGAACCCATCAGCGCGCGCTCCGAGAAAGTGTGCGCGGATATGGATATAGAAGATAGACAAGCCGCGTGTAGTAGTGTGGAGTGCTTAGCGGATTCAGTGCAGATGGGTCAGCAATGAGTGGAGTAGAGGAGGCAGCGCCATACCTGGAGGAGGTTGTAGACGCCGCTGTTGATGTGCAGCTTGTATGTCTTCTCCGGGTTGGGCGCAACCTCTGTCGAAAAGCAATCAAGAAAGAGATATGCGATTAGTGTTTTATCCAGCGACCAAACATTTATTTTCAGCGAACACAATGCGAAACGAAGAGTGTAACAAACAGTGTGGAAAATGATTCAAGCAGCGAGGACCTACAGACAGCAAGCAGACTCAAGCGGCTGCGACTTACGGACGGTGAAGCCCTTGTTGATGACGGTGGCGGTGGTGGCGGCGGAGTCGTACTCGAGAACGAACTTCTCCGGCTCGCTCACCTCCACCGCCTCGTCCATCACGATGTTGATCGGCGACTGCTTCTCGCCCGACTGGCATTCTCCCTGTCACGGTGAAAATCAGATGAGATAAAAACATGGAAATTAGAATTTGTATCTCGTCGTGATTGGGCGGACTAGCGAAGATTTAAGTTACAATATGCGAAGGCACGGCACAGCGTGAGGCACACGCAGGACGGTATTCTCAGAACGAAGATGTTAGCCTCCTGCACGTGAGGAGTAAGATTGAATCGGAGTGCTCACCCCCCAGTCGAGGCCGCTCTGGCTGTAGTTGACACCCGCCGACGCGGCGGCATTGGCGGCGCCCACGACGGCGAGCAGCGCGAGGAGCGCAAGGGAGAGACGCACGATGCGAGCCATGGCGTGGTTGAACGGGGAGAGCGAGGTGCTGCTGAAGGGATTGGCGAGCGTCGTTTATATGTCCAAATAGGTAACTGGTGTGTTCGAGTGAAAAAAATCGAGTTTATGTGCAGAAGATCTGTGCAAGGGAAAATCTGGGAGGAAATGTTGCCTGTGTCGGATGGGATGGAAGGAGCGAATCGCGAATTCCGAATCGCGATTGGGCTAAATGCGCCGCCGCCAATGCTTGCGACAATAATACGGCTCAGTGCACGCATGGCAACATGTGAGCTGGCAAGATAGGGACGGGGTGTAGAAATGTCGGAACTCTGGGAAAAGGGGAGATGAGCTGGACGCTGGAAAGTTGATTGGAGCAGAGTGAATGCGGTGGTGTTCCAACCTAGTAAGGGACAAGCGACCCCGATCCGAACTGACCCCTTCCTTCTAAACCCTTCCCAAATCCTTTCCAGACCCAGCCACCCCAGCACAACCCACCCCAACCAGGCACGGACGAAACGAAAACATTTGTCGTCCCACGGTCGCCTGGAAAGTCTGCGCGATGCTCTGCTGCCCGGAGGAGCATCGCGCTCTTCTTGACATGACGTGGGGCGTGAGAGATTTGGGAAGGACTTCAGCAGTTGACGTGGACACAGCGAGCTGCGAGCGACCAGTCCCATCATCCCCTTGACGCTGGGCGAACCTGGATGGGATAGGAGTCAATCACTTTCCACAGCTGAAGCCTGTAAACAGTGGCACAGTACCTTTAGGGTGAGAAGGCTCCTACACCTTTAGTAGGGAAATATTGTCTGCGTAAGAGAAACGTTTTTCAATCAGCATTACCCATTCTAACCAATGAAGCTGTTAAGATGGGACATTATAGTTAGGTGGGTTTGGGACTAGCGAGAGCATTGGAGAAAGGAGTTTGGAAGGGGGAATGGCCGAATGAGAGGGTTTCGGTGTAGTGGAAAATGTAAAAATAGGCAAGAGGAAAGGGAAAGGGTTCATTACCACCAGCTATTTCTAATAGAGTACATATGCAAGCTGTATGCAGTTATAATAGGATTGTCTAGAGACCTGCACTATGAATCCCCGATTGATCATAGGCGGGTTACAGACATGTTAGCCTATGGGGGTATGGGCGTACTGACGTGCTTAAAAAAACAAACATTTTTTTTTTCCAATGGTCTAGTGATTGGAATTCTAATATGGTATCAGAGCGAAAGGTCGGGTTCGGATCCCCGTTTACGCACATGCTGCCGAATATGTTGTGCCGTGTCTTAGGCCTCTCCGTGTGAGGGGGGTGTCAAGAGACCTACACTATGAATCCCCGATTGATCCTAAAGGGGTTACATCCATGTTAGTCTGGGTGGGTTTGGGCTCACTGACCCCGCAGAGGGAGCGTAGAGGAGAGGCGGCTGGAGAAGATGAGAGAGGCGGAGATGAAAGGAAGAGGAAAGGAGGAAGCAAGAATGGAGATGCTCTCTCGCTCACTAGCCCTTCTATCTACTCCCCTCCCTCCCCCCACTGCAGCAAAGGCGGTAGGGAGAGAAACACACAAGATGAGGGTTGGTTGCCCACTCCTGTTGTGTGGTGCGGTGAGCGTGGAACGAACACGCCAGGATACCTTCAGATAGGAACTGACTTATCACTTACATAAGTCGTTCGTAGGTCGGCAGCTCGTGCGAACCATGACGTCTACCCTGGCAGTGGCCGGTGGGGAAGAGGATACGTTAGAAGCACGTCTGGCTGATGCGAAGAGACACCATGGAGATAGCAAGTTCAGGACAGTGCTCCCCCTGGAGGTGGTTCTCCTGGGGATCCGTGCGAAGTAGGCGGCGGTGCTCCCCAACCTGGAGCGCACGGTGCGTCTACCTCTCCTTGACCGGTGCGTAACGACGGCGGCATCGACGAGGTGGTCGACGGTGGTGATCGAGTCAGTGGCAGCGAGGGCACGAGGCAGATAGGAGTGCTCAGGTCTGCCGTCGATGGTGGTGCCGGCTGAAATATGGCGCGAGTGCAGCGGTCGACGGCGGCTGCGTGCAGCTCGCAGGTCGGCGATGACGGTCGACGTCGCTCTCCCCAACAAAGCAGTGGGAGACCCATATCGAAGACGCACGCGACAGCGGGCGAGATCGCTTCGGCGTACGGCTACTTCAAATTCTCGCCGGACAAAATCACCGTCAGACCGCTGCAACGTCGACGGGACCTTATCACGTGGAGGGAGGCGATGGAGCCTCAGCTGGAGATCGCTGGGCTGATGGGACTCGCCGATGGGATTGTGCAGACGCCGAACTCAGACGATGCCGAGCCGTTGGCGGAATTTCGTGCCGCACACCTGCTGACCTTCATGATCATCTCAAGGTGCTGCTCGCCGGTGGTGCTGATACTGTAGCGCTGAAGACTTGTCGATAGCGACTAGACGCTGGCCACCAAGTGTGGCGGTTCATTTTGTCGACGTACCAGGCGACGGACGACCTGTACGTCGAACAGCTGGAGGAGCAGATGACACACCTCCGGATGTGCGAGCAGGAGTCGACGACGGACTATTGCAACCGTGCTCGACGGATCCTCGCCAAGATGCGGATGGCAGGCGTCGATTATTTGACGGCGTCCTACATCACGCACGCTATCAAGGGCTTGCTGAGCAGCTACAATCTCATGCGCCAGATGATGGCGATGTCTGGCGTGCGAGAGTCGCTCGACAAGGACACTCTCACCAGCCACATCATCAAGGATGAGACAATGCTGGAGGAAGAACGGTCCACGAAGCTCTTTCCGCAGGTGAACTACGTAGCCCCGATGAAGCAGGATCGTTAGCAGGGGTAGCTCGGAAAGTCTGGCGGAGGTGGTAGCGGAGGTGGGAGGTCGGCGAAGGACGCCGATCGGGCGAAATCAGCTCGTGACAGTGGTCATGTCAACGGTGGTCGACAGCGCGAGTGCTGGGTCTACGGAAGTGCCGACCACCTCTCCTATGATTGCCTTGACTGAGAGGAGTCTGACGGCGATGGCCACAAGGGAGGCCGCGGAAGGTTGGCCAACGGTCGTCGAAGTTGGGACGGAAAGCCGCGCAAGGAGAAGCAGACGTCGAAGAAGACGTCGTCGACGAAGGACGTTGACTCCTCCGACGGCAAAGGTCAAGTCGACGGAGAGGCTTCGTGCTTGATAGTCAGCGTGGTGGAGTTGACTGTTTCGCTGGCGCCGGAGGCCGACGAAGACTTCAAAGCGGTTGCAACAGCTGTGCAAGCGAATCCGATGGTGGTTCTCATCGACAGCGGTTGCTCATACCACCTCATGGGGACGAAGGAGGCCTTCGTCGACCTGGCGCCGAGTGGCGATGTGATGCATGTGCGTGGCTTCAACGGGGCTCTGCAGACCGTCGAGGGCCGAGGCACTGTTGTTGTGCAAGGGGGGGCCGAGAAGCAAATCCTCATCCTTGACGTGCTCTACGTCTCGGATGTGCAAGCGAACCTGCTGTCGGTTGGCCAGATGAATGACAGCGGTATGAAGCTGCAGGACGACAGTGACGAGATGCTGCTCCTCACCGTGACCGGGGAGGTGCTCGGTCGAGCTCGCTACATTGGCCGCGTCCTCTGCACCGACCTCCAGCCCTGCTCGACGAAGCTGTCGTCGACGTCAACAGAGGTGGCGGCTCTGCGGACGATCGCATCGGCGACGAACTCGTCGCCGGACAGGTGGCACGTGAGGCTTGTGCACGTTGGCGTTGATACCATCAAGAGCTCCGCAAAGCACGAAATCGACGGGGACGGATATGCCGTGCGTCTCCTGTGTAGGCAGGAAACTTGCACGACACACCTTCCCCGACAAAGGCTCTGACGTAGAGGAAGCTCTGGCCGTCGTGCACATCGACCTGTGTGGGTTGTTTCGGGTAGTCGCCAAAGATGGCAGCTACTACTTCCTGCTACCGAAGTACCGAATGACGCGTGGGTGAGGCCGGTCGCCAAGAAGAGCGACGTCTTGCAACTGTTCGAGCAGTGGCTGCTGTTCGTGGAGAGGCAATTCAAAAAGTCGGTGATGATGCTCCGCTCTGATCGCGGAGGCGAGTTCCTGGGGAAGGACTTCACCAACTTTGTCAATGGCAAAGGAATCGTCCACGACCTGACCTGCCCGTACACTCCGCAGCAGAACGGCATGGCAGAGCGGGAGATGCGCACGGTCGTCGAGTCCGTGCGGACGATGCTGCTGCACATGGGCGTGCAGCACCACTGGTGGCATCTCGCCCTGCAGCGGGCCGTCTGGGTGCGCAACTGCTTGGAGCGGTCGACGCTGCCGTCGGGGACAACACCGCACCAGCTGCTGACTAGCAAGAAGCCCGACCTCACGCTGGCGCGGGTGTGGGGCTGCATGGTCCAGCTCATGCTCCCCGAAGGGACCGATGGGGGCTCCATCTTAGTGTGTCATCGGAGAGTAAGGGATGGGAAGTGCTCGACCTGACTGACAACAAGATGGTCACAACGGTCGAGGCCATCTTCTACGAGACGTTGTCGCTCGAGGTGTGGAAAGTGACGTATGGGTTGGCATCGGAACGGGCGCGGACCTACTCACCGACGGACTCCTCGACAGCGGCATTCCCACCGCTCGCCGATGTCGACGAGGCTGTTTACGAGGACGTCGAGGACGTCCATCCTTCTCCTCCTCATCCTGCTTCTTTTGCGCTACCTCTTATCGCCGACTTGCTTGAGCCGACACCGTCATCGGCCACCGGCGATAAGGGGAGCCTGCGGACGTCGCCTGTGGCGCCGGCCATTGGCATCGCCAGCTGCCGAGGTGACATCAAGCTCGCCGACGAGGGTGAAAAGTCGTCAACGACAGGGGAGCAGTGGGTGGAGTAGATGCCTCTAATTGGGGAGCTGTCGACGAAGGAAGCGTCTACAGAGGAGACGCCGATAGGGGAGTAGCTCGACGATGGTTCGTCGAGCGACGTTGTGTAGGTTGTTGGTGAACCCGACGATGATGAAGGGGAGCTGTCCGTAGGGGAGCAGTCCACTAACAACGATGTGGTGGAAGTCAAAGCCGAAGAGCCTAAGCTGCGACGTTCCACTTGTTCCAACCTTGGCAAGCCTCGCGAGAAGCTGAGCTACCATGCTTGCCTGCCGCCGACCTCCTACAGCACGTTACTCGACGATGCGCAAGCCGACGTCGACCTGCCCGAGCTCGACCCTGACGTGCACGTCGATACAGAGCGTCGTTGGGACATCGCAAAAATGACGGGGAAGGAGGCGTTGGCGAGCTGGAAAGGCAAGGCGGTGAAGGCGGCGATGGACGAGGAGATTCGCAGCCTCATCGCCAACGGCACATGGGAGCTGGTCGAACGTCCACGCGGGATGAACATCATGAAGAACCAGTGGGTGCTGACGACGAAGTACCACATCGACGACACGGTCGCCCGCGAGAAGGTACGCTTGGTCGTGAAGGGCTTCACGCAGGTGTATGGCGCCGACTACGATGAGACGTACGCGCCGGTGGGGAGCTACGTCATGTTGAGAATCTTCCTCAGCATCGTCGCCGTCCTCGATCTGCACATGATACAGCTAGACATAAAGAACGCGTTCATGCAAAGCAAGCTCGACCGCGTGCTCTACATGTTTCAGCCCGACTACCACAACGACGGGACCAGCCGCGTATGCAAGCTGCTTAAGAGCTTGTACGGGCTGAAGTAGTCGCCGTTGGTGTGGTACTCAGCGCTCGACGCGGTGCTGACCAGCGCCGACTGGAAGAAGAGCCAGGTCGACGAGGCTCTCTACTTCAAGGTCGGTGACGACGGAGTGACCTGCTGGGTGCTGGTCTACGTCGACGACCTGCTCATCGCCGACAACAGTCTTGCTATGTTGAAGGAGCTGAAGGAGCGCGAGATCAGCCCGGTCGAGAAGTATCTCGGGCTGGAGATCTTGCGCGACTGACCTGCGTGAAAGCTGTGGCTCCATCAGCAGACCTACGTCGACAAGTTGCGCAGACGCTTCATCGACAAGGAGCAGACCGGGCGGATCCCTAAGACGCCAGTCTCCGTCGACGCCTACGCGGAGCTGACATGTGCAGTTCGCAACGACAACGACAAGGCCGGACATCGACTTCGCGTGCAGCAAACTGAGGAGCGGCCTGACAGTGCGGAGCGACAACCACTGGCGCGATGTCGACTGCTGTCTCGCCTACCTCGCTCACACCCGTGACACCGCCCTGGAGTTCAACGGTTGACCGGAATCGTTGTGTCTGGTCGGCTACGCGGACGCTGATGGCGCGGGCGTCAAGCAGAACCAGACGAGCACGGGCGGCTACATGTTGGTCTTCAGCGGGGTCGCAGTCTCCTGGTTGAGCCAGTGCATCAAGTCTGAGACGCTCTCGTCGACCGAGTCGGAGTACGTCGCGGCCACGGAAGCTGGCAAGGAGGCTCGTCGACTTCGCTTCCTCCTTGCAGAGTTCCAGCTGTTGGACCCTGGAACCCCGACCGTCCTTAGTGTGGACAATCAGACGGTCATCACTGTCGCGGAAGGCTTGGGGCTGAAGGGCAACCTCAAGCACATGGAGCGACGTTACGTCTGTCTGCAGTAGATGGTGAAGCGCGGGAAGTTCGTTATGCGGTACATTCCGACCACTGAGCAGCCTGCGGACTTCCTCATGAAGGCGCTGCACTTTCCGGCCTTCAACCGGTGCTCCGTCGCAATCGGCCAAGTTCGCCTTGCTGACGTCGACGACGGTGACGATGATGTGCAGAAGTAGGTGCCATGCCCTTTTGCACGGCTGATGCGGTGATGGCGTACGATGTGTTGTGTGCACGCTGACGACGAATTCCCCGTGTATTCTATCTTTTGGGTTTTGGGTGGACCTTGTGCGTAGGATGCCCAAGCGTGAGCGCGGCAGGGGAGTGTTGGCGAGAGTTGGCCCCGCCCTCTCTTGGGCGAAGCTGACTTCGTGGTCGGGTGCGCGGGAGGTGCAGCCAACCATCTGCAGGGGTGACATTGACCTTGTGGTCGTGTGCGCGGGAGGTGCAACCGACCGTCCGCAAAGGTCAACGTCAGCCTTAGCATGCAGGTCAAGAATATGGTTGTCGACCTGTGCGGAACCACTGTGACATCGTCGACAAGGGTGGTCGACGAAGCAGTTCGACGAGGATGGTCGATGAAGTAGTTCGACGACCAGGGTGGGCATCGATGGTGGTCGACGACGAAGGTCGTCGACCCGCGACGACGAAGGTCGTCGACCCGCGACGACGAAGGTCGTCGACCCGCGACGACGAAGGTTGTTGACCTCCGATGATGAAGGTCATTGGCCTGCAGGGTTGCCGAAGACTTTACCCGGTCGGCCTAGTTACTTGTTCGACGAGGTTCTGCGGAGGTTCGCGGACGTTGTCGAAGCTGTTGTGGCGAATTCGACCGACGTGGCAGCACGTGGTCGACGTGGCTCGTCAGGTGCACCCATCTGCGTGTGGCCGACCTGGCATCTGCGCAACGTGCGCGACAGTGCACGTCGTACATAACTGTCTACAAGCACATGCGAAGTAGGTGCTTGCACATGCTCTTACAATCACATGCGGATGCAGCGTTGGCAAGCCGCGCGGGTGCAGCGTTCTCAGGCCGCCATTCTGCAGCATTGGGAAGTCGCACACAAGCTGCTTTGGCGGGCCGTGGAGTTGCTACGTTGGCAGGTCGACGACTTTGTTGCGCTGGCGGTCGACCTGCTTGATTTCTAGCAAACCTTGCATTTGATGTAGTCAGGCATTGCCATTGTTTGTTTAAATCCTGCATTCTGTATTCTCAACTTTTCCTAGTGAAATTCTTGTTATTTTGCCCTATGAATGTACAAGTGCTAGAGAACACAAAGAGAGCTACGACCACTCTCACAACTTGTGCCAACCCCGTAGTCTAGCTCCTACCGTTGCAGAGTTTTTCTCCGCAGTAGGGGGTATTGGGTCCGCGCAACGTAAGTGTAGCTTGCTGTGGGGGGCCATTTCATGTGGGGAATGAACGGTCAAACCAGTGCATCTTGATTTGAGGTGCACATGGCAACAGGGCGGAGGTCATGATGATCACCCCGTGCATGGTTCCAAGTCCAGCTCACGCCTTTCTTACGCCTTGCAAGTGACAACGTTGACGAAGCCGGCGACACGTTCGCACGCCCCTCGCGGGACGATTTGTTCGTCCAGGTGAGTCGTGCAGTTGTCGCAACATTCGCAGGGCATAATTTCGGCAGGGTCTGTTTTTATAACCTGGAAATTTGTGTTCATATATGTTTTCGCGAGCTGGAACTCCTGGGAATTTGCTTTCGCGAAGTCAGGTTGGTTCCCGCGTCGCGGATGGGGAACATGCGCGAGGGGTGCGGAACGTCAGATCCGTCGCTGGACGGATCTTGACGTTCCCACGTCAGGGCGAATTGGGCTGAGGTATTCAGAGCGGAATGCTGAAAGCTGTCGTTGGAATGGAAGGGTGGGTGTGGGAGGATTTCGATGCGGACAAGGTGTCAGTAATGTTAAAGCCCTTGTGCATCTTCAAGAATCCACACTTTCCCTAATTTACGTTGCCTTGTCTTTAAGGCCAAAAGTTGTGTCCATTCTCGAAGATGTGCAGAAAAGCATCGGCAAACAGTGTTGACGAAACGAAAATTTTGTTCAAGGCACCGGCGAAAACGAAGCTGCTGCATTACGCAATTCCCCCGTCGCCACGCTTCTGTCAGAGACTTCAATTCTTCGCAACACGAAACATGATGAACCCGCACTCGATCGACGACGGGTGGGGAAAAGGGGTCACAACAGATTTGAATGCCCTAAAGCACCAGTCCACTGCGCTTCCTCCCTTGTTCCTTGCCTCTTGCCCCGAACTTCCGTTCCGATCATTCCGCTCCTCTCGTTCCGACCCTTCGGTCCCTCTCGTCCCGTCAATCCAACCCCGCTCCCCCATTTTACACATTCCTTTCTTCCGTCACTTCATTCTGTCAAATTCATTCCGTTGATCTCAATTTGCCCGCATTCCGTTCCTTCTCTCTTTCCATACCGAAATTCCTCGCCGAAACTACAATGTGGTTACTGTATTGGTGCATGTGATTATAACATTTTCGCGACGTCCGCGCTTCTCATTTCAATCGTCTGAATCATTCCGCTCCTCACTCTTATTCCGCTCATGCTCCTAATCCCGTTCGTCCCACTCATTCCGCCCATGCCTCTCCTTTCGCTCATCCCCCCTCGTTCACCATCGCACCTTTCCGTAGGTATTCTCGCCAATTTCAGGCAAACAGGTTGGAATTATCCTGACAAGAGGGTTCGAGAAGTTGGCGCGAAATGCTGAGTGGCGCTTGCAGGCAAAATCAACCAGCACGAAATCAGAAATTGTGTTCGCGCATGCTGTAGTTTTGCCGACAACCAGCTGACTACACGAAATCGCGAAGTTGTTGGACACGTCAGCACCTTTTTTTATCGCGTTTAAACTTTTAAATGAAACTGTAACATTCTATATATTTTTTAGGTTGTGTCTTAAAATAGAAAACTAATGGATTGTGACCATGGAAGACGACACGTTGCTCCCAGGGAAGAGGGTTGATGTGGCGGTTCGGAAACTGAGGGAGGGGGAGGAGCACGCGCTGGAGGTTAGTGTGGTAGATCCTATCTCGCTATCCGCGCAGCACCATGGACAGATTGGTCGCAAGGTGGGTTTTGCCGCGAGAGAGAGAGAAAAGCGGAAGACGGCGGACTACAAATCGCTTCTACAGCGGCATGGGGGAGTGCAGTTCACACCACTCATTGCTGAGACATGGGGATGCTTGGGGGGGAGTTTTGGACGGTGGCTTAAGAAGCAGGGTGACGCGCAGATCGAGATAGCAAAGACGAAAGGGGCGGCGCGAGCTACGGGAAAGGGTTTCTCGGCTTATTTGCTCGGATCGCTCAAAGCGGCTGTGGGTGTGGCTTTGCAACGGGCTCAGGCGCGTGTGATCTTGTTACGCGCTGCGTCGATGATGAGAGGCCCAGAGGCTGTTTGGGTGGAGCGGGAGGATGTTGAGGAGGAGATGGGATGGGATGCTCCGTGGGCGGATGCACCATACTTGGTAGACATGCGGGTTTAGGGAGTGGGTTTAGGGGGGGAGGTTTGGTTCGATGGGAGTGCAGTTGGGGTGCTTTGATGGGAGGGCTTGATGGTGTTTTAAATGTGTGTGCTATTGGGGTTTTCTTGGGGTTGTGTGTGCTACTTTTTCTTCCTTCTTCCCTGTTTTTCTTCCTCCTATCATTTTTCCCCTATTCCCCTCCTTCTTTCTTCCTCTCTCCTTTTTTCTACTCACGTTATTCCTCCTTTTCTCCTCTCTTCCCGTTTCCACTCCTTTTCCTTGCGTAATTATGCTACATTGTAACAGATAGTGCCTCCATCCCGTTTGTGGAATGTTTTATTATTGAAAAATAGAAAACTAATTAATGCACTTTCCTTGTAGTCATTTTTTTGGAATTAAATTTTGTAAAACGTTTAATCGGTTGGCAACTCGTTGTAGTCATTTTTTCTAAAAATCTATGTAATCTCAAATCAGAACTGAATAGCATTCCTTTTAGCAAAAAAAAGAGATACAACATGATTATTTTTATTTTAACCATCATCGTTGCGAATAGTAACACTAAAAAAATATATGCACATTTTTAATCACCTACGCCAATTTACAATACATACAGCACCAAAATCCTAATGTTTGGCTATGAGGGGAGTATTGGCCTTCACTATCCAGCACTCAATTTGAGCCTTCCGAATGTCCATCTCTCGCCTGTTGGATGAATTCTCTAGACCAAGGCTGACCATGCCAGTGAGTAGGCTGTTCCAAAAAAATATAGATTTTCAATTGTAAATTAATGCAAAACTAAAGAAAATACCACCGAAAGTTAACATTTGAACTTATAGCAATAATGAGGTAACACACTTGATCAATGGTGTGTGCAATTCCTTCAACAGGTTCTTTGTACTACGAACTGGCGGCAGTAACAAAGGCTTCACTAGATAATGGGTTATCCCCCACTTCGTGCTATGGAAGCCCAAAATCATCTGCACATACAAATGGCGATTAGAATCCTTCCTGCTAAATCAAAACGACTGTGCACTGCCTTACCGCATGCATTGTCGATCGCGTAGGTACGACGTGCGCTGTCCGTGTTAGCCACTTTTTTCCCTGTAGGGACTTTCAGTAGGGAGAATGCAACTTTGCGGAAAGCTGTATTGTACTTCCCTCTCCTGCCATTGCAATCGTGCATTAGTTTCTCGCCCCATTTTTTGTTCTTGTAGTCTGAATTGAAGCGTGCAACTTCTTCCTCCTACACAGCCAACACATCAGCCAACACGAGTTTGAAATCATCCTTGGTTGGATAGATTCTCCTGTTCTCCAGCTTCGCCCCGTTCAACAACGTATCGAGCACTTCACCCATTTTTTCCTGCATTTCAAAATGAAGGAACAGAATTAGCATAAGCACGAGTAACATAGATAATATTTGAAATACATTGGGAGGGGACGTTCTTACCTGGACTTGAAAGTCAGAGTCCCAGCTTGGCAGGTTGACGTTTTTTACAAGATACCTGATGATTTGTAGAAGTAGACGTTGTGTTTCTTCGGTTGCTAGAAGCCGGGCGTTTATGTATTCCAACATGTCCAAGATGTTCCGCAGAGAAACTCGAACGTTCGACTCCAACGAACTGAAGGTGCTTACTTCTGGATGATGCACGTTCCGGTCCGAGGAAATTGATGTCCCTGTGCAATAAAAACGCAGCAAAATTAGGAACGAGGAGCAAAATTAGGAACCATGAAAACCATAAGGGGCAGAATAAGCATCTTGAAATTACTACGAACCATTTCTGGCGACGGTATTATTGACGCCGGACTGTGAGGCAGCAAAGTTGTCGTTGGACACATCTTCTTACGAGCCGATAATGTTCTTTGCGATGAGGTTTCCTGCAGCGCCCTCATCCATGGGAGTGACACGGTTAAGCACATCGTTATCAGTTGCATCAGCGGAAGAAACATTGGCGACTATAGCGGCAAGATTATTATTTGCAGGTGGTGGGGTGACCAAGGAAGATTTAGTGGGTGGTGTGGGAGTCTTCTGGGGGTTGCTAGTCAATCCTAAACGAGCCCGGCTGCGAGGGTAGTCAGTCTTATAGCCGTTCAACCTAGTGTTAGGAATACTGGTTCTCTTTCGTCTTGCTTCAACAAGCTGAGGAGGTAACATTGCCATGAGAGGTATGTGGGTTGGGTGATGGATGGGAGGGTGGATGGCCATAGTATGAAGCTTTTCTCTCTGCAAGTTTCCCCTTTAAACTTACCCTGATTTGCCACTTGAACAAAATACTAGGCCCTCTGGGGTTCCCGTTTAAAAGTATTGTTACACTTTTTCGTGGATTTTTCCACTGCATTCGCGGTACCGCAATCTGATGTTAGGAAAAAAGAAAATTAGTTCGGCAGGCAGCGCTCTACGCACACAAGGTAAACAGTAAGCTCGGGCCTAAGAAAGCCCACGCGGAATTTTTGCTGAGATAGAAACGAATGGACTCGTGGCGGGGAAGTGCAGCGAAACAGAGCGAAAGTGCAGCGCATGCTCCCCCCAAGGGCATCAGGTGGGCGGTTTCCGGGAGCATACGTTGACGATTTTGTAGCAACTTGCCACCCAACGTAAGTTTGGCACCAATGGGTGGAGAGCGGCAGAAACAGCGATGCTAAGCTATGCGAGCAATTTACAGCTGGCTTCACGAAACGAACAAGACGACCAACGCGCAATTGACCACAGTGCGCAACGTACAGCTGTCTTACCCAAAGCCAACAGAACTTCGATGATAATTCTCTTGTCGCCTTCTGAACCGAATTTAGACATTACCTATACATCTCGAGGTCGAAATCCCAATATGCTATCGACTTTCAAGTCGGACGATTAGCTGGAAGCTGTTACTGTAATCCCTAAGTGTAGGGGTGTTGGGTGTCGAGATGTCTGCATTCTACCCTTCACAAGCTCGCTGATGATTGAGACGGTGTAATTTGGTTCAGAAAGGGTAAGCAACCACTCATGCACGAGAAAAGTGTGGTCACATGTTTCACTGTTCTTCGATGGTAGTGACCATGCTTCTACCGCTACAGTAGTGTCTACCGGCATCGCTGTACTAGAAGTCGAAATATTACATACTCAATACATGTCTCATTGCAACTGTGCGTTTTGATACAATTGTAATTTATACAGTCTCGAATTTTTGACAGATTCCAAAACTGCAGAGGAAACATGCGAAGTTGCAGTAGTTTTAGGATGCCTCAACTTCTTACAATAAGCTAACTCTAAACGAACACGTCTTTGCATCTGATATTTGCTAAAAGTATGGCGGGGCTTGTAAAAAGTACAGTCCTTGCTGATCGAATACGGTACATGCTTCCCGCAAAACAAGCGTCTCGTTGTTATCCTATTAAGTTATCAACAAAACTTAAACCTACTAAGGACAAACTTATTCTCACCAACAGGAACCACGTGTGGCACTTTCAAGATGTTGTCGATCTCCACCACCTGGTACTTATTCCCATGTTCTTCCCACAGTAGCACGGGGCAGTGCGACGTATGAACCTCGTCGGACTCCTTGTAGTACCTTACAAAGGCTCTCTCGCATTGGTCTGCCATTTTTGCTTGAGGATAATCTGGTTCAGCCACAAACAGCATCAGAAGCCGTGCATACCAGATCACGTCCTTGGTTCTTGAAGTGACGTCCGATTATGTCACCCTCTCTTTGCCCAAAATGGCAACATCACTGTACCAAGGCCTTTTCATGAAGATTTGGCACGCACGCACGTAATGTGTAATGCTTGAATACTTGGTAAAATCCTCATCTCTCGGTATCGCCATGCCCTTCCTTAGTCGAATATGGTCCCCCAGTTTGATGTTATTGGCTTGAGTTTGCGAAAGCAAGCTACGAAGTTGTGTCATGTTGCTGGGTGCTGTATTTTCGTTCTCCCGCCAAAGAGCATGCCCTGCATATCATGGGTCCCTCCAATTCACCTTGGTAGAGTGTTTCGGCCAGATTCCATGGCCTGCATACATGATCCAGAGAGTTTGAAATATTCAGTGGAAAGTAACCCGATGCTGGTTTTACGATGGTGACAGAAAAAAATCCAGCATTAAACCCACAATAAGAACGAAATTCAAGTCAAATTTGGTTTAGTAACCCACACCTGTTGCAGTGCGATCATTCGTTGTTCCGCATCCTCCTTGTTGTGATCTGAATCGTTGAGCATGCGAAGCATTTGTGGCATGGCGTTTTGTTTTTTTCTCGCACGATATGCCCTCTTCACGAGTGGTTGGTGGAGGTATTCAAACATGTTTGCGTTGTAGTGCACAGACACTCCAGATCGGTGAATGTCTTCAACGAAATGTGCGAGTTGGTGCACTTTTCCGATGTTGAATTTCGACGCTTGACACAATCCAAGAACCTCTTTCAGTTGTGGGATCAATCTGCATGGTGATGAAAAGGGATAGGAGAAGTTAGGGATAAGAGAGGAGAGGGTAGAACAGAGAAGGGGGTTAGAGGCGAAGTGATAGAGGGAAGGTGAGGGTGTGTTAAAAAATGATAAGGATGATTGAGGGAAGGGAGTTTTGCATGAGAGGGAAGTGATAGTGAGGTGGAGGAGAGGGTGTAAGGCAGAGAATTGACCATGACAAGCATGTTGGAATGTAGAATGTGAATGGATGGCTAATTCGAGGAGAGATGGTTGGGCAGAGGTAGGAGTGAGAGGGTATACGGAATCTTACAGCAAGGGATATCGATAGGTTAGTTGAAGCGTGGTGAGAGGAAGGGGAGATGGTAGGGCAGAGGTAGGAGTGAGAGGGTATTCTGATATTTACAGGGAAATGGATAGGGAGTGCAAGCATGGTGAGCGGAAAGGGAGATGGTAGGGCATAGGTAGGAGTGAGAGGGTAAGGTGAAATTTACAGCAAGGGGTATGGATAGGGAGTGAAAGCACAGTGAGATGAAAGGGAGATGGTAGGGCAGATGTAGGAGTGAGTGGTTAAAGCGAAATTTACAGCAAGGGGTATGGATAGGGAAATGGTAGGGCAGAGGTAAGTGTGAGAGGGTATAGTGAAATTTACAGCAAGGGATATGGACAGGAGATGTGTGAATAAGGGGACGGGTGTGAGCTTGATGGCTAGAGGTGGTACCTTTTGATAGCGACGTCGAGTTCTTGTAGAGTGTTGTCGGTATGGTACCATCTCCTGCAGGCCAACATGTAGCAATCTACGAATGCTGCTACAGCATCCGCGATTTTTTGGTGCACCAACCCTGCAAGGACAATGGTAGCCACTTGCATGACTTCACGGTGTTCAAATGCTTGGAATTTGGCCACGCCTGCAAAGTAACCACACTTCCCATGACCGGGCAGCCGGAAACCAGAGATGCGAGTGTCTTGAGCAAGGCCTTGCAGTGCCTCGTCTAGCTGTCTTAGGACGTTTGTCTTCCTTGTTTTCTTGTGCATGACTCGGATGCACGACATGATGTACAGGACCAAGAGCGTGCATGACCTCGATGAGTAGTGCTCGGTAGGGATTGCCCACAACTGTCCTGCCCAAGGCAGCTTGTGTCATGGAGGAGCAAAGTACATGCGAACGGATTTAACAAAGTTAGCATTGAGCTTCATGAAATGAAATCCCATACAAATTATATGTGAATGGAAACAACAATTGAAGGGCCACGGCTGACCTTGACAGGGTGGATGCTCAACAACTTTGCTGCGTCATTGAGAGCGGTGACGCTGGGAATAGCGAGCAAGTCATCCACCTTGGCTTCTTGATCCTCCTCGGTACGGTAAGTGCTCACAATTTCCATGTTGCTAATGTCCTCGCGTCGGACTAAGCATCTATGACGTGGAAAGTTGGCATGGTGACTTGCGTATGTACCAGCCACCTTACATGCTTCAGGTTGATCCGCAATTTATGCGTACAAAACCAAGTACACTAGATGCAAATCACCCCAAGGGTCCCTTATAATCCACTGTCAAAAAGGGGTGGGGAGTGTGGTGACGTGGGGCAGATAGGGAGTGAAATGAATTATCGACAAGGTGGCTAGGGTGTGTGAATATGAGAAGAGGGAGGGGGGGGGGGGGGGAGAGCCTTGGCTTCACCAAGGGTGAGCGAGTGTGAGATTGAGAAGGAATTGACTCCAATTTGGTACGGCTGGGGCAATTGGGTGTCATACTGTATGGGGAAGTGCTGGTATGAAGTGACAAGCGCAGTGGTGGTGCGGATTTCTAATGACAAGAGGTGTGGTAAGTGCTGGTATGAAGTGACAATTGCTGTGGTGGTGCGGATTTGTAATGAACAGAGGTGTGGTAAGTGCTGGTATGAAGTGACAAGCACAGTGGTGGTGCGGATTTGTAATGACCAGAGGTGTGGTAAGTGCTGGTATGAAGTGACAAGCGCTGTGGTGATGCAGACTGTAATGACTAGAGGTGTGCTGGTATGAAGTGACAAGTGCTGTGGTGGTGCGGATTTGTAATGACCAGAGGTGTGGTAAGTGCAGGTATGAAGTGATAAATGCTGTGGTGGTGCTGATTTGTTTCGACCAGAGGTGTGGTAAGTGCTGGTATGAAGTGACAAGCGCTGTGGTGGTGCGGATTTGTAATGACCAGAGGTGTGGTAAGTGCTGGCATGAAGTGACAAGCGCTGTGGTGGCGCTGATTCGTAATGACCAGAGGTGTGGTAAGTGCTGGTATGAAGTGACAAGCACTGTGGTCGTGCAGACTGCGACCAGAGGTATGGTCAGTGCTGGTATGAAGTGACAAACGCTGTGGTGGTGCTGATTTGTTGTGACCAGAGGTGTGGTAAGTTCTGTGAAAAGAAAGAAACGGTAGTGAAATGACATTATTTACTCACTCTCCATGATGCGATCCAACGACTTTTGAAAGACCACGCAACGCGTCTCCTTCCCAGCTTCCATTTTCGCATCTACGCCGGTTAAAGGGGGAAGCATTGCTATCATGATATGGCCATGCGGCTGCCACCTATTCTTGACTGAGATGTTTCCAAGGGTCAAGTACACGGGGTGACCTACTACTCGTCCATCACTGGACAGGTTGGTCGCGTCGCTGTAAATTATAGCGGTATCCAGAATAGCATCCATCGGTAGCGTGCCTTGTATTTCAATCCACATATCCCCCGTCTCTGGACCTGCGTAAATGCGTTGTTTGCCATCCGACGTGTAAAGTGGCGTAGCTCGCAACACAAACCCGCTATGGTTCTTAGGATCTGACAACAACGTTTAGCGAGTGATGTCAAGTAGAGCGTGGCGACATGATTGTCGTCATGACTAACGTCGATGGACTCCCACTCCATTATTCCGATCGTTTGTACTAATAACGCTTTCGCCTACTAATCCATGCCTGCCCTGTTTGTATAGCCAGGCCTCTCTCTTGTGGGTCGACAAAACAACGCTAGTATGTTGCTTGTCTCAGTAGCAGATAATCCCATGCCTCCATGGCAACTATGAATGACCTTTAAAAAGGCCTTGTCAATATCAAACAGCGGTGCTACCACTGGTGGTGAGTGCACTGAGGCTGGTTCGGGTCGTGAAAGCTCTGGGGGATCGTCTACTCTCTCTGAAGCCATGCTTGCGGTGGTTCTAGCATTTGAGCACCCTACATTCGACATCGGAGGTGTTGGTGAGTCCATATTGGGCCCATTACTCTCCTGGGCTCTTCTACATCTAATATGCTTAACCAAGTTATCCACCTTCTGCTCACGGGGCCGCTTCTTGCATGCCCGCTGATGATTCTCCAAAGCTCTACAAGGTCCTTTTGCAGCATATGAAAAGCATGATTACTGAGATGGCAAATACAGGTGACGCCTTGTACCGGTTCATATTCACAAGTATTCAATACTTCTGCCGCTTCTAGCGCCTATCCCTAAACCCTTCATTCAAAATTGTCAGAATCCCAGTCACTAACCACTGGGATAAAAGGGCTTGTTATAGTAGCGGGTGAGTGCGCTCATAACCCCCCAGGCCAACGTGCCTGTAACCCTTCCCTAGGATCAATCGGGGATCACCAGTGGACCTCTGACACCCCCCCGCACTGGGATGCCCGAGGTGCACACACCGGGATTCGAACCCGAGACCTTCGCTCTGATACCATGTTAGAATCTAGCAGCAGGAAAAGGATGAACTAACAGGATGCAGGAGTACAAGTAGTAAACCCTAACTAGGTTGTACCCCATATGGGCTACCCCACTACAGCCTAGACAATATGCAGCACATATAGTTTGACAAAAATAGTTGCTACAACTAAAAGCAATTAATCTAAATCCAGAAGGAGTTGCCTACGCTCTGAATAATCGCACCGCCATTGCAACCAGCTCCTCTAATTCTTGATACTCGGAAAACTGCATCCAATGTCAAAACGAATGTGATCAGACACAAGAAGTGTAACTAAACAAAGTTTGGAAAAGCAAAAGTAAAGAGATTGAAGAGCTAATACTAGACTTACTCTGGACCCTTGACGAGAATCGGTCGATTAGATCACTGTCAATTGGTCTGTGGTGCACTTTCCGTAGAGCGCTTCGCAGTAATTGGATAACCACAGTGGAGGTAAAACTAGAGTTTATTAGATTCTAAACGGAAAGTTGCTGATCAGTACGCGGTCACGACACGGGAAAAACCATATTGCTGACACTGATCGCCGGAGAGCAAGCAGATCGCGCATTGCAATAGCTGGTGTTGCGATGTAAACGGTGGGACTAGATACTAACGGTAAAAATAACAGCAAAGTACCTGTCCTAACGATAATGAACAACGGACACTTAATTCCACTAAGGAACGTTGGAGCATGTGTTTGGGAAGAGATGGGATGGTGGGGAAAGGGTTGTGAAGGTCACATCATGTTTGGTGATGCGACACTCGCTGAATTAATGGCGTCATCTGTGCCAATCATATCGATGTGCGATGTCGGCCAGAAGCCATGTGACACACTTGGGAATTGGTCGGTAAATTTCAGGGCGTCGCATGTGTGGTCGCGCGATTACGTGGACGCCAAACGATGGCCGTCGAGATTAGGTCTCGCGACGAGGCTGACCAATCAACCATCGTCTGACAGCTTGGGCGATTTCATGGGGGACAACATCATCTACACGCAAATTTTGCCGGTGCGATTTGCGAATGTATGCAACTGACGAACGTGCAGGAAAGGGGCTGAAGAGTCGTTAACTGCTCGCGGTCAGACAAAAAAACATAAAACCCGTCCGAATGACATGCGATTGGGGAGCATCAACCCTAAACACGGGTAACCCCGTGGTTATGCCGCCGGGCCGACATATTTCGCTCGATTCTATCAATTGCATACAATCGCAAACCCGCACTAGCAAAGTCTGAATGCTTGTGGAATTCACCAATTTCGTATGTTGTCGAATCGAAAATTGTGCGATGACAGAGACCAATTAGGGTGTCGCGTGACGATGCTGTCAAACATTATATATGTTGTATTTGTGTAGGCTGTAGTGGGTTAGCCTATAGGGGGGTCACAACATTAGGGTTTCATATTTGTACTCCCAATCCTTGCTAGTCCATCATTCCAGTCCGTTATTTCTGACATGGTTTCAGAGCAGGTCCTTCGCTAGGACCGTTCTTAGGGCCCACCGTTACCTACATACCTACCTACCTACCGTGCGCCCTCGTGCGCCTCCTACCTACCGCGCGCGCGCAGCCCGCCAGCCGCCCGCGCGCGACTCGACTTTTTTTTTTTTTAGCGCGCGTATCCCGCTAGCCGCCCGCGCGCGGTCGATTTCGCTGCGCGCGCCCCGCTAGCCGCACGCGCGCGGCTGTTTTCTTTACGCGCGGCCCCGCACGCTGCCCGCGCGCTGCCTGTGCGCCTCGCTGACGCGCCCGCTGCTGCAGCCGCCCGTCGCCCGCTCGCGCACACCCCGCCGTGGCCCCGCAGGCCCGCAGCTCGCCGCCGCAGCTGCCGCACGCCCGTTGCCCGCAGCCGCCCGTCCGCCGACGCCGCTGCCGCCCGTGCACCGACGCCGCTGCCACCCGTGCGCTGCTGCCGCTGCTGCTTGCGCACCGCTCGCTGCTGCAGCCGCCCGTGCGCTGTCGGCGCTGCTGCCCGTGCGTATAAGCCCGTCGCCTGCTCGCGCACGCCCTGCTGCCCGCAGCCGCTCGTACGCCGCTGCTTCCGCTGCTGCTTGCGCACTGCTGCCTCCCGAGCGCCGCCGCTGCCTGTGCACCGCCGCTGCCCGTGCGCCGTCACTGCTCCTACGCTGCCGCTGCCCGTGCGCTGCCGCTGCCCGTGCACCGCCGTTCCCCGTGCGCCGCTGCCGCCCGTGCGCTTCTGCAGCCGCCGCCCGCGAGGCACTCGCTCTCACTGTTGTTTATTTTCTACCTACCGTTGCAGCTCCTGCTGCCACGCTACCTACTACTGCCGCTCGTGTGCCACTACGGACAGTCGACCCCGCCCGCGCCTTGCCTAGCGGCCCCGCCGGCCCCGTTGACCCTCCGCACACCTTTCCAGCGGCCTGCTTCCTACTACTACTGTTACTACTGCTACTACTGCTACTGCTACTGTCGCCATGGCTAGTCCGCCAGTTCTAGCTTTCGATGCCGAGGGCCGTCCAGTGAAGTTCGAAACCTGGCTAGATGACCTGCACCTGTTCCTACAGCTCACTGCCAAGGAAGATATCTCACTGTACGACCACGCCCTAGGCCATGCCACTGCCCCTGACTCGTCTGCTGACAGCACTCTGCGTTCTCAGTGGCAGACCCGTGATGCGCACGCTCGCTTTGCTATTCGCAACTGTCAGAAGTAGTAGGCAAAGTTTAGAAACAGAAAGAGGGTTTGAACTAGCAGGCAGTTGAGTACAAATAGCAAACCCTAGATTGGGCTGTACTCGCTATAGAGTACCCCACTGCAGGCTAGACAATATAACATTCTGACACACCCCCATAGCCAAAGTGGGGTGTAATCAGCACAACAAGCAGTCACAATAGCAATAGTTCATAAATTATGAGCAAAGGTAGAGGCAGTCACTGAGGGCAAGTGAGGAGGAGGAGGGCTGGCGAGAGGAGAGTAGATGGGAGGCGACGACTGAAGCTGCAGACACACGGGCAACAGACGGCTCTGGTGCAACGCTAGTGGCTACCGGGAGCAAGTGCCCCGGAATACAGGAGTAACTGGCTCTGCGTCTGATCAGCAGCGACAGGAGCAACGGACCCACGGGCGACAGGTGCAACCGGCTCTCTGAGCTACCGGTGGCTATCAGAACCCCGGAATACAGGCGCTGCGGACGACACGACGGCAACCTCCACTCAATCTCCCCCAACAGTCCCACACCCCTCGACACACACCCCCTGCTGCGCCCCTAGCTCCACTCCCCCTTCACCCCCCTAGCACCACTCCTTCGGCTCCCCACACAACCACCCCCCTGAGCGGCAGCTGCAGCAGCGGGAGACGAAGGAGGAGGAGGAGGAGGGGACGGGGCACACAACCGGCACCCCCACAACCGCCACCCCCACACTCCCCACCCCCAAACCCTAAAACGGGCGGAACGGGGGAAGGAGCGCGGGGGACGGCGAGGGGGACGGCGCGCGGCCCCCAGGGCGCCACCACGGGGCAGCGAGGGGCCGCGCGCGGCTCCCCAGGGCGCCGCGAAGGGGCAGCGGGGGGTCGCGCGCGGCTCCCCAGGGCGGCGCGACGGGGAATCGGGAGCCGCGCGCGGCTCCAGCTGGTCGACGCGACTGTCGACGGGGCAGCGAAAGGTCGCGCGCGGCTCCCCAGGGCGGCGCGACGGGGTGGCGGGGCGACGCGACCACCGATAGGAAACCGCCGTGCGCCTCGGGGCGCACGGCGGGCAGAAAACCGCCGCGCGCCCCGAGCGCACGGCAGGAAGAAGACGACGCACGCCCGAGGCGCGCGAGAAGCATAACAGCAGCGGAAGCAGTTAGGTGGTGGGCCCACCCACAGGATCGACCCAAGGGGGTCGACCTGCTCTGATAGCATGTCAGAAGTAGTAGGCAAAGTTTAGAAACAGAAAGAGGGTTTGAACTAGCAGGCAGTTGAGTACAAATAGCAAACCCTAGATTGGGCTGTACTCGCTATAGAGTACCCCACTGCAGGCTAGACAATATAACATTCTGACAGCAACTCCCTACCGCTAGACGAGCGCGAGCACTTCGGCCAGTGCAAGACTGCTAAGGACCTCTACACCGCTGTAGTTGCCCGCTACTCCTCACCCGCTTCTGCCACGCTAGGCCGCCTCACTCTCCCCTACCTGTTCCCTGACCTAGCCTCCTTTCACACTGTCGCAGACCTCATCACCCACCTTAAGACTAGTGAGGCCCGCTTTCGCGCTGCTATGCCTGCCGAGTTTCTCACTAGCAACCCCCCCCGCTCTGGATCACTCTCTACCACATCGTCACCCGCCTCCCTGACTCTCTGCGTGCAGTCAGGGACCACTTCCTCTCTCGCTCCCCCACTGAGCTCACTGTTGCCCTCCTCGAGAAGGAACTGCTTGCAGCTGAGGCGAGCATCGTCGCTGTAGGCACCTCTCGTGGCGACCCCCGCACCCCGTTCTTTGAGGGGTGTTCCCCTTCCCCCCTCCTCCCCTCTGTCGCCTCTGCTGCTGCTGTCGACCTTCTTGGTGCTGAGAAGGTCGGGACCGCGTCTGCTTCGAGCGGGCGCCGCAGGAACAAGGGGGGCAGGGGTGGGGGTGGCGGCGGAGGAGGTGGGGGTGGAGGCGGTGGGAGTGGAGGCGCGGCTGGGGAGACTAGTGGCGGCAGTGGGGGAGGAGACAGCGGCGGTGGGAGTGGTGGTGGAGGCGGCAGCGGAGGCGGAGGTGGTCGTGGCGGCGGCAGGGGTGGAGGTGGCCGGGGCGGCGGCGGTGGGGGTGGTGGTCGTGGAGGCACTGGCGGAGGGCAGAGTCAGCAGCCCGCCCCGACGCTTCAGGCCGCCCGTGAGTGGTATGCGCAGCGTAGCGTTACCTGCACGTACGTCATTCGCACAGGTGACCGCAGCGGCCAGCAGTGTGGGAGGCCGCACCCCACGCAGCGCTGCTTCGCGCGCCTTAACGACGCGTGGCGCACTCAGTTTCCTGCTGCCACTGAGCTGCCGCGCTGGGCTGATCTGGAAAAGAGGGGTGTTGATATTTGGGCTTTAGACTTTGATGCTATTCTCACTGCCATGTATGCGATGTCTATTAGTGGAGAGGGTGCTCAGTACTTGCGTGTTCCGCCCGACCCGGGCATTCAGGCCAGTCCGACTGCCGCTCTAGGTGCTAGTGCGTCTGCTCCCACAGGTCCGGGTGAGGCTGCAGCCCTAGGTGCTCGTGCGTCCGTGCCCCCTGGTACTGAGTCGACTGCAGCACTGCACACCTTCACACTGGACTCAGGTGCTTCTCGCTCCTTCTTTCGTGACCGCACTGTCCTTGAGCCACTCGCTCGGCCAGTTGCTGTCTCCCTTGCTGACCCCTCTGGGGGTCCGGTCATTGCGACCTCCTCCACTGTCCTTCCTTGTCCGGCGGTCCCGTCCGGCACGCTGTCAGGTCTCTACCTCCCCTCGTTCTCTACGAACTTGGTGGCAGGTAGTGCGCTCCAGGACGGGGGTGTTCACCAGTTCACCCCTGCCTACGAGCGCGTGACACACTGCACGTGTGCTCGGACGGGTCGCCACCTGGCTACCTTCACTCGGGAGCCGGGGTCGGACCTTTACACACTGACCACTGAGTCCCCTCAGGTAGCTGCGTCCGCGTCTGCGTCTGCGTCAGGTCAGCTGTCCGCCCCCTGCTCGTGTCGCTCTCTGGCGCATGAGACTGTCCTTTGGCACCACCGCCTTGGTCACCCGTCTGTGCAGCGCCTTCGGGCCATGCACAAACAGGACCTTGTTGCTGGTCTTCCCAGGGTGCTCCCTCCCCTTCCCGACTCGCCTGCTCCTCCCTGTATTCCCTGTGTCGAGGGACGGCAGCGCGCCGTTCCTCACTCCTCCTCCTTTCCCCCGACGACTGCTCCCTTGCAGACGCTCCACATGGACGTGTGGGGCCCAGCCCGCGTCCGTGGTCAGGGTCAGGAGAGGTACTTCCTGATTGTTGTTGACGACTTCTCGCGCTACACCACGGTCTTCCCCTTGCGCGCCAAGGGTGACGTCCCTGATGTCTTGATCCCTTGGATCCGCAGATCTCGTCTCCAGCTCCGTGAGCGTTTCCGCTCCGACTTCCCTGTCCTGCGTCTGCACTCTGACAGAGGTGGGGAGTTTTCCTCTGGCCTATTGGAGGCCTTCTGTCAGCAGGAGGGCATTGAGCAGTCGTACACGCTTCCGGCCTCTCCACAGCAGAATGGGGTTGCTGAGCGCCGCATTGATCTGGTCATGGAGGTCGCTCGTACCTCCTTGAGCCATGCGGCTGCCCCCCATTTTCTGTGGCCGTTTGCAGTCCGATACGCTGCGCATCAGCTCAACCTCTGGCCCCGTGTCTCCTTGCCCGAGACTTCTCCGACGCTGCGTTGGACGGGAGAGGCTGGCGATGCGTCGCGTTTTCGGGTCTGGGGATCCCGAGCTTTTGTCCGCGACACGTCCGCGGACAAGCTCTCCCGTCGCGCTGTCCCCTGCGTCTTCCTTGGCTTTGTCCCGGACGCCCCTGGCTGGCAGTTCTACCACCCCACCTCGCGTCGTGTCCTGGCCTCTCAGGACGTCACTTTTGACGAGTCCGTCCCCTACTACCGCCTCTTCCCCTACCGCACTGCCCCGCTCCCCCCCCCGCCTCTCTTCCTCGCTCCAGGTGCTGAGGTACCAGACCCCCTCCCCCCTCAGGGTGCCGCTCCCTCAGGTGTGTCCCAGGTAGACCCGGGTGAGCCTGTCGAGGTAGCTGTTGACTCTCGTCCTGCTAGGGGTGCTGAGCCTGGGGGTGCTGCGTCTGGGGGTGCTGAGCCTGGGGGTGCTGCGTCTGGGGGTGCTGAGCCTGGGAGTGCTGAGTCTGGGGGTGCGGAGCCTGGGGGTGCTGAGCCAGGAGGTGCGGAGCCTGGAGGTGCGGAGCCTGGAGGTGCTGAGTCTGGGGGTGCTGAGCCTGAGCGTGCTACACCTGGAGGAGCCCTCTCCTCCCAGCAGCTGCAGGAGAGGTACCTCGAGTACTGCCGCCTCCGGAGAGGTACTGCTGGAGCTCGTCCCGGTACTTCCCCTCCTACCCAGGAGCTCCCCCCCATTCAGCAGATCCGCGAGTGGTACACACGGCGCTGCAGTCTTCGGAGTGGTGCTCCTGGTGCTGCGGACCCTGGGGGTGGCGCTGCTGCTGGTGCTGAGGACCCGGACGTGGGAGCTGCTGCTGGTGCTGCGGACCCGCCTGGTGGAGCTGCTGCTGGTGCTGAGGACTCGGACGTTGGAGCTGCTGCTGGTGCTGCGGACCCGGACGGTGGAGCTGCTGCTGGTGCTGAGGACTCGGACGGTGGAGCTGCTGCTGGAGCTGAGGACCCGGGCGTTGGAGCTACTACTGGTGCTGAGGACCCGGCCGGTGGAGCTGCTGCTGGTGCTGTGGACCCGGACGCTGGAGCTCCTACTGGTACTGCGGACCCGGCCGCTGGAGTCTCCTCTGCTTCCGGAGACGCTGCGCGGCCGCGACCGTACTTCGTACCACTTCTTCAGCAGGTTCTTGGGCAGGCTCCTCCTCCTTGTCCTCCTCCCTCCGTAGAGTGTCCTCCGCCTGTCCGGCCGCAGTCACAGTTACCACCTACCTCGCCTCTCCCTGCTCCCTCTCCTTACACTGGTCCCACAGGAGGTCTTACAGAGCGTCGTGAGCCTGAGTCTCGTCCTGCGTCGCCTGTTCGTCCTGCTCGCACTGGTAGTCGTGTCCGTCGTGAGCGTCCTCCTCCTGTCCCAGGCACTCACTACATGACTCTGCGTCCCTCTACTGCTCCTCAGCGTGTCCCTCTACCGTCTCCTCCTGCGTCCTCTTTGCCTGACGTTCCGGACCCTGAGTCTGACCGGTATCGTGCTGAGCACCCTACTGTCACGCGTCTCCTTGCTACTGTTGTCACTGACCCTGCCTTTGAGTCCTCGGCTGCGTCTGCTCTGGTCGCTGAGTTGGTTGACTTTGCTGCTGCCTGTCGTCTAGACTACGCTGCTAGCCTTGTTGCTGAGTCTGAGTCTGTCTGTCCTCCGTCCGTCGGGGGTGAGTGTGCTCTTGGCACGGACGTCCTTGAGGACAGACAGGAGGAGTTCCAGTGTCTTGCTGCTGCTTTGCCCCGTCTCGTGTCCTTGCTAGTTGCCCCTGAGGGAGACCCGGATGCACCAGACATCCCGACCCCGCGCACTTACGCTGAGGCGATGGCGGGTCCCTACTCCTCTCAGTGGCAGACAGCCATGGACGCCGAGATGGCCTCCTGGAAGTCCACACGCACCTACGTAGACGAGGTTCCCCCTCCTGGGGCGAACATCGTCAGTGGCATGTGGATTTTCAGGGTGAAGCGGCCGCCGGGTTCTCCGCCTGTCTTCAAGGCGCGTTACGTGGCTCGAGGCTTCAGTCAGCGAGAGGGAGTTGACTTCTTCCAGACCTTCTCCCCCACCCCGAAGATGACTACTCTTCGGGTGCTGCTGCACATAGCCGCTCACCGCGACTACGAGCTTCACTCACTTGACTTCAGCACTGCTTTCTTGCAGGGCAGCCTGCACGAGGAGATCTGGCTGCGCCGCCCACCTGGCTTCACTGGGTCGTTTCCTCCTGGTACCCAGTGGAGGCTTCAGCGGCCGGTCTACGGTCTCCGCCAGGCTCCGCGTGAGTGGCACGACACACTGAGGACTACACTTGCGGCTCTTGGGTTCGCGCCTTCTACAGCTGACCCGTCGCTGTTCCTGCACACCGACACTTCGCTGCCGCCGTTCTACATCCTCGTGTACGTCGACGACTTGGTCTTTGCCACTGCTGACACTGCAGGACTCGCCTACGTGAAGTCGGAGCTGCAGAGGAGACACACGTGCACAGACCTGGGTGAGCTGACAAGCTATCTTGGCTTGCGGATCACCCGGGACAGAGCACGGCGCACCATCACCCTGACTCAGTCACACATGGTGCAGCAGGTTCTCCAGCGCTTCCGCTTCACGTACTCCTCGCCTCAGTCCACTCCTCTGCCTACCGGTCACTCGCTCTCAGCTCTGCCTTCGGATGAGTCCGTAGAGCCGAGTGGCCCGTATCCAGAGCTTGTGGGCTGCCTCATGTACCTGATGACCTGCACTCGACCTGACCTTGCATACCCTCTTAGCATCCTTGCACGCTATGTCGCTCCTGGCCGTCACAGGAAGGAGCACATGGATGCCGCTAAGAGGGTGTTGCGCTACTTGTGCAGCACGTCGGGCATGGGGCTTGTGCTTGGAGGGCGAGACCGAGTTGTGCTCACTGGGCACTCAGACGCTTCTTGGGCAGACGACCAGGCCACTCAGCGGTCGTCTCAGGGTTACACCTTCAGCCTTGGCTCTGGCTCAGTTTCTTGGCGCTCTACACGCTCTTCTTCTGTTCTCGGCTCCAGTTGCGAGGCTGAGATCTACGCTACAGCCATGGCTGCCCAGGAGCTACGCTGGCTGACCTACCTGCTGACCGACCTCGGAGAGCGGCCTCGTTCTCCTCCAGTACTGTACGTCGACAACAAGGCTGCCATTGCCTTGTGTGAGGAGCACAGACTGGAGCACAGAACGAAGCACATCGCCCTGCGGTACTTCCTTGCTCGTGAGCTGCAGCAGCGCGGTCAGCTTTGTATTCGCTACGTGGCCACTGAGGCCAACACTGCTGATGTGTTCACCAAGGCGCTTCAGTCTCGTGACCATCAGCGCTTCTGCACTCTACTAGGCCTTGTGCCTACTGGACCTCACTTGCTTACCTCTTGACTTTGCTTGTACTGTGATCACTATATATATCTATACCTGCATGTTTCCTCTTGCTAGGTTGTGATCACTGTATCTCTTGCTCTGTTATAAACTTGCATGTGAACTGGTCTTGTGACCACTAGCTTGTGCTCGGAATTTGTGTGGAATCCTTGAGGTCCACCCTGAGCTTGTTGTTGCCTTGTTTTGCCTTGACTGGTCTTGTGACCCCTAGGACTCCCCCACTTTGCCTATGGGGGTGTGTCAAACATTATATATGTTGTATTTGTGTAGGCTGTAGTGGGTTAGCCTATAGGGGGGTCACAACATTAGGGTTTCATATTTGTACTCCCAATCCTTGCTAGTCCATCATTCCAGTCCGTTATTTCTGACAGATGCAATCTCATCTTCCACAACCCATTAAAGTAAAATTAGGAGGGTAACATTTCAATGTGTTTATTTGTTAGGGCTAAAATAGAAATGATCGTTAGCAGTATTCACTGCATTTTCCAAACAACAAGTACCATCCTAGATTTGATATGTGATTACAAACTATCTCAATAAGATAGAATATATTTCAAAGCATACCCCAACAAAAAAAAAAAATGGCATTTCACTTCACTAAGAAACTCAATTAACAGATCGTACACATTTACACACAGTAATATAAATACAAAAATTTGACGTAAAAGCGAAGAGACTATACAGAATCTTCATCAAGCCTCGAAACGTAGCGTACAATTTAACGATCTGCCCACTGGAAATTTCAAACAGCCTACAGCATGCAGGTAAATTTCGCGTGCTCGAGTCATGCAGATTCGCGGGCAATAAAAAATGCGAGAAAACTGTTGGCACGTTTCCCAAATTTACTATCAGCAGGAACACGGAATGCAACATACGAGCTAATAAAGGTAAATGTGCGATGACAACCCCTCTCATTTCGCTCGTACCTTATTATTCCGCCCATCCCCTCTCATTTCACTCATCCCCTCTCATTCCGCTCATCCCCTCTCATTCCGCCCACTCCCTCTCATTCCGCTCATCCCCTTTTATTCTTATCATCCCCTCTTATTCCGCCCCAGGGCTGACGTTTCAGATCTAGGCACCCTGATTTATACCTAAAGAAGGCATATTTTCCAGAAGAATGTCACTCTGATTGCTCAGTGTTGGAAAGTTTTAGAGACTAATAGTTCACGGTCAGGAAGACAATATCAGACTAGTAATGCGCTGTGCAACAGGCATAATTTCGAGACCCTCTGGGGTTGTGGGTGTATTATGCGATGCTATCATTTGCATTCATGTCTGTCTGCCTCCCATCATATGTTCGTGCGTTGCATGCGTGGTGTGAGCGTATGCAAGAATTTGTGTTTGGTGTGGTTTGGATTTCCTGAGTATGTGTGAATGTTATTTGGCTTGAGCAGATATCTGAAATGACTTCTCTGCTCAAGAGCTTTCCGACGAGCCAAGAATCGTCGCGATCGGAGCATGGACGAGGAAGTTACGAACGGTTGAAGTTCGTATGCTCTTGAAACATTGTTGTGGCGACTATAGGAAGTTGCGGAGTGACTCAAAATGGGATATAGACTTTCGGGGGTTGGGAAATTTGTCACCATCACTGTAGATGATGCCAAGTGGTTGGGAGAAGCCAAACCAGGCTGGCAAGTGTGGCCAAGTTGGGTGAGGTGGATGGCATGGGTTGGGAAAGTGACAAATGTCAAAGTTGGGGGGGTTCCTATAGAGAGGGAATCTTTTGTGCTTATGGGGTTTTCTTGGTTGGGGACTCCTTGGGGACCTTCCCTCTCGTCCTCCTCTTCCCTCCCACCTGGTTTCTAGCTACTCTAATCCTCTTTGTGGTTCTTGAGATAATTGTGATGGAGTTAAAGCTGCGGTCTACATTCTAAAAGGAATTTTCTGGGGGTAATCTAAGTGTATATCCTTTGGCGCAATATGATTCGAAAGCGAAGTGAGCTTCTTCCTCAAACACCTGTGCGAGGAATCAAAACACCGCGAGCGATGAAAAACGATTTCGTGATCTGGTTTGCTTGGGGGAAGTAATCCGCGGAACTGCGGAAGACCCTACGCCAAACACAATCAACCAAGCGGAATAGAAAATGTATCCCCTGATGAGCATAACCGCACTCTATGCCATACCGCTCTAGCCTGCGAGTCCCGCTAGCTGTAGGCAGCGCAGCAGAATACTACACGCCACCGCGCCCACTGCCGCGAAATTCGCCTGGAGCGCGTAGTGTAGTGTTTGTTTTACGCAGCCACGCTGATAGGCGCGATTCCTGCTAGCAGCATGTAGCGTAACGTCTATTTCACGCCATCCCGCTCACAGCCGCGATTCCGGCCAGGTGCGCATAGCGTAGCGCCTTCTTCACGCCACCACACTAAGCCGCGATTCCCGCTTGCGGCGTCTGTTTCGCGCCACCAAGCTAAGAGCCGCGAACCCCCCGCTAGTAGCTTCACTCGTACCGTCCGTTTCACGCCACCCCGCTCACAGTCGCGATGCTCGCCATGTGCGCGTGGTGTAGCGCCTTTTCCACGCCACCACACTCGCAGCCGCGATCCCTGCTTGGAGAGTACAGAGTAGCGGCCATTCCAGGTCGCACCTCCATTTCCCCCCATGTCGCATATCCCCTCACCCGCAGGTCGCACCTCCCTTTTCACCTAGGTCGCACCTCCCTTTCCCCCCAGGTCGCACCTCCCTTTCCCCCCAGGTCGCACCACCCTTTCCCCCCAGGTCGCACCTCCCTTTCCCCCCAGGTCGCACCTCCCTTTCCCCCAGGTCGCACCTCCCTTTTCCCCCAGGTCGCACTTCCTCCTCCTATCTCCTCCCGTGCCTCCCCCCCAAACCCTCTCTCAGCTCATTCTATCCTCCCTTCCCTCTCCCCATTCTCCTCCCTCATGTCTCCCCCTCCTTCCCCCCATTTCCCCCAAAAAGGGGTAAGCAAGGGAAAAATGAAGGGAGAGCAGGGGGGAAACAATGGGTAAGAAGGGGGAAAATAAAGAGTGAGCAGGGGGAAACAATGGGTATGAAGGGGGAAAATAAAGAGTGAGCAGGGGAAAACAATGGGTATGAAGGGGGAAAATAAAGAGTGAGCAGGGGAAAACAATGGGTATGAAGGGGGAAAATAAAGGGTGAGCAGGGGGGAAACAATGGGTATGCGGGGGGGAAAGAAAGAGTGAGCAGGGGGGAAAGAAAGAGTGAGCAGGGGGGAAAGAAAGAGTGAGCAGGGGGGAAACAATGCGGAAGCAAGGAAGCAGCGCGAGGGGAAGCGGGAGTGCAGCGAGAGGGGAAGCCGGGAAGCAGCGCGAGGGGAAGCGGGGATGCAGCACGAGGGGAAGCGGGGATGCAGCGCGAGCGGAAGCCGGGAAGCAGCGCGAGGGGAAGCGGGGATGCAGCGCGAGGGGAAGCGAGGATGCAGCGCGAGGGGAAGCGGGGATGCAGTGCGAGGGGAAGCGGGGATGCAGCGCGAGGGGAAGCGGGAATGCAGCGCGAGTGGAAGCAGGGAAGCAGCGCGAGGAGAAGCGGGGATGCACCGCAAGGAGAAGCGGGGGAGCAGCGCGAGGGGAAGCAGGGAAGCAGCGCGAGGGGAAGCAGAGAAGCAGCGCGAGGGGAAGCAGGGGTGCAGCGCGAGGGGAAGCAGGGGTGCAGCGCGAGGGGAAGATGGGAAGCAACGCGACGGGGATTTGCCTGCGGAAGCGCTAGAACACTGGTCCGCTGTGAGAGTGCCTTCCAGGACAGCGGTGGAAGAGGGGGAACTTGCCGCTGTCTAATCCCGCTTTTCACGAACTCACTCTGCAATCCCGTTCCTACGCCATGCACCACCTCGCGGCGTGGATTCTTGACTTTGCTTCTTGCGAGTGGCTCATCACGCTCTAATATCACGCTTCCCGCAAAGAGCTAATCTCGCTGCTTAGTACTAATGGATCCTCGAGTAAAACATGCCATCTAGCGGCATTGTTACCGTTTAAGTCGTCACAGCATTCATTTACGAAACGCGGCCCATACGGCGAGCAGATATCCGGCGACAAGACCAGCTGATCTAAGGCGACGAGGCGAACAGACGTTAGGCGAGGAGGTGAACCACTGTTAGGCGAGGCGGCGCTCTGATATCGACTAGTACAGGGCAGAACACGACGGTATGTTTTACTGCGCTGGTAATCCGCGGCCGACGCGGCCTAAATCGCTATTGCGATCGAGGTGAAGGTAGGTGAAGCAGGTTTCACTTCGTGGCGCGTATAATCTCCTCAATCACTAGGGGTCTATCGACTGAGCATACAGGCAACGATGGTCTGCAGAGTTTTGGTCTACAAACCGGGATGCGGGTCAAGTTCTAATCTGGCGAACTTGTTTCGGCTGTGGGTTTGCTCACCCCCACCCCCCTCCCTCCTTCCGCCTCGACTTTCGTTTATCCGCAAAGGGGTACTTTTGGGGACAATGTTACCCTGTTTCCAAGTGATAAACCTTTGCCTCCCGCTTAAGGTATGTAGGCCACAGCTTTAAGTTTCTATGGCAGCATACCCCCTAGTGCGCCGAAATTCATATCTCGCGAAATACTTCACCTTTCAGTGCGATTCAAATTGTGAATTGTAGCCACGTTTTAGAGCTACAACATATTCAATTTTGGTGAAGTTCTAACGATGCGTTTTCCGTCGACGGCGTTTCTTGTGGATTCGACGTTTCTGTCCAGAGTTGTAGACCAACGATTTTGTGATATTTCGGCCCCTAAACGTTCTAGACTCCGTCCTTAGTCTCTAACAAGTGGTATCAGAGCTGATTAAGTACCTTGTGAAGAATCTACTGAGGTGTGAAGACCCTCCTAGACCCACCATGGCCTGTGGGCGTGCCTAAGTGGAGCTCTGGAGGTTGGATGTGACTTCCGTTAAGGGGAAACTCTGCCGAAATTTCGTTGGCGCCAACACTTGTGGAAATTGTGTGGGACTTCGGTGTGGACAGCAAAAAGGGGAGCTGAGACCTGAGATTGGGTGAAGATAAGATGAGTCAAGGGAGTGGAGATGCAGCTGAGAAGAGGAATCAGCCGCCACCTTCCAAGATCGAGACATTGGATGGCTCCAACTATGAGGAATGGAGCGGGCGGATGCGGAGTGCGTTTAAGCGCTACAAGCTGCTGAAACTTGCGATGGGAGAAGAGAAGATGCCGGAGGAAGGAGATGCCCGCGATCGGTGGATTGAGAAGAGCGCGGTGCTGTACGACCTCATCCTTCAATCGGTCAACAACGATATGTATCAGCACATTAAAGATTTGGTGGAGTTGGATGACTCTGGGCGGAAGGCGTGGAAGCTGCTACGCGACGTGGTCCAGCCAAATACGCTGCCAATGGTGATTGTGTTGGAGAAGGAGTTGGCTGCCCTCTCCATGCGACCGGGAGACGATGTGAAGTCGCTGCTTGATAAGACCAAGGACACCTACGCGAGGATGGCAGCAGCAGGCAGCAAGGTGTCGCAGATGCAGCAGTGCACCAAGATCATCTCGGTGCTTGACAACTCGTGGGACAACCTCATCCCCACCCTCAACACTCAGCAGGACCAGTGGACACCTGATTAGCTACGGCAGCAGATTCTGCAGGAGGACTTCCGCAGGCACTACACGGGAGGCGGTGCAGCCAAGAAGACTGCTGAGGGGTATGGAGCTGCAGGAGGCAGCAGAGGAAGAGGGGGTGGGAGAGGCCGAGGCCGTGGGAGAGGCTTTAGTAGTGGGAGAGGCCGAGGTGACTACAATGAGGGGCATGGGAGCTCTGGTGGCAGGGGGATGACTAGAATGGAGGGCGCTTGCTGGTACTGCAAGAAGGCTGGACACCCATGGTTCAAGTGTTTCAGCCGGCCTGAGGGATGGGCGCCTCCAGGCATGAAGCCGCCAAGTGGTGAACGCGCACGAGGTGGCGCTGTGCAAGGTTCAGGTGCACAAGGTGTCCGAAGTTCACGTCGAAGTTTTGGAAGGAAACGTGGGCGCAGTACGGCACAAAACTACAGTTTTCATCGGCATACTACCCGCAAACGGATGTCCAGACCGAGCGCACCAATCAGACTATGGAGCAGCTGATAAGGACAAACTGCCCCAACCCCGCTCGCTGGGAAAACTCGCTCACCACGCTAGAGTTCGCGTTCAACAACGCCCTGTCCAGCACGACTAATCACTCCCCGTTCTTCTTGAATTACGGGATGGACCCGACGGTTCCTACGACGACGACACTCAACAACTCGGTCCCGCAGTCACACACATTTGTGACAGAACCGCAGGAGGTTCGCGAGAAGGCTGCGGGCGCAATCCGCAAGGCGAATACCATTTCCCGCGAATACACCGACCTTCTCCGGCGGGAACTCGTCTTGGCAGCTGGGCAACTAGTGCTACTCGACACGAAGAACCTGCACCTGCCCAGCCCGTCGAAGTTACGGCCACAATTTTGTGGATCATCAAGATGGTGACACCTGACACCGTGAAGCTGCTGCTACCCGACGACTGGAATATATATGACGCCTTCCACGCAATTTCGTGTCAGCCACGACAGACATTGCGCGACAAAATGCTGCACCAACAGCGCGACCTGTCCCGGAACCGACACTTGACCCGTCAGAAATTCTGGCGCATCGTGTACGGCTCGACGCAACCAGTCGCCACGTGGATTTTCTAATCTGTTGGACTGACCGCACCAGCGAAGATGACACGTGGGTGCCTTCCGCCTCGCTTGACGCGTCCCCGCTAATTGGTGATTACCTCGCACGCAGACGTGTTGCGGATATTGACCACCTTTCTTAAAAGGGGGGGTAGTGTAAGGAATTTTCCCGAATTCCTTATCGGGGTTGACTGCTTTGCATACAGCCCCGACTTTCGGACTCTGCACGTTCGGCCGACATCAAGGATGCCGAGGCTCCTCGCGTCGCCTTCGGCTTTTCCTTTTGCCAAACCTGCACCCAACCTCGCTCACCCGAGTTTCTCTCCTAGCTAGGCTAGCTACTACATTAGCGCGTGCCTTCATTGTATGCTGAGTTCGTTCAATCACAGTCTATTATTCGTTAATCTGCGCACTCTCTTTTACAACTCATAACACACACGAAAGCATCCATGTTACAAACGCATGCATGTAATATACACATACATATACTCGAGCCAATGAGTCACATGTCACATGTCACACGACACAAATAATAGTTTTGGTACTGCAAATGAATTATCGCAATTGTAACATGAGTATAACTAATTGTTCAACTTATGTTTATTACATAACCTGTTTGTTATAGCTACTGTAGTGTTTGTCATAAATCATGTAGGTGGTGCACCTCCCTTGTTTCCTATTTGTACCTTCTCTCCATATTGAATCCTCCTCTTTGGCCATACTCTCTCGATACCATCGCTATGCTCCTAGGTCCTCACTCCTACTTCCAAAGCCCCGTCCGATTCTGACATGTTATCGGAGTCAGGTTTAACCTAGGCCTAGGCTGTCATGGCCTGAGCTGCTAGTGGCTGTCGGAAAGAACGAACAGGAATGATGAACTAACAGTGCAAAACAGTACAAGTACCTAACCCTAGAATTGTGTACCCCTTATAGGCTAACCCACTGTAGCCTACACAAGCATAACATATATAATGTTTGACACACCCCCATAGGCAAAGTGGGGGAGAACTAGGGGTCACAAGACCAGTCAAGGCAGAGCAAGGCAAAACAAGCTCAGGGTGGATCTCAAGGATTCCACACAAATTCTGAGCACAAGCAAGCGGTCACAAGACCAGTTCACATGCAGGTTTATAATAGAGCAAGAGGTACAATGATCACAACCTAGCAGGAGTAAACATGCAGGTATATATATAAAGATCACAGTACAAACAGAGTCAAGAAGTGAGCAAGTGAGGTCCAGTAGGCACAAGACCTAGGAGAGTGCAAAAGCGCTGATGGTCACAAGGCTGAAGCGCCTTGGTGAACACATCAGCAGTGTTGGCCTCAGTGGCCACGTAACGGAGACAAAGCTGACCACGCTGCTGAAGCTCTCGAGCAAGGAAGTACCGCAGAGCGATGTGCTTCGTTCTGTGCTCCAGTCTGTGCTCCTCACACAAGGCAATGGCAGCCTTGTTGTCAACGTACAGCACTGGAGGGGAACGAGGCCGCTCTCCCAAGTCAGTCAGCAGGTAGGTCAGCCAGCGAAGCTCCTGGGCCGCCATGGCTGTGGCGTAGATCTCAGCCTCACAACTGGAGCTGAGAACAGAAGAAGAACGTGTAGAACGCCAAGAAACTGAGCCAGAGCCAAGGCTGAAGGTGTAACCCTGAGACGACCGCTGCGTAGCCTGGTCGTCGGCCCAAGAAGCGTCTGAGTGTCCAGTGAGTACAACACGGTCTCGCCCTCCAAGCACTAGCCCCATGCCCGACGTACTGCACAAGTAGCGCAACACCCTCTTAGCGGCATCCATGTGCTCCTTCCTGTGACGGCCAGGAGCGACATAGCGTGCAAGGATGCTAAGAGGGTATGCAAGGTCAGGTCGAGTGCAGATCATCAGGTACATGAGGCAGCCAACAAGCTCTGGATACGGGCCACTCGACTCTACGGACTCATCCGAAGGCAGAGCTGAGAGCGGGTGACCGGTAGGCAGAGGAGTGGCCTGAGGCGAGGAGTACGTGAAGCCGAAGCGCTGAAGGACCTGCTGCACCATGTGTGACTGAGTCAAGGTGATGGTGCGCCGTGCTCTGTCCCGAGTGATCCGCAAGCCAAGGTAGCTTGTCAGTTCACCCAGGTCTGTGCATGTGTGTCTCTTCTGCAGCTCGGACTTCACGTGGGCGAGTGCCTGAGTGTCAGCAGTGGCAAAGACCAAGTCGTCGACGCACACGAGGATGTAGAACGGCGGCAGCGAGGTGTCAGTGCGTAGAAACAAAGACGGGTCAGCAGTAGAAGGCGCAAACCCAAGAGCCGCGAGTGTCGTCCTCAGTGTGTCGTGCCACTCACGTGGCGCCTGTCGGAGACCGTAGACTGGCCGCTGGAGCCTCCACTGGGTACCAGGAGGGAACGACCCAGTGAAGCCAGGAGGGCGGCGCAGCCAGATCTCCTCGTGCAGACTGCCCTGCAAGAAAGCTGTGCTGAAGTCAAGAGAGTGAAGCTCGTAGTCTCGCTGAGCGGCTATGTGCAGCAGCACCCGAAGAGTAGTCATCTTCGGGGTGGGGGAGAAGGTATGGAAGAAGTCTACTCCCTCGCGCTGACTGAAGCCACGAGCCACGTAACGCGCCTTGAAGACAGGCGGAGAACCCGGTGGCCGCTTCACCCTGAAAATCCACATGCCACTGACGATGTTCGCCCCAGGTGGGGGAACCTCGTCGACGTAGGTGCCTGTGGACTTCTAGGAAGCCATCTCTGCGTCCATGGCTGTCTGCCAGTGAGAGGAGTAGGGACCTGCCACCGCCTCTGCGTAAGAGCGCGGGGTCGGGATGTCTGGTGCATCCGGGTCTCCCTCAGGGGCAACTAGCATGGACACAAGATGGGGCAAAGCAGCAGCAAAGCACTGGAACTCCTCCTGCCTGTCCTCAAGGACGTCCGTGCCTAGAGCACACTCACCCCCGACGGACGGAGGACAGACAGACTCAGACTCAGCAACAAGGCTAGCGGCGAAGTCTAGACGGCACGCGGCAGCAAAGTCAACCAACTCAGCGACCAGAGCAGACGCAGCAGAGGACTCAAAGGTAGGGTCAGTGACAACAGTGGCGAGGAGACGCGTGACTGTGGGACTGGCAGCACGACGGGAGTCAGACTCCAGGTCAGGAAGAGTAGGGAGAGAGGACGCAGGAGGAGACGGCAGAGGGACACGCTGAGGAGCAGTGGAGCGACGCAGTGTCATGTAGTGAGTGCCAGGGACAGGAGGAGGACGCTCACGTGTGCCACGACGACTAGTGTGCGCAGGACGAACAGGCGACGCAGGACGAGACGCAGGCTCACGACGCTCGGTAAGACCTCCTGTGGGACCGGTGTAAGGAGAGGGACCAGGGAGAGGCGAGGCAGGTGGTAACTGTGACTGCGACTGGACAGGCTGCAGACACTCTACGGAGGGAGGAGGACAAGGAGGAGGAGCGAGACCAAGAACCTGCTGAAGGAGCGGGACGAAGTACGGTCGCGGCCTCGTAGCGTCTCCAGAGCCAGCAGGGACACCAGCACCGGGGACCTCAGCACCAGCAGTAGCTCCACCGTGCGGGTCCGCAGCACCAGCAGCAGCTCCACCGCCCGGGTCCTCAGCACCAGCAGCAGCTCCACCGTCCGGGTCCGCAGCACCAGCAGCAGCTCCACCGCCCGGGTCCGCAGCACCAGCAGCAGCTCCACCGGCCGGGTCCGCAGCACCAGCAGCAGCTCCACCGCCCGGGGCCTCAGCACCAGCAGCAGCTCCACCGTCCGCGTCCTCAGCACCAGCAGCAGCTCCACCGTCCGGGTCCTCAGCACCAGTAGCAGCTCCACCGTCCGGGTCCCCAGCACCAGCAGCAGCTCCACCGTCCGGGTCCTCAGCACCAGCAGCAGCTCCACCGTCCGGGTCCGCGGCACCAGGGGCTCCACTCCGAAGACTGCAGCGCCGCGTGTACCACTCTCGGATCTGCTGAAGGAAAGGGAGCTCCCGGGGAGGTGGGGCAGCACGGGTACCGGCACCAGGAGCACCCCTCCGGAGGCTGCAGTACCGGAGGTACCTCTCCTGCAGCTGCTGGGAGGAGAGGGCTCCTCCAGGTGTAGCACGCTCAGGCTCAGCACCACCAGACTCAGCACCCCCAGACTCAGCACCCCCAGTCTCAGCACCTCCAGGCTCAGCACCTCCAGGCTCAGCACCTCCAGGCTCAGCACCCCCAGTCTCAGCACCTCCAGACTCAGCACCTCCAGGCTCAGCACCCCCAGTCTCAGCACCCCCAGGCTCAGCACCCCCAGGCTCAGTACCCCGAGGAGGACGCGACTCGACGGCTACCTCGACAGGCTCAACGGGGTCTACCTGAGACACACCTGAGGGAGCGGCACCCTGAGGGGGGAGGGGCTCTACAACAGCAGCACCTGGCGCGAGGAAGAGAGGCGGAGGGGGGAGCGGGGCAGTGCGGTAGGGGAAGAGACGGTAGAAGGGGACCGACTCGTCGAACGTGACGTCCTGAGAGGGGAAGACACGGCGCGAGACAGGGTGGTAAAACTGCCAGCCAGACGCGTCAGGGACAAAACCAAGGAAGACACAGGGGACAGCTCGACGAGAGAGCTTGTCCGCGGACGTGTCGCGGACAAAGGCACGAGATCCCCAGACGCGGAACACCGACGCATCGCCAACCTCTCCCGTCCAACGCAGTGTCGGCGAGGTCTCCGGAGCGGAGACACGGGGCCAGAGGTTGAGCTGATGCGCGGCGTACCGGACAGCAAACGGCCACAGAAAATGGGGGGCAGCCGCATGGACCAAGGAGGTACGAGCGACCTCCATGACCAGGCCAATGCGGCGCTCAGCAACCCCATTCTGCTGCGGAGAGGCCGGAAGTGTGAACGTCTGCTCAATGCACTCCTCCTGACAGAAGGCGCGCAAGAGGTCGGAGGAAAACTCACCGCCCCTATCAGAGTGCAGTCGCAGGACCGGAAGGTCCGAGCGAAAGCGCCGCTCCAGCTGGAGACGAGTAGCGCGGATCCAAGGGATCAAGACATCAGAGACCTCACCCTTGGTGCGCAAGGGGAAGACCGTGGTGTAGCGCGTGTAGTCGTCAACTACCAGCAGAAAGTAGCGCTCCCCGCCCTGTCCACGGACGCGGGCGGGGCCCCACACGTCCAGGTGGAGTGTCTGCAGAGGAGCCTCCGTCGGGGGAAACGCAGAAGAGTGAGGAGCGGCGCGCTGCCGCCCCTCGACACAGGGAATACAGGGAGGAGCCGGCGAGGGTGGGAGGGGAGGGAGAACCCTGGGAAGACCAGAGACAAGGTACCGCTGGTGCATGGTCCGAAGGCGCTGCACGGACGGGTGGCCAAGTCGGTGGTGCCAGAGGACGGTGTCGTGCGCGAGAGACCGACACGAGCAGGGGGCGGACAGCTGACCTGACGCAGACGCAGACGCAGCCACCTGTGGGGACCCAGTGGTCAGTGTGTACAGGTCCGACCCTGGCTCCCGAGTGAAGGTAGCCAGGTGACGACCCGTCCGAGCACACGTGCAGTGTGTCACACGCTCGTAGGCAGGGGTGAACTGGTGAACACCCCCGTCCTGGAGCGCGCTACCTGCCACCAAGTTCGTAGAGAACGAGGGGAGGTAGAGCCCTGACAGTGTGCCGGACGGGACCGCCGGACAGGGAAGGACAGTGGAGGAGGTCGCAATGACCGGACCCCCAGAGGGGTCAGCGAGGGAGACAGCAACTGGCCGAGCAAGTGGCTCAAGGACAGTGCGGTCACGAAAGAAACAGCGTGAAGCACCTGAGTCCAGGGTGAAGGTGTGCAGTGCCTCAGTCGACTCAGTACCAGGGGGGACAGACGCACGAGCACCTAGAGCGACAGCCTCACCATCACCTGAGGGAGCAGACACGCAAGTACCTGCAGCGGCAGTCTCACTAGCACCTGGAGCGGCAGTCTCACTGGTCAGAATGCCCGGGTCGGGCGGAACACACAAGTACTGAGCACCCTCTCCACTAGTAAACATGGCATACATGGCAGTGAGAATAGCATCAAAGTCTAGAGCCCAGATATCAACCCCCTTCCTCTCCAGATCAGCCCAGCGGGGCAGCTCAGCGCCATCAGGGAACTGGGTGCGCCAAGCGTCGGTAAGGCGCGCGAAACAGCGCTGCGTGGGGTGCGGCCTCCCACACTGCTGACCAGTGCGGTCACCAGTGCGGATGACATACGTGCAGCTAAGACGCTGGGCATACCACTCACGGGCCTCCTGGAGCGACGGAGTGTGCTGCTGGCTCAGACCACCGCCAGCGCCTCCACGGCCACCACCACTGCCGCCACCTCCGCGACCACCGCCTCCCCTGCCGCTGCCACGACCACCTCCGCCCCCACCGCCGCCCCCGCCCCTGCCACCACCCCCGCCGCTGCCGTCACCACCCCCACTGCCGCCACTAGCCTCTCCAGCCCCTCCTCCACTCCCACCGCCTCCACCCCCACCTCCTCCGCCGCCACCTCCACCCTTGCCCCCTCTCGTCCTGCGGCGCCCGCTCGAAGCAGACGCGGTCCCGACCTTCTCAGCACCAAGAAGGTCGACAGCAGAAGCAGAGGCGACAGAGGGAAGGAGGGGGGAAGGGGAACACCCCTCAAAGAAAGGAGTGCGGGGGTCACCACGAGAGGCACCTACAGCGACGACACTCGCCTCGGCTGCAAGTAGCTCCTTCTCGAGGAGGGCAATGGTGAGCTCAGTGGGGCAGCGAGCTAGAAACTGGTCCCTGACTGCGCGCAGAGAGTCAGGGAGGCGGGTGACTAGGTGGTAGAGAACGAGCCAGAGCGGGGGGGGGTTGTTAGCTAGGAACTCGGCAGGCATAGCAGCGCGGAAGCGGGCCTCACTAGTCTTGAGGTGGGTGATGAGGTCAGCAACGGTGTGGAAGGAGGCCAGGTCGGGGAACAGGTAGGGGAGGGAGAGGCGGCCTAGTGCGGCAGAAGCAGGCGAGGAGTAGCGAGCAACTACAGCAGTGTACAGGTCCTTAGCAGTCTTGTGCTGGCCAAAGTGCTCGCGCTCATCTAGCGGCAGGGAGTTGCGAATGGCAAAGCGAGCGTGAGCGTCACGAGTCTGCCACTGTGAGCGCTGAGTGCTGTCAGCAGTAGTAGGAGGGGCAGTAGCGTGGCCTAGGGCGTGATCGTACAGTGAAATATCTTCCTTGGCAGTGTAGGTAGAGGTGCAGGTCATCAAGCCAGGTGTCAAACTTCACTGGGCGGCCCTCAGTGTCAAAAGCGAGTACAGGAGGAGTAGCCATAGCAGCAGTAGCAGTGGCAGTAGCAGCAGTAGGAGTAGCAGTTAGGACAGCGCGGCTCGGCTAGGGCTGTGCGGCTCGGCTAGGGCGGCGCGGCTCGGTTCGGGGCGCGCGGCTCGGGTTGGATCGGGCGGCTGTAGCAGTCGCGGGGCCGTTCGGGGCCGCTAGGGGCTAGCGCGGGGCCGTTCGGGGCCTCTAGGGGCGAGCGCGGGGCCGTACAGGGCCGTAAGGGGCGGGCGCGGGGCCGTTCGAGGCCTCTAGAGGCGAGCGCTGGGCCGTACAGGGCCGTGAGGGGCGGGCGCGGGGCCGTTCGGGGCCGTAAGGGGCGAGCGCGGGGCCGATCGGGGCCGCTAGGGGCTAGCGCGGGGCCGTTCGGGGCCTCTAGGGGCGAGCGCGGGGCCGTACGGGGCCGTAAGGGGCGAGCGCGGGGCCGTTCGGTGCCTCTAGGGGCGAGCGCGGGGCCGTACAGGGCCGTAAGGGGCGGGCGCGGGGCCGTTCGGGGCCGTAAGGGGCGAGCGCGGGGCCGATCGGGGCCGCTAGGAGCGAGCGCGGGGCCGTTCGGGGCCGTAAGGGGCGGCGCGCGGGTCACTAGGGGGGGATCGCGAGTCGCGGGGCCTTAGGGGGCCGTGAAAAACGAGGCGCCCTAGGGCGCAGGTAGGTAGGTAGGTAGGTGGGCCCTAAAAAAACGGTCCTAGCGAAGGACCTGCTCTGAAACCATGTCGGAAAGAACGAACAGGAATGATGAACTAACAGTGCAAAACAGTACAAGTACCTAACCCTAGAATTGTGTACCCCTTATAGGCTAACCCACTGTAGCCTACACAAGCATAACATATATAATGTTTGACAGTGGCGTGGATTCTGCTACTGCGTCCCTGAAATCTGCTACTGCCACGAAATCTGCAATTGCCACGAAATCTACTGCTACCGCAAACATCCCAAAATTCCCAGCGCAAAATGTCAAAACTTAAATGCTTATGTTTGTGTAGGCTGTATGGGGGTTAGCACTAGGGGGTACAGAAATCTTCTCGACATATGTTTGTACCCCTCCTTTGACCTAACTCATCACTACCTCTTCTAACATGGTATCAGAGCAATTAGGTCTTTAGGACCGTTCTTTTTAAGAGGGCCCACCGTTAGTTCCTCCCCTTTCACTGCCCGAATCGCGCCCCTAAGGCACGTCGATTTTCTCCCCGAATCGCGCCCGTAGAGGCATTGTTTTTTTTTTTCCTGCGCGAACACGCCCCTTAGTGCGCCCGTGCGCCTTCCCTGCCCCGCGCTGCTTCCCTACCGCGCGCAGCCCGTACAGCCCACACGCTGCCCGCGCGCAGCCCGTACAGTCCGCGTGCCGCCCGCACGCAGCCCATACAGCCCGCTACAGGCCTGCGCGCAGCCTGTACAGCCGGTGCTAGGCCCGCGCGCAGCCCATACAGCCCGCTGCAGGCCCGCGGGCAGCCTCTACAGCCCACGCCAGGCCCGCGCGCAGCCCATACAGCCCCCGCACACTTGCCCTGCCCTGCGTGCGCCTGCTGCCCGCCGTCGCGTGCGCCTGCTGCCCCGCAGGCGTGCGCCCCCTGCTGCTCACCGTCGCCCGCACAGCCCGCACAGCCTGCGCGCTGCCAAAGTCGCGCCCTACTGCCCGTGCCGCCCTGCCCGAGCCGCGCGCGCCCTTACTGCCCGTGCCGCACTGCCCTGCCCGCACAGAAACTATTACAGCTTCCGCTACTACTGCCCCTACGATGACGACTATCTCAGTTCTTACCTTCTATGCGGAGGGCCGCCCGATTAGATTTGACACCTGGCTCGACGACCTTCAGCTGTACTTACAGAGCGGATCTCAAGATGATGTTTCTCTTTTCGAGCACACGTCAGGGTCCCTACCCGCTCCAGCCGAGACAGCTGACCGCCTAGCTCGCTCACAATGCGTTTCCCGTAATGCTACTGCTTGCCTTGCTGTCCGCAACCACCTCCCGCTAGATGAACGGGCCCACTTTGGCCAACTGAAGACTGCCAAAGCTCTCTATGACGCCGTTGTAGCTCGCTACTCTTCCCCCTCTACTGCTGCCCTAGGGCGTCTCATGCTGCCGTATCTGTTTCTCGAGCTGTCCGACTTCCCCACTATCGCCGATCTCATCACCCACCTTCGCACTAGTGACACTCGCCCGCTTCCGCGCTGCCCTCAAGCCCACCTTCTGGCTGCGAACCCGCCCCCTATGTACTTCACCTTTTACTTCTTTGTTACCCACCTCCCTGACTCTCTTCACGCAGTTAGGGATCACTTCCTCGCCCTTGACCCCACCGAGCTCACCGTCGACGTGCTAGAGACTAGTGCCGTAGCTGTCGCTGCTTCTCGTGGCACTCCATGCACTCCCTTCTTTGAGAGGTGTTCTCCCTCTCTTCTTGCGCCCTCTGTTGCCTCTGCTGCTACTGTTGACTTCCTTCGTGCTGAGGAGGTTGGTGCTGCGTCTGCTCTTAGCGGGAGGCGCCGCAGCGGCAAGGGCAAGGGGGGCAAGGGTGGTGGGGGTGGTGCTAGTGGAGGTGGCAGTGGTGGAGCTGGCGGTGGTGGAGGTGGCGGCGGTGGAGGTGGTGGTGGCGGCAGCGGTGGTGGCAGTGGCGGCGGCGGAGGCGGTAGAGGCGGTGGTGGCGGCGGTGGCGGTGGTGGCGGTGGTGGCGGTAGTGGAGGCTCTGGGGGTGGACAGCGGCAGCAGCTGCGCCAGCTTGAGACGCCCACGCCCCAGCAGCTTCGTGGCCCTTCGGGGGGTGGTGTTCGTTGCACGTACATCAGGCGTACAGGTACCTAGACTGGCTTCCCCTGTGGGAAGGTGGGACACACTGAGCCCCGCTGCTTCTTTCGTCTCGAGGATGCCTGGCGCACCGAGTACGGTGTTGACGCTGAGATCCCAAACTGGTTAGGCTTGCTCAGGGCTGGGATAGACGTCTTCAATGTTGGCTTTGATAAGATTCTTGCTACCATGCATGCTATGTATGTTAGCTCTACTAGTGCTGAGGGTGACTGCTACTTGTGTGTGCCTCCAAATCCTGGTATAGCGACTGCTGCTCTAGGTGCTAGTGTGTCTGCTGTCCCAGGTGCTACTCCTGCTGAGGCCCTGCACACTTTCACACTTGACTCTGGCGCGTCACGCTGTTTCTTTCAAGACAGCACTACAGTCACACCGCTCACTGCACCTGTCCCGGTCTCTCTGGACGACCCCTCTAGGGGCCCAGTCGTTGCACGTGCCTCCACTGTTTTCCCGTGTCCGGCAGTCCCCTCTGGTTCACTCTCAAGTCTCCACCTCCCCTTGTTCTCTACGAACTTGGTGAGTAACGCCGTCCTTCAGGATGAGATGGTCACTACCACTACTCGTGGAGGTGCGCGTGTGGCGATCTGTACGTGTGCTCGGACGGGCCGCCACCTGGCCACGTTCACACGGAGGCCTGGGTCTAGCCTGTACACACTGACTACTGCACCTACACAGGTTGTTGCGTCTGGTCAGGTGTCTGCGTCAGGTAGCTGCGTCTTGCTCGTGTCGGCTTCTCACGCACCAGACTCTTCTTTGGCACCACCGCCTTGGTCACCCCTCCCTGCCGCGTCTGCGTAGCTTGCACTCTCGTCTCCTTGTCTCTGGCCTCCCCAGGTCCCTGCCCCCTCTCCCGCGCTCGCTTGCACCGCCGTGTCTTCCCTGCGTCGAGGGGCGGCAGTGCATCGCTCCTCACTCATCCTCGGCAACCCGCATCCATGGACAGGACAGGACTGTTGTTGACGACTACACATGGTACACGACTGTCTTCCCCTTGCGCAGCAAGGCTGATGTCCCTACTGTCTTGATCCCCTGGATCCGCACTGTCCGTCACCAGCTCCGCGCTCGGTTCCAGCAAGACCTTCCTGTCCTTCACTTTGTGTCCGCTCTCCCTTTGAGCTCTCGGCATCCACTCCTTAAGAACAGCCGCTGCCACCTCCCCCTTAGTCTTCGAGGGTTACACCCACACCGCACGCGTGTGGTCGTCCACAATGGTCAAGAAGTAGCGGCTGCCCGAGAGAGAAAGGGCCCTAGTGGGGCCCACCACATCCATGTGCACAAGCGCAAGTGGTGCCTTGGCTGGTCCCGTGCTGCTGCTGAAGGGAAACTTTGTGAACTTCGTTTCAAGGCATGTAGGGCAGCTCCCAATCTCCTTTGCTGCCCCCTTCACCTCCAATCCCTTCAAGCTCCCATCCTTCACTAACTTCTGCAGCATAGGGATGTTGATGTGACACAGCCTCTCGTGCCACGTCTCCCAATCGGCCTCACCACTCCCATGCAGCTGTTGCATCCACACCCGTAAGCACCTCACCATGTGGTTGCTATGGTTGCAGCACCTTCTTGACTGCATCCAGGGCCCCATCAGTTGGTGCAGTCTCCTCTCCTCCCGCAGTTGCTTTAGCCGTTGCTGCTGCCGCTGCCGTTGCTGGAGGTTTCCCATTCCAAGGGATGATGGGCAGCTGCCACAGGTCCTTGATGTAGCTGCTCTTCTCCTCCAGATCCCACGGCGCTGTGCACACGTTTTGTGTCGACTACCAACCCGCGTAAACAAACGGCAAACAGTTGCGCGCCTTAGTTGAAGTGGCGAGCTATAGTGATAGCTTTGACGCACGGGGCTTGGATGTAGTCATGTGTATATGCAGGCAATTTAATTAGCCCCTCGTGCTTGCTGATGCTGCACGATCCCGTTGTCCAGTCGATGACGGGGTTGTGCCGTCGCAGCCAATCACGTCCCAGCAGCACGTCGCAGCCGTCCAGCGTCGTCGCGAGAAACTTCATGCTGAAGCCGAAATCGTCGCCGCATTCGAACCTCACCGTCTGTGTTTCCTCCAAAATCGCCAGAGGCGTCCCATCCACGAAGAGAGCGTCGATTTCGGGCAGACACCTGTCCAATTGCAGCTTGCATTTTTGTGCTGTCACCAAGTGGAAGAGGCTATGGCTGGCCCCTCCGTCGACGAACATTTTTAAATTATGTTTTAGCACCTTGCCAGCGACCCGTACAGAGTGATCCATATGATTATCCCCGTTATTCGGCCGAGTGCGATCGATTGCATGAATCGGGACCGCGACTCGGTGGGGATGGTGGGGTTCGGGCGACGGAGCACAGTCAGTAAAGGGCCCGTTATTTACTGCTCTTCCCATTTCCCTGCTCCTTCCTGTCGTCTCCTTTCACCGGCGTTTTCTCGAGGCACTCGCGCATGTAGTGACCCTCGGAGGGTAACATGGTCCCTTAGGAGGGCGGTCGGGTGTATGGACGGCGTTGATCGTGGTCTGTTGGGTCTGGCCACGAAAACGGTTTCCCTCCCGGGACACACCTGCTGTAGTGAAGAAGACTTCAACGCCGAAAAGCCACCCCTTCACAGTAGTAGTCTTGTCCGTAGGGTTGAACGGGGGCGGGTTGACGGGTTTAATCTTGATCGTTGTTACTGCAATTGGTGTTGCTGCCGCTCGTTGCCTAACTTATTCTTCGAAGTCACGTGTGAGCACATCCAACGGATTGCTCAACGTCTGACTGTTGCTCTCGCCTTCGTCCTCGGGCGACTCCTAACGCGCTTCACCTCGCGTCCGGCGTAGCTCGGCGTTTTCTCCTCGTAATGTTGTCACTTCTGCGGATAGTGTCTTCGCTGTTGCCTGTAGTGTCAAACTATATGTGCTGCATATTGTCTAGGCTGTAGTGGGGTAGCCCATATGGGGTACAACCCAATGTTAGGGTTAGTTTATGTACCCAACTCTTGATCAATGCATTCATTCTTGTCTCTAGATTCTAACATGGTTTCAGAGCAGTAGGTCCGTAGGACCGTTTTTTTTCGGGCCCACCTACCGCTACCCCACGCCTGTGCCTATGTCTGAGCCTGTGCCTGTGACGTGCTGCGCTGCGCGCGCCGTCTGCCTGTAGCCTACTGCCTGCTGCCTACTGTGTTGTCTGCTGCTGCTACCGCGCAGACCTAAGTCACGCACGCTGCCCGCTGCTGCCTCAAGCGTCGCCCTCGCTGCTCGCGCCGCTCTGCTGCCCCTCACACGCCGTCAGCGCAGCGCACAGCCCCCAGCGAGCCGCGTGCAGCCCCGTCGAACCGCGTGCAGCCCCGTCGAGCCGCGCGCAGCCCGGATCTACCGCGCGCAGCCCCCGCCGAGCCGCGCGCAGCCCCGTCGAGCCGCGCGCAGCCCCGTTGAGCCGCGCGCAGCCCGTTTTCTGCTGCGCGCAGCCCCGTCGAGCCGCGCGCAGCCCGTTTTCTGCTGCGCGCGGCCCCGCCGAGCCGCGCGCAGCCCGCTGCTGCCGCGCGCGACCCCCCCCCCCGAGCCGCGCGCAGCCCCTGCCGAGCCGCGCGCGGCCTGCTGCTGCTGTGCGCAGTCCCTGCCGAGCCGCGCGCGGCCAGCTGCTGCTGCGCGCGGCCTGTTTCTGCCTCCCGCAGCCCGCGCTCGGCCCACAGCAGCCCCGCGCGCTGCCCTGCATAGCCTGCAGCTGCATCGGCCCCGACCTTCCGCTGCTGCGGCCCCTCGCTGCTGCTGCCGAGGCCCCGACCTGCCGCTGATGCGGCCCCCACTCTGCGACTGCCGCTGAAGCGGCCCCCCACCCTGCAGTTGCTGCGGCCCTACTCTACTGTCGCTGTTCCGGCCCCATCGCCGCTGCAATCGTGCGCCTACTCGGCCCTGCTCGCCCGGCGAGCACCTGCCCTTCCAGCCTTTGGTGAGCGACTGCCTGCCTGCCTGACGGCCTGCCTGCCTGCCTGCCTGACTGCCTGCCTGCCTGCCGGCCTGCCTGCCTGTCTGTCTGCCTGCCTGCCTGCCTGCCTGCCTGCCTGTCTGCTTGCCTGCCTGCCTGCCTGCCTGCCTGGCTGCCTGCCTGCCTGCCGGCCTGCCTGCCTGCCTGCGTTCCTGCCTGCCTGCCTGCTTGCCTGCCTGCCTGCCACGCCTGCCCTGCCCGCGCTACTGCTACTGGCGGGTGGTCAGATGCAGCTCCAGCGACGTTCACGCGAGCCTCTCACGCCCCAGCAGCTTAGTGAGTGGTATACTAGCTGGGGTTGTCGCGGTAGCCGTAGTAGCTGTCGCCCTGGGGCTGGTCAGTTGGGAGCGTCTAGCAGTGGCCAGCTGCAGCTGCAGGGGCGTCCACGCGAGACACTTACGCCTCGGCAGCTCCAGGAGTGGTACGCTCAGTGTAGCAGGTCTACACGTACAGTTCGCTGCCCGTACGTCATTCGCACAGGTGCTAGGACTGGTCAGCCTTGTGGGACGCTTGGTCACACACAGTCCCGCTGCTTCGCCCGTCTGAGCGACGACTGGCGCACAGTGTTTGGCGACGAGGCTGAGCTCCCCACCTGGCTGGAGCTGCATGGACAGGGGGTAGATATCTTTGCGCCTGACTATGATGCTATTCTCACTGCCATGTATGCATTGTCTACTAGTGCTGACCGTGCCTGTTGCCTGTGCGTACCGCCTGACCCTGGTGAGGCTGCTGCCCTAGGTGCTAGTGCGTCTCCTGCTCTAGGTGCTGGTGAGGCTGCTGCTCTCGGTGCTAGTACGTCTACTGCTCTAGGTGCTGGTGAGGCCGTGGCTTCAGGTGCTGCTGTGTCTGCTCTCTCTGGTACTGCGCCCGTTGCGGTCTCGCACACCTTCACCCTTGACTCAGGAGCTTCCCGCTCCTTCTTTCGCGACTGCACCGCACTCACGCCGCTCCGTCGGCCAGTCCCGGTCTCCCTGGCGGACCCCTCTGGGGGTCCAGTCCTTGCCCACTATTCCACGGTTCTGCCGTGTCCGGCCGTCCCGTCCGGCTCGCTGTCAGGTCTTTACCTCCCCTCGTTCTCTACGAACTTGGTGAGTGGAGCTGACCTCCAAGATGGGGGGGTTCACCAGTTCACTCCTGCGAGTCAGCGAGTGACTCACTGTACGTGTGCTAGGACGGGCCGGCACTTGGCCACGTTCACCCGTGCACCTGGCTCGAGTCTGTACACACTGACCACTGAGTCCCCTCAGGTAGCTGCGTCTGCGTCTGGTCAGCTGGCGGCCCCCTGCGAGTGTCGCGCTTTGTCGCACGACACTCTCCTGTGGCACCACCGCCTTGGTCACCCGTCCTTGCCTCGCCTGCGTAGCATGCACTCTCGCTCCCTGGTCTCTGGTCTCCCCAGGTCTCTGCCTGCCCTCCCTCCCTCGCCTGCGCCGCCCTGCATTCCTTGCGTCGAGGGGCTCCACTGCAGACGCTCCACCTGGACGTGTGGGGCCCAGCCCGCGTCCAGGGACAGGGCCACGAGCGGTACTTCCTGCTGGTTGTCGACGACTACACGCGTTACACCACGGTCTTCCCCTTGCGGAGCAAGGCGGATGTCCCTGCTGTTTTGATCCCCTGGATCCGCGCTGTTCGTCTCCAGCTCCGCGAGCGGTTCCGGTCGGACTTTCCTGTCCTGCGTCTGCACTCTGACAGAGGTGGTGAGTTCTCCTCCGACCTCTTGGCAGCCTACTGTGCGGAGCACGGCATCACCCAGTCGTTCACGCTTCCGGCCTCTCCGCAGCAGAATGGGGTTGCTGAGCGCCGCATTGGCTTAGTCATGGAGGTCGCTCGTACCTCCATGATCCATGCGGCTGCCCCCCATTTTCTGTGGCCGTTTGCGGTCCGGTACGCCGCGCATCAGCTCAACCTCTGGCCCCGTGTCTCCTTGCCGGAGACCTCGCCCACACTGCTGTGGACGGGGAAGGTTGGCGATGCGTCGCGTTTCCGGGTCTGGGGTGCTCGTGCCTTTGTCCGCGATACCACCGCGGACAAGCTCTCCGCCCGCGCTGTTCCCTGTGTCTTCCTTGGCTTTGTCCTTGACGCGCCTGGCTGGCAATTTTACCACCCCACCTCGCGCCGTGTCTTTGCGTCTCAGGACGTCACGTTCGACGAGTCGGTTCCCTTTTACCGTCTCTTCCCCTACCGCACTGCCTCGCTCCCCCCCCCCGCCGCTCTTCCTCGCTCCAGGTGCTCCCCAGGTAGACCCCCTCCCCGCTCCCGGTCCTGCTCCTTCAGGTGTTTCTCAGGTAGACCCTCCTCCCTTGACTGCGCCGGTTGAGGTCACTGGTGACTCAGGTCCTACTGAGAGTGGTCCTGCTCGGGGTGCTACTTCTGGGGGTGCTGAGCCTGGGGGTGCGGAGCCTGGAGGTGCTGAGCCTGGGAGTGCTGAGCCTGAGGGTGCGGAGCTTGAGGGTGTGGAGCCTGGTGGTGCTGAGCCTGAGTGTGAGGGGTCTGGGGGTGCTGAGCTTGGCGGTACTGACGCTGGAGGTTCTGGAGCTACTGAGGGTGCTGGCGCTGGAGGTTCGGGAGCTGCTGGAGGGCCTAGTACTGGTGGCGCTGGAGCTGGAGGTTCTGGAGCTGCTGAGGGTGCTCGCGCTGGAGGTTCTGGAGCCGCTGGAGGTACTGGTGCTGAGGGTACTGACACCGGAGGTTCTGGAGCCGTTGGGGGTGCGGGCGCTGAGGGTTCTGAGTCTGCTGTTGCGCGGTCTCCTTGGAGTGGCCGCCTTCGTCCACGTGTGCCTCTCACCCCACAGCAGCTGCAGGACTGGTACGGTCGCCGTCAGCGTCGCGCTGCTGGAGCTAGGAGTCGTGCTGGTCCTTTGTCTACTGGAGGTGCTGGAGTTGCTGGTTCTGGGGGTGCTGCTGCAGGAGACACTGAGGCTGGAGACCATGGGACTGGAGGTGCTGGCTCTGGGGGTGCTGCTGCTGGAGACACTGAGGTTGGAGACCCTGGGGCTGGAGGTGCTGGTTCTGGGGGTGCTGCTGCTGGAGACACAGAGGTTGGAGACCCTGGGACTCGAGGTGTCGGCTCTGGGCCTGGAGCTTCTGGAGCTGCTGGAGGCACTGGAGCTGCTGGAGCTGCTGGTACTGGTGCAGCTGCGCCGACACGACTGTTCTTCGCTCCGCCGTCTCCGTCGTCTCTGTTCTTCGTCAGGTTCTTACTCTTCCGTCGTCTACTGGTCTTCCGTTACAGTCTGGCTCACCGCTGCCTGCTCCTTCTCCTTACACTGAGCAGACTGGTAGTCCTGCTGAGCGTCGTGAGCCTGCGTCGCGTCCTGTTTCGCCTGTTCGTCCTAGTCGTACCGGTCGTCGTGTTCCCCGGCGCACACCTCGTAGTCCGTCGTCCTTCCTCTGCTCCGCAGCCTGTTCCTCTGCCGTCTCCTCCTGCGTCCTCTTTGCCTGACGTTCCGGACCCGGCGTCTGACCGGTTTCGTGCTGAGCACCCCACTGTCACGCGTCTCCTAGCCACAGTTGTCACTGACCCGTCGTTTGAGTCTACTGCTGCGTCTGCCTTGGTCGCTGAGCTTGTTGACTTTGCTGCTGCCTGTCGTCTAGACTACGCCGCTAGTCTTGTTGTTGAGTCTGAGTCTGTCTGTCCTCCGTCCGTCGGGGGTGAGTGTGCTCTTAGCACGGACGTCCTTGAGGACAGGCAGGAGGAGTTCCAGTGTCTTGCTGCTGCTTTACCTCATCTTGTGTCCTCGCTACTTGCCCCTGAGGGAGACCCGGATGCACCAGACATCCCGACTCCGCGCTCTTACGCAGAGGCGATAGAGGGTCCCTACTCCTCTCAGTGGCAGGCAGCCATGGACGCAGAGATGGCTTCCTGGAAGTCCACAGGCACCTACGTTGACGAGGTTCCCCCACCTGGGGCGAACATCGTCAGTGGCATGTGGATTTTCAGGGTGAAGCGGCCGCCGGGTTCTCCGCCTGTCTTCAAGGCGCGTTACGTGGCTCGAGGCTTCAGTCAGCGAGAGGGAGTAGACTTCTTCCAGACCTTCTCCCCCACCCCGAAGATGACCACTCTTCGGGTGCTGCTGCACGTTGCTGCTCACCGTGACTACGAGCTTCACTCTCTTGATTTCAGCACAGCTTTCCTGCAGGGCAGCCTGCACGAGGAGATCTGGCTGCGCCGCCCCCCGGGCTTCACTGGGACGTTCCCTCCTGGTACCCAGTGGAGCCTCAGCGGCTGGTCTACGGTCTCCGCCAGGCGCCACGTGAGTGGCACGACACACTGAGGACTACGCTTGCGGCTCTTGGGTTCGCGCCTTCTACTGCTGACCCGTCGTTGTTTCTGCGCACCGACACTTCACTGCCGCCGTTCTACATCCTCGTGTACGTCGACGACTTGGTTTTTGCCACTGCTGACACTGAGGCTCTCGCCCACGTGAAGTCGGAGCTGCAGAAGAGACACACGTGCACAGACTTGGGTGAGCTGCGCAGCTACCTTGGCTTGCAGATCACCCGAGACAGAGCACGTCGCACCATCACCTTGACTCAATCACACATGGTGCAGCAGGTCCTTCAGCGCTTCGGCTTCACCTGGTCTTCAGCACAGGCCACTCCTCTGGCTACAGGTCACACGCTCTCAGCTCCACCTTCGGACGAGTCCGTAGAGCCGAGTGGTCCTTACCCAGAGCTAGTCGGCTGCCTCATGTACCTGATGACTTGCACTCGACCTGACCTCGCGTACCCTCTTGGTCTCCTGGCTCGCTACGTGGCTCCTGGTCGGCACCGACCTGAGCACATGGCTGCTGCTAAGAGGGTACTACGCTACTTGTGCAGCACATCAGGCATGGGGCTAGTGCTTGGAGGGACGAGCCCAGTTGTCCTCACTGGGCACTCAGACGCTTCTTGGGTTGACGACCTGGCTACTCAGCGGTCGTCACAGGGTTACACCTTCAGCCTTGGCTCTGGTTCAGTTTCGTGGCGTTCTACACGCTCGTCTTCAGTTCTCGGCTCCAGTTGTGAGGCTGAGATCTACGCCACCGCCATGGCTGCACAGGAGTTACGCTGGCTCACCTACCTGCTGACTGACTTGGGAGAGCAGCCTCGTTCTCCTCCAGTGCTGTACGTTGACAACAAGGCCGCCATTGCCTTGTGTGAGGAGCACAGACTGGAGCACAGAACGAAGCACATTGCTCTGCGTTACTTCCTGGCTCGAGAGTTGCAGCAGCGAGGCCAGCTTCGTCTTCGCCACGTGGCCACTCGGGCCAACACTGCTGATATATTCACCAAGGCACTTCTGTCTGGTGATCATCAGCGCTTTTGTACTCTGTTGGGCCTTGTGCCTACGTTTCCACACTTGTTGTAGTCTCTGCTTGTACTGTGATCTGTACATATATATATATATATATGCATGCTGGCTCTTGCTAGGTAGCCATCACTGTACTGTTATTGCTGCATATATATCTCTGCATGTGAACTGGCCCTGTGGCCCTTTGCTTGTGCTCGGAATGCGTGGTGACGTTGTGATCCACCCTGAGCTTGTTTTGCTTCTCTTGACTGGTCGTGTGACCCCTTGTTCTCCCCCACTTTGCCTATGGGGGTGTGTCAAACTATATGTGCTGCATATTGTCTAGGCTGTAGTGGGGTAGCCCATATGGGGTACAACCCAATGTTAGGGTTAGTTTATGTACCCAACTCTTGATCAATGCATTCATTCTTGTCTCTAGATTCTAACATGTAGTGCTGCCATTTGCGCTAGCATCTCGGTTAGCTTCTCCTGATCCATGAGTTGGAGACTTCGTCTGGTGGGCAGATGGGTATCCGTGACCTTCAGGCGAGTGAAAAACACGAACTATCGGAGTCGGGTAGGATTTAATTAACAAACCTTGCAGCCAACCATCGTGTAGTCCATTATACCAGCCACACCCGTGCCACCAAACTACCCTCGAAAAGCGGGGTGAACTAGGAAAGTAGCTCTGATACCAGGTGTTATGAGTTGTAAAAGAGAGTGTGCAGATTAACGAATAAAGAGACTGTGTTTGAACGAACTCAGCATACAATGAAGGTACGCGCTAATGTAGTAGCTAGCATAGCTAGGAAAGAACCTCGGGTGAGCGAGGTTGGGTGCAGGTTTGGCGAAATGAAAAGCCGAAGGCGACGCGAGGAGCCTCGGCATCGTTGATGTCGGCCGAACGTGCAGAGTCCGAAAGTCGGGGCTGTACGCAAAGCAGTCAACCCCGATAAGGAATTCGGGAAAATTCATTACAATGTGCATGCTGTGGTATTTGTGCAACATTTTATTCTTACACTCACCCAGTTCTCAAAATTCTATTATCCGCCAAGCGCACTCTCTCCTCCCGAACCGCATGTTTCTCATTTCATACAAGCACATTCTCGCCGCCTTCTCGCCAACAGGCCACGCCGCTGCCACAAGCAAAAACTGCAGATCAGCATATCAAACCCCCGATCACCGCACTCGTCTGACGAGCAGGTCAGGCTCTCCGAGCCTGGAAAGACCAGGCTAGGTGTGGGGATACGATTCGGCTGAGTGCTTGGTTGGGTGGGATAATTTTCGTACGGAAAGGGGCCCCGTTTCCAACTCAAACGGGTCAGCGAGACTTCAAATGAAGGCAGACGATTGCCCCAACAAGCTGTATCAATTTGTGAGTGCGGCTGTTTGAAATACCTGTATATTCCAATTGATACAGGGTGTTTGCCTGGTTCAGGTCGTAAATACCCTTGTGAACCACACCATGCAGCGCACACCCGTCTCGCGAAAGTGCGAGCACGCGTGGCGCGATCGCGAACACGTGTTTGTAAAAGTCCTTGCGTAATGACTCAACTGTTTTCGCGATTCATTTCGCAAGCCGGGGTGGGGTGTTCCAACACAGAGTACACACAACTGACGAGCATCGCAGATGTGGTTACAATCGCAGGTGCTCAACCCCTAGGCATGTGCTCCCTCTCATAAATTTGAAGCAGATACTACATTTCCTTCATTATTCTTTTGCTCAATATCATCATTTCTGTTCGAAGACATCTCGCCGTTCGATCACCACCTCTCGCCATGGATCTCGTGCGCCTCTCAATCGCGTTCCTCGCGCTCCTCGCCGTTCCTAACGGCGCCAACGGCCAAGTCAGCTACAGCCAGAGTGGTCTCGACTGGGGGGTGAGTGTTGCGTGCTATAGCAGAGCTCTGCTGCCTCGTTCTGAACTGGGGGAGTCGAAGCGATCTCATTGATCCGCCTTGGTAGTTAGGCGTTCGAATGTTGAATGCGCTTCGGGTATCTTTCTCGGTTTTATTCTTGATGACGTGCAGGGGGACTGCCTGTCGGGCGAGAAGCAGTCGCCGATCAACATCGTCATGGACGAGGCAAAGGAGGTGAGCGAGCCGGAGAAGTTCGTTCTCGATTACGACAAGTCAGCCACCACCGCGAGCGTTGTCAACCACGGATACACCGTTCGTAAGTTTCGCTGGGAGGATGGGGGTTTTTTGGAGTTTCGCTGGGAGGCATCGGGGTTTTCTGGTTCGGTGTTCACAGTCTGAAGATAGAAAATCATCTTCAAAGATGAATGATTGTTCTTGTCATCCGTCATTCCTTCTTAACGCTTGGTTGATTGTTCTTGGCAGAGGTTGTTCCAAACCCGGAGAAGACTTACAAGCTTCACATCAGCAAAGGAACCTTCGTTCTGAAACAGGTATGCGTGCTGAGTTTTGTCAAGCTAGTAGCATTGCATACATTTTCTTGTGTACCGTTTGCTAAATGCACAGGATGATTCTGTACCGATCCGTTGCGTGTATTTCTTCCTCTTTCATTTTCAGGTGCACGTGCACTCGTTCTCGGAGCACGCAGTCAATGGGCTGTTCGCGGCCATGGAAGCCCATTTTGTGCACCTGCACGAGAACGACAACACCTCCCTCGCGGTGGTGGGGGTGATGATCAGGCTTCAGCGTCACGACGATAAGTCCGACTGGATCGATGTGTGAGTGCTTACTTACGCCTACTACGTGTCAATTTGATCTTCGACATTTCGATTCTACTACCATGTTTTGAGTTGCAACGACTTCTTATCCACATTCTTTTTTCCCTTCCCTTCCCCTCTCTTACCCTGCTGCATTTTCCTTCCCCAATCACCTCCATTTCCCAACCCCTTGAGTCTCCAAACTTCAGTTGGCAGAGCAAGGTACCGTCGCGGTGGATACCAACACCACCATCGACATTCCTCAGAACTTTTGGACGGAGATGACCGACTCGCCTGCAGCGAGATCGTCGAGTGGCGCGTTCCCTTCCCTTCTCCTCTCCCTCATTGACTCCTTCCCCTATGCATTCTCCTCTCTCCCCTCCTCCTCCATCCCCAATGTCTGTGTTCCCTCTTGTCTCTTCAGCTGGCAGAGCAAGGTACCCTCTGCTATTATACGAATGTTACTCTGTGGTGGACACCAACACCACCATCGACGTTCCCGACAAGTTTTGGACGGAGATGATTGACCCGTCCGTTGACTTCTGGACACTCCCCCAGCCTTCCCCTTTCCTCCCTTCCCTCCCCTCCATCCCCCAACTTCGTGCTTGCTTCTCAGCTGGCAGAGCAAGGTACCCGCTGTGGTGGACACCAACACCACCATCAATGTTCCCGAAAACTTTTGGCCGGAGATGATCGACCCGTCCATGGGCTTCTGGCGCTACTCCGGCTCGCTCACCACGCCTGCCTGCAGCGAGATCGTGGAGTGGCATGTGTTGCGCAAGGCCAAGTTCCTCTCCGTGTCTCAGGTAGGAGACTTTAGAGGCGACTCAAATGTCGCAGCGGGATCGTGTGGCATGTGATTCCCAAGGCCAAGTTCCTCTCCGTGTCTCAGGTATTCATTCAGGCGTTGCATTACTGGACTCGAGCAAGACAGGGTAGGATCAACTTTAAGCTGTTTTGAACTCACGTGGCTTGTTCATCTAGCTTTGCTTGCTTTGCTTTGCTGAAGCAATCCGCCTTCATTGTTCTGTTCCTTCCCCTCTCTTTCCTTTCCCCCTCTGCTGTCAACAGGCCATCACATTCATGAACCTGATTGCCAAGCAGAACACCGAGCGCACTGACAATCGCCTTCCCGAGCCCCTGAATGGCCGCACTGTCACCTACTTCACAAACGTTTCTTCTTAACGTGTCGTGGGTAGTGTGCATATGAGCATTTTCTTAGAATTGCATGGATGCAGTATCTGAGGTGGTCACATGCTGATAGAAGGGTTGGTTTAGGGGGGATGCATTGGTATATTGTATGGATGAATGGAGACTTTTCCGCTGCCAGGTGCAACTGCTTTGAAACACAGAAAGCAGGATGTTTTTTTCGGTTGTTTGAGTTCGACAGGCACCATGGAACTGCTTTTCCTTTCATATCCCCACCCCAACCTTGGCCACTGATTTTCTGCCCACATCATAGTTGTGGCAAGTAAATGTAGTGCATGTCATGTGGGGTACCAACAACAGAGTTTGCCATACCGTCATCGCCCGGATAGTAGACAGTGTTGAATAGTAGACAGGGGTTGTCAGAATCTAGAGACAAGAATGAATGCATTGATGAAGAGTTGGGTACATAAGCTAACCCTAACATTGGGTTGTACCCCATATGGGCTACCCCACTAGCAGCCTACACAAACACAATATGCATTGTTTGACACACCCCCATAGGCAAAGTGGGGGAGAACAAGGGGTCACAAGACCAGTCAAGAGAAACAAACCAAGCTCAGGGTGGATCACAACGTCACCACACAAACTGAGCACAAGCAAAGGGCCACAAGGCCAGTCCACATGCAGAGATATATATGCAACAAACAAAGTACAGTGATCACTACCTAGCAAGAGCAAGCATGCAGGTATATATATAAAGATCACAGTACAGACAGAGTCTACAGCAAGTGGCCACGTGTGCAAGGTAGGCACAAAAGCGCTGATGATCACCAGACGGAAGTGCCTTGGTGAATATATCAGCAGTGTTGGCCCGAGTGGCCACGTGTGCAAGACGAAGCTGACCACGCTGCTGCAACTCTCGAGCCAGGAAGTAACGCAGAGCGATGTGCTTCGTTCTGTGCTCCAGTCTGTGCTCCTCACACAAGGCAATGGCTGCCTTGTTGTCAACGTACAGAACTGGAGGAGAACGAGGCCGCTCTCCCAGGTCGGTCAGCAGGTACGTGAGCCAGCGCAGCTCCTGAGCAGCCATGGCGGTGGCGTAGATCTCAGCCTCACAACTGGAGCTGAGAACAGAAGACGAGCGAGTAGAACGCCACGAAACAGAACCAGAGCCGAGGCTGAAAGTGTAACCCTGTGACGACCGCTGTGTAGCCTGGTCGTCAACCCAAGACGCGTCTGAGTGCCCAGTGAGGACCACCTCTCGCCGTCCTCCAAGCACGAGCCCCATGCCCGATGTACTGCACAAGTAGCGCAGTACCCTCTTCGCAGCATCCCAGTGCACCTTTCGGTGCCGACCAGGAGCCACGTAGCGGGCCAAAAGGCCAAGAGGGTACGCAAGGTCAGGACGAGTGCAAGTCATCAGGTACATGAGGCAGCCTACTAGCTCTGGGTAAGGACCACTCGGCTCTACGGACTCGTCCGAAGGTGGAGCTGAGAGCGAGTGACCTGTAGCCAGAGGAGTGGACTGTGCCGAGGACCAGGTGAAGCCGAAGCGCTGAAGGACCTGCTGCACCATGTGTGACTGAGTCAGAGTGATGGTGCGACGTGCTCTGTCCCGGGTGATCTGCAAGCCAAGGTAGCTGCGCAGCTCACCCAGGTCTGTGCACGTGTGTCTCTTCTGCAGCTCCGACTTCACCAGGGCGAGAGCCTCAGTGTCAGCAATGGCAAAGACCAAGTCGTCGACGTACACGAGGATGTAGAACGGCGGCAGCGAGGTGTCGGTGCGCAGAAACAGTGACGGGTCAGCTGTGGAGGGCGCAAACCCGAGAGCCGCAAGCGTAGTCCTCAGTGTGTCGTGCCACTCACGAGGCGCCTGACGGAGACCGTAGACTGGCCGGCGGAGGCTCCACTGGGTACCAGGAGGGAACGACCCAGTGAAGCCAGGTGGGCGGCGCAGCCAGATCTCCTCGTGCAGGCTGCCCTGCAAGAAAGCTGTGCTGAAGTCAAGTGAGTGAAGCTCGTAGTCACGGTGAGCGGCAACGTGCAGCAGTACCCGAAGAGTGGTCATCTTCGGGGTGGGGGAGAAGGTCTGGAAGAAGTCAACCCCCTCTCGCTGACTGAAGCCTCGAGCAACGTAACGTGCCTTGAAGACAGGCGGAGAACCAGGCGGTCGCTTCACCCTGAAAATCCACATGCCACTGACGATGTTCGCCCCAGGAGGGGGAACGTCGTCGACGTAGGTGCCTGTGGACTTCCAGGATGCCATCTCTGCGTCCATGGCTGCCTGCCACTGAGAGGAGTAGGGACCCGCGACCGCCTCAGCGTACGAGCGCGGGGTGGGGATGTCTAGTGCATTCGGGTCTCCCTCAGGGGCAAGCAGCATGGTCACGAGATGAGGCGCAGCGGCTGCAAGACACTCAAGGTCCTCGTGCCTGTCCTCAAGGACGTCCGTGCTAAGAGCACACTCACCCCCGACGGACGGAGGACAGACAGACTCAGACTCAGCGACAAGACTAGCAGCGTAGTCTAGACGACAGGCAGCCGCAAAGTCAACAAGCTCAGCAACCAAAGCAGTCGCAGCAGCAGACTCGAACGAGGGGTCAGTGACAACAGTGGCGAGCAGACGCGTGACAGTAGGGTGCTTAGCACGAAACCGGTCAGACTCAGGGTCCGGAACGTGAGGCAAGGAAGACGCAGGAGGAGACGGCAGAGAAACAGACTGCGGAACAGAGGAAGGACGACGGACGACAAGGTGTGCGGTGGGGACAGGCGGCGAACGCGGACGCGGAACACGACGACCGGTACGACTAGGACGAACAGGCGAGACAGGACGAGACGCAGGCTCACGACGCTCAGCAAGACTACCTGTCTGCTCAGTGTAAGGAGAAGGAGCAGGCAGCGGGGAGCCAGGCTGTAACGGAAGACCAGTAGACGACGGGAGAGTAAGAACCTGACGAAGAACAGAGTCAGGCGGCGGCAGAGACGACGGAGACGGCGGAGCGAAGAACAGTCGTGGCGGCGCAGCTGCACCAGGACCGGCAGCTCCAGCAGCTCCAGCAGCAGAACCGACACCGCCAGGCCCAGGGTCTCCAACCCCAGTGCCTCCAGCAGCAGCACCCCCAGAACCAGTACCTCCAGTCCCAGGGTCTCCAGCCTCCACGTCTCCAGCAGCAGCACCCCCAGAACCAGCACCTCCAGTCCCAGGGTCTCCAGCCTCCACGTCTCCAGCAGCAGCACCCCCAGAACCAGCACCTCCAGTCCCAGGGTCTCCAGCCTCGGTGTCTCCAGCAGCAGCACCTCCAGACGCAGCACCCTCAGCCCCAGCAGCTCCAGTACCTCCAGGACGAGCACCTCCGGGACCAGCGACTCCAGCACCTCCAGTAGAAACAGTACCAGCACCACTCCTAGCTCCAGGGACGGCAGCAGAAGTACCTCCAGCAGTAGAGCCCCGGGCTCCAGCAGCGCGACCCTGACGGCGACCGTACCAGTCGTGCAGCTGCTGCAAGGTGAGAGGCACACGTGGACGAAGGCGGCTACTCCAAGGAGACCGCGCAACAGCAGACTCTGAACCCTCAGCGCCAGCACCCTCAGCAGCTCCAGCGCCACCAGCACCAGAACCTCCAGCAGCTCCAGAACCTCCAGCGCTCGCACCCTCAGCAGCCCCAGAACCACCAGCTCCAGCACCTCCAGACCCCTCACACGCAGGCTCAGCACCTCCAGGCTCTACACCCTCAAGCTCCGCACCCCCAGGCTCCGCACCCCCAGGCCCAGCACCCCCAGACTAAGCACCCCCAGAAGTAGCACCCCGAGCAGGACCACCCCCAGCAGGACCTGAGTCACCAGTGACCTCAACCGGCGCAGGGAAGGGAGGAGGGTCTACCTGAGACACACCTGAGGGAGCAGGACCTGGAGCGGGGAGAGGGTCGACCTGGGGAGCACCTGGAGCGAGGAAGAGCGGCGGGGGAGGGAGAGGGGCAGTGCGGTAGGGGAAGAGACGGTAAAAGGGAACCGACTCGTCGAACGTGACGTCCTGAGACGCAAAGACACGACGCGAGGTGGGGTGGTAAAACTGCCAACCAGGCGCGTCAGGGACAAAGCCAAGGAAGACACAGGGAATAGCGCGGGCGGAGAGCTTGTCCGCAGTGGTATCGCGGACAAAGGCACGAGCACCCCAGACCCGGAAACGCGACGCATCGCCAACCTTCCCCGTCCACAGCAGTGTGGGCGAGGTCTCCGGCAAGGAGACACGGGGCCAGAGGTTGAGCTGATGCGCGGCGTACCGGACCGCAAACGGCCACAGAAAATGAGGGGCAGCCGCATGGATCATGGAGGTACGAGCGACCTCCATGACTAAGCCAATGCGGCGCTCAGCAACCCCATTCTGCTGCGGAGAGGCCGGAAGCGTGAACGTCTGGCGGACGCCGTGCTCCGCACAGTAGGCCGCCAAGAGGTCGGAGGTGAACTCACCACCTCTGTCAGAGTGCAGACGCAGGACAGGAAAGTCCCTCTCGAACCGCTCGCGGAGCTGGAGACGAACAGCGCGGATCCAAGGGATCAAAACATCAGGGACCTGACCCTTGCTGCGCAAGGGGAAGACCGTGGTGTAACGCGTGAAGTCGTCGACGACCAGCAGGAAGTACCGCTCGTGGCCCTGTCCACGGACGCGGGCTGGGCCCCACACGTCCAGGTGGAGAGTCTGCAGGGGAGCCTCTGTGGGAGGGAACGAGGAGGAGTGAGGAGCGGCGCGCTGCCGCCCCTCGACGCAGGGAATGCAAGGAGGCGCAGGCGAGGGAGGGAGGGCAGGCAGAGTCCTGGGGAGACCAGAAACCAGAGAGCGAGAGTGCATGCCACGAAGGCGCTGCACCGAGGGGTGACCAAGGCGGTGGTGCCACAGGAGGGTCTGGTGCGACAAAGCACGACACTCGCAGGGGGCCGACAGCTGACCTGACGCAGACGCAGACGCAGCTACCTGAGGGGCCGCAGTGGTCAGTGTGTACAGACTCGAGCCAGGCGCACGGGTAAACGTGGCCAGGTGTCGGCCCGTCCGAGCACACGTACAGTGAGTCACCCGCTGACCCGCAGGAGTGAACTGGTCAACTCCCCCATCCTGGAGGTCAGCTCCACTCACCAAGTTCGTAGAGAACGAGGGGAGGTAGAGATCTGACAGCACGCCAGATGGGACGGCCGGACACGGCAAAACCGTGGAGTAGCGGGCAACGACAGGACCCCCAGAGGGGTCCGCCAGGGAGACTGCAACCGGCCGACTAAGCGGCGTGAGTGTGGTGCAGTCGCGAAAGAAGGAGCGGGAAGCTCCTGAGTCAAGGGTGAAGGTGTGCAAGGCCGCAGCAGGCGCAGTACCAGAGAGAGCAGACTCACAGGCACCTGGGGCGGCAGCCTCACCAGCACCTAGAGCAGAAGACGCAGTAGCACCGAGAGCAGCAGCCTCACCAGCACCTGGAGCAGGCGACGCACGAGCACCTAGAGCAGCAGCCTCACCAGCACCGAGAGCAGCAGGCTCTATACCTGGGTCAGGCGGTACGCACAGGTAACAGGCTCGGTCAGCACTAGTAGGCAATGCATACATAGCAGTGAGAATAGCATCATAGTCAAGAGCAAAGATATCTATCCTCTGGCTAAGCAGCTCCAGCCAGGTGGGGAGCTCAGCCTCGTCACCAAACTCGGTACGCCAGGCGTCGCTCAGGCGGGCGAAGCAGCGGGACTGTGTGTGACCAGGCGTCCCGCAGGTCTGACCAGCTCGATCACCTGTGCGAATGACGTACCGGCAGCGCACTGGACTGAAAGACCCTCTACTCTGAGCGTACCACTCCTCGAGCTGCCGAGACGTAAGTGTCTCGCGTGGACGCCGCTGCAGCTGCAGCTGGCCGCTGCTAGAGGCCCCCAACTGACCAGCTCCAGGGCGACAGCTACGACGGCTACCGCGACAGCCCCAACTAGTATACCACTCACTAAGCTGCTGGGGCGTGAGAGAATCGTGTGAGTGTCGCTGGAGCTGCATCTGGTCCCTTGCTAATAGCTAGTAGCAGCAGCAGCTCGGGCAGGGCAGGCGCGGCAGGCCGGCAGACAGGCAGGCAGGCCGGCAGGCAGGCAGGCAGGCAGGCAGACAGGTAGGCAGGCAGGCTGACAGGCAGACAGCAGGCAGGCAGGCAAGCCGGCAGGCAGACAGGCCGGCAGGCAGGCAGGCAGGCAGGCTGGCAGGCAGGCAGGCCAGCAGGCAGGCAGGCAGGCCGACAGGTAGGCAGTCAGGGAGGCAAAAAGACAGGCAGGCAGGCCGAAAGGCAGGCAGGCAGGCAGGCAGGCAGGTGCTCACCAAAGGCTGGAAGGGCAGGTGCTCGCCGGGCGAGCAGGGCCGAGTAGGCGCACGACCGCAGCTGCGATGGGGCCGGAACAGCGACAGTAGAGTAGGGCCGCAGCAACTGCAGGGTGGGGGGCCGCTTCAGCGGCAGTCGCAGAGTGGGGGCCGCATCAGCGGCAGGTCGGAGCCTCGGCAGCAGCAGCGAGGGGCCGCAGCAGCGGAAGGTCGGGGCCGATGCAGCTGCAGGCTATGCAGGGCAGCGCGCGGGGCTGCTGTGGGCCGAGCGCGGGCTGCGGGAGGCAGAAACAGGCCGCGCGCAGCAGCAGCTGGCCGCGCGCGGCTCGGCAGGGACTGCGCGCAACAGCAGCAGGCCGCGCGCGGCTCGGCAGGGGCTGCGTGTGGCTCGGGGGGGTTCGCGCGCGGCAGCAGCGGGCTGCGCGCGGCTCGGCGGGGCCGCGCGCAGCAGAAAACGGGCTGCGCGCGGCTCGACGGGGCTGCGCGCACCAGAAAACGGGCCGCGCGTGGCTCGACGGGGCTGCGCGCGGCTCGACGGGGCTGCGCGCGGCTCGGCGGGGGCTGCGCGCGGCAAATCCGGGCTGCGCGCGGCTCGACGGGGCTGCACGCGGTTCGACGGGGCTGCACGCGGCTCGCTGGGGGCTGTGCGCTGCGCTGACGGCGTGTGAGGGGCAGCAGAGCGGCGCGAGCAGCGAGGGCGACGCTCGAGTCAGCAGCGGGCAGCGTGCGTTACTTAGGTCTGCGCGGTAGCAGCAGCAGACAACACAGTAGGCAGCAGGCAGTAGGCTACAGGCAGACAGTGCGCGCAACGCAGCACGTCACAGGCAGAGGCACAGGCGTGGGGTAGCGGTAGGTGGGCCCGAAAAAAAAAAAACCGGTCCTACGGACCTACTGCTCTGAAACCATGTCAGAATCTAGAGACAAGAATGAATGCATTGATGAAGAGTTGGGTACATAAGCTAACCCTAACATTGGGTTGTACCCCATATGGGCTACCCCACTAGCAGCCTACACAAACACAATATGCATTGTTTGACAGACAGGGGTTGTCTATTATCTGGGTGTCTCTTATAAACAGGCTAGCCTCATTATAAGACACCTATTTGTGTGTATGCGTTAAGCCAGCGTAGAGGTTAGGGGCGATCGTATAGCGAGGGGGTATCTTCTAAACGGTTCTTTGTCCATTTATAAGATTTATAAGACACCCTAAACCGTCCCAAATACAAGACAACCCAAGCATTTTTGCCCGTGTACGAGATAAGACATATATGTCTACTATCCGGGCGATGACGGTATGTACCCCCACTCATTGCAATAACACCATTCCTTCCCATTCTGAGATGGTATCGGCTAGGTTAGACTAGGATCCGCGCCCTGCCCGTATTGCCCTGCTCGTGGCGCCCTGCCCGTAGCGCCCTGCCCGTCGCGCCCGAACGCGCCCGTAGCGCCCGTCGCGCCTCGCCCGTTGCGACCTGCCCGTAACGGCCGTAGCGCCCTGCCCGTAGTGCCCTGCCCATCGCGCCCATTGCGCCCATAGCGCCTGTAGCGTCCGTCGTGCCTCGCCCATTGCGACCTGCCCGTCCCACCCGTAGTGCCCTGCCCGTCGCGCCCTGCCCGTCACGCCCGTTGCGCCCTGCCCGTCGCGCCCATAGCGCCCGTTGCACCCGTCGCGCTCGTCGTGCCATGTTCATAGCGCCCTGCCCGTCGCGCCTGTAGCGTCCTGCCCGTCGCGCCCGTTGCGCCATGCCCGTTGCACCCGTTGCGCCCTGCCCGTCGCGCCCTGCACCCTGCGCGTCGGCGCCCTGCGCATCCGCGCCCCTTGCGCCCTGCCCGTCCGCGCCCGTAGCGCCCTGCTCGTCCGCGCCCGTAGCGCCCAGCAAGTTCCGCCCTGCGCCCTGTCACGTCGCGTTCGCGCCTGCGCCTTGCGCCCGCCGCGTCGCGCTCGTTCTGCCCATGCCCCGCGCCCTGCCCGTCGCGTCCGCACCCGCGCCATGCGACTGCCGTGTCATGCCCGTCCCGGCTGCGCCTTGCGTCCTGCCATCGTACCCTGCCATTCGAAAGCCCACCGTGCGCAGCCTCCCCACTCTGGTCAGGCCTTCTCGGCGGCTGGCAGCCGCATTTTCCGAAACCTAGTCAGCAATGGCGGCCCCTAGAGTTCTCCGCTTCGATGCCGAGGGTAGACCGCTGGAGTTCTTAGTCTGGCTCCTTCATGCGCAGCGCCTACTAGAGAGTCAGTGTCAGGCGGACGAGACCCTTTGGGCACACGCCTCCGGTGACATCCCTGCGCCGCCTGCCCCAGCTGCACTAGGCGCTGACCCCACTGCTGCAGACACGGAGCGCTTTGCACGAGAGCGAGCGGCCCTTACAACTTGGAGGTCTCGCGACGCAGTGGCCTGCATCGCCCTTAGCAGCCTCCTCCCTGAGTCTGAGGAGGCCCACTTCACTCAGGTTCGCACTGCTAGCGAGTTCCTCAGTGTGATTAAGGCCCGCTACTCCACTCCCACCACAGTTTCACTTGGTCGCCTGTTCCTCCCGTTTCTGTTTCCGGACCTCGCCTCGTTTGAGCGCTCTGCTGACTTGATCACTCACCTGCACTCGCTAGACTCGAGCTACCGCGCTACCTGTACCGACGCACAGCTCGCACTGCTCCCCCCCCCTACGGCGATCACTATTTATTTTATCGTCACTAGCCTCCCTGACCGCCTTGTCACTGTTCGCGATGCGCTTCTCCTGAAGCACCCTAGCGAGCTCACTATCGACGTCCTTGAGTCTTCGCTCAAGGACGTTAAGAGCAACCTCCGCTCGGTAGCTTCCGCCTCGTGCGCTGTGCCCCCCCTGCTGTTTCAGGTGCCCACCTTTACTGCCTCCCTTGCCTCTACCGCGGCCGACGAGACCGCAGCCACTGCCACGACCTCTCCGAGGTCTAGAGGCAGGGGTGACAGGAGGGACGGCATGGGTGCGAGCAGTAGCGGAGGTAGTGGAGGCGGAGGAGGTGGGGCGGCAAACGGTGGCGGAGGGAGCGGAGGAGCTGGCGACGAGCCTAGTGCACCCACTAGTGGCTCGCCTGCTGCGGCTGGTGGAGGTGACACTAGGGGTGGCCAGGGACCTGTAGGGTTGCCAGCCGGAGAGGCAGGAGTGACAGCCTGGTACCTGGCTCACTAGCAGCAGCACCAGCCCTCGCGCTCGCAGCAGCCACAATAGCAGCCCCTCGACAAAGTGCTGGTTGGCGCAGGATGGTCGAAGAGACAGGTCGACGAAGCTTTCTACTTCCACGAGGATGAGCACCACGACATGTGCTAGGTGCTTGTCTACTTCGATGATCTGCTCTCCATAAGCCGTTGCAAGGAGCATCTGGCGGAGCTCAAGGCACTGCTCGAAAGTGCCTTCAAGCTGCGGAAGATCAGCCCAGTCGAGAAGTATTTGGGATTGGAGTTGATCAGAGATAGGGAAGCGGGGAAAATTTGGCTGCATCAGAGAGGCTATGTCGACCGGGTGCAGAGGCGTTTTCTGTCAGACGGACCTTTTAGTCGAGTTCCAAAAACGCCAATCTCCGTCGACGCCTTCAAGTTGCTGACATTTGGTGGCGAGAAACTGCAGACGCGCACAGAAGAAGAGTATCGGCAGAGGGTCGGCTCTCTGCAGTTTGCTGCCTGGACCACTCGCCCAAAAAACGCCTTCGCCTGCAGCAAACTCGCGTCTGGTCAAATCGTTCGAAGCGACCGGCGTTGGAGGGAGCTCGACCGCTGCATTGCGTACCTTGTTGGGACGCGCGATGTTGCCCTCGAGTTCGGCGGAGGTAATGGAGAGATGTGTCTCGACGGTTTCGCAGATGCGGACGATGCAGGAGATAAGCAGAATCGCATCAGCATGGGTGGCTATATTTTCACTCTTGGCGGAGCTGCAATTTCATGGGCAAGTCTGAGGATAAGATGCGTTACGCTCTCCTCTACAGAGTCCGAATACGTCGCTGCAGTCTGGCGGGAAAAGAAGATCGGAAACTCCGATTCCTGATGGCCGAATTTCGCATGCTCGACGAATCGTCCCCAACGACTATCTACGCCGACCATAAATCTGCGACTTCTGTTTCTGAAGGAATGGGGCTCAAGGGAAAGCTGAAACACATGCAGTAGCGCTACCTGTGGCTGCAGAGCATGGTGAAACATCGCAAACTGAAGCTGCAGTACTTCTCGACGACCGAACAGCCGGCAGCGAAAGCACTTCATTTCCTTGTGTTCGACAAGTGCTTTGTGAAAGTGGGTCAACTAAGGTTGTCGACGAAGGGGAGCAGCGCAGAGAGCCCTCATGACGAGGAATAGGTGCCATGACCTCTTCATGGTTGGCGCGGTGGTGGTGTGTGAAGTATTGCAGATTTATGCAATTCTTGTGTGTTTGTTTTCTGCATGTTTTGCTTTCTTTCTTTCTTTCTTCCTGTTCTACTTGGGTGCATGGTGTAGACGGGTTGATTTCTTCATCGACGACTGAGCATGATCAGTGTCGGGGAATGTTGAGATTTGGCACAGACCCTGCAGAGGGTCGTCTTCTCTGCAGGGGAGGGAAATTTCGTCGACGCGATTTCAGGTTCCGTTGCAGAGGACGAAGCGAAACTGGGCACTGCAGAAGAGGGGAAGTTCGCAGAGGAGAAAATTGGTTCCGCTGCAGAAGAGTCTCGTCTGCAGAAAGTGGCGCTCCAGAGGAGGGCGCATGTGCAGAAGTTCGAGTGTGCAGAGGAGGGCCGTCTGCAAAAGCAAAATTCTGCAAAGGACCACGTTCTCTACGGCGAACCCATCCGACGCAAAAGTGTGATCGTTGCAGAACATTTCGCGACATTGAGAAATTGACCCCGGGAACAGTGCGCATAACTGGGGTGTTCAATCTGGGGCGAAAATGAACCACCCGCACAAACTAAACCTGGCGCGCGTTTTCGTAACTACGAAAACGTGCGTTACAGAAGTTGTTGAAAACTGTTGATATCATCCGGAAATCGCAGTGGACAGGAAGACAATGAAGTCTTGTGGTGACCTTGTTATATTAAGGTGAAAAGAGAACAAGGTAACTAGAAGATAGAAGTACAAGGATATAAATAGCAAAACTAGCTAGCCATGTACTCTGAGGGGTACATTCCCTTATTAATCGTATTGCATAGCTACAGTAACTGCGACTATTGCATTTCTCGATAGTTACCATATTGCATCGCGTAACCTCTGATGCGGTTGCCGGACGGTCATCAGTCGCAACCGTTGACTAACAGTGACTGTTGACCTTCGGATGACTCTCGAGCTACTGCATGCTCTATATGAGCTATTGCGGTACTGGTACAGTAGCGCTGCTCCGTTGAAGTGATGTGCTAGGAGAGAACCTTCAAGAATGTTATATTAACCTTTCGGTTATTCCAACACTCCCCTTCATTCCTGAAGGTGAGCCACGTGGGATTTCTTCGAGATCCCGCAGAGGTTGGCGCAGTGCTGAAACTTCTGACATGGCAACTTCTTGGTCAAGAAATCTGCTGCCATGTCACCGGTTGGGCAATACGTGAGTTTGACTTTGCCCTTGTCGATTTCGTCATTGACGATGAAGTAGTAGAGTGCGATGTGCTTTGAGCGGTTCACGAAGCCGGGGTTGTTCGCGATCTTGATCGTGCCCTAGTTGTCCCAGAGTAACGTGAAGTGCCCGTTCATCGTCACTTTCGCTTCCTGCAGGAGCTCCATCAGGTACAGACCTTCGCGAACAGCTGCGCTGGCGGCGATGAACTCAGCTTCGGCTGACGAAAGAGCGATGAGCTCTTGCTTCTGGGAATTCCAGGAGATGAGTCCAGCATGTTGGAGTTGAAAGATGAAGCATGTGCAGGAGCGTCTGTTGTTAACATCTCCAGCATGATCTGCATATACGTAGCCGTGAAGCTACATCGTAGTGGTTAAATTAGCTTAGTAGGTGAGTCCGACGTTGGGGGTAGAGATAAAGTATTGGAGTGCTCGGCGTAGGTCTAGTAGATTCTCCCCTTCAGATCGATGCAGATATTGGGCGAGTTGGCTTGCAACGTAGGAGAGGCCCAGCCAGCACGTGACGGGCGAACAGGAGGCACCCCAGCAGCGGGTGATAGAGCCGATGTTCTTCGGTGGAGAGCGGCATGGTGTCAGGTTCATGGTTGGGAGGAGTTGCGAAAGGGGGTGGTGAGTTAATTGGGGTGATTGAGAATTTCTTCGCAAGTGTTCCGCGTACTTGGCGGCGGAGAGGTGGATGGAGGTAGCGGGCTGGGTGATGTTAAGACCCAAGAATTGCTTGACGTAATGGTTGATCGTTCGAGTAGCTCCGCGTCGTCGCCGGTGTAGAGTAGTTCGTCAACGTAGGCGACGAGGAGGATGAACTTGCCGTGCGATTCCTTTCGGTACATTACTTGGTAATGTGGCAGCTGAGTGAATCCGAGTTCCGTTAGAACGGTGTGTAGGTACAGCTGCCACAGACGAGGTGCTTGTTTGATGCTGTAGAGGGATTTCTCGAGGAGGCAAATGGCGCTGTCGCTTTCTTCGAGCGTGTGTGGTTGCTCGACGAAGATAATGGAGTCGACGGGTTCGTACAGAAACGCACTTCCGACATCAATTTGTCGGAGCGGACGCTGCTTGACGGCTGCGATGCAGATGAGAATGCGCACCGACGGAGGTGTGCCGTCCGACGGGTGCGAAGGTTTGGTCGTAATCCACCATGTGAGTTTGCTCGAAACTGCGCACCACCAATCTTGCCTTGTATTTGTCAATGGAACCATCCGCGAGAGTTTTGATCCTGAAAACCCATTTGCCGTTGAGAATCTTTCTCCCAGACAGGGCTTGGCATACAGTGGTGGGCTCCTTGGGTGAGGCATGACGACCTGCGACGGCGAGGTCGAGGATGCGGAGGCCGTTTTCGTTGGCTTTCTCATAAGTGAGGCCATCGTAGTCGTCGAAACTGGTAATTTCGACAACGTTGTCGTCGCTGTCAGGACCGGAGTGTACGATGTCTTGCGAAGAATTTCCGGGAGGTAACTCGGCATCAGGAGATCGGCGCGCTGTACTGTTGTAATTGTGGGCTTCACGAGTTGTATCATCAGGAGGTATGTATGTGGGGGTCTTGAATGGGCTTGTAAGGGGGATGTTGGGGGCGGAGTAAAATTGTGCGACATCTGTAGTGTCTGCGTCTTCTGCCAGGTCTGCCTCATCCTATTATGTGGCGAAGCTGCAGTGCCCTCAAAAACCCTTTCTGGTGCCTTGTCAGCTTCGTGGTGTTCCTTGAACAGTGGCAGAGTCAACTTCTCGTAGAAGATGCAGTCACATGATTTCGTCACTTCTTGTGTCGCGTAGTCCAACACGATCCACGCCTTGTATTCCTTTTCGATCCCGAGGTGAATGCCCCAACGTGCCCCATCAGCAAAATTTCCGGTTCTTGTTGTGTGTGGCCTGTACTGTACCATGCAGCCGAAGACCCGAAGAAGACGCGTGTCAGCTTTCCTGCCCGTCCAAGCTTTGTAGGGCGGGGTGTTGTTCTCGAGGCTTTGGGAGGACAACAAGTTGTGCAGCCGAACAGCGTGGTTCATTGCAAAAGGCCAAAACTTCGTTGGAATGACAGACAGCTTCATCAGAGCCCTCATCCTGGTGGCTAGGCTCTTGTTTGTCCGTTCTGCTATTCCTTGCTGTTCGTGAGCGTAGAGTAGGGACACCAGGTGTTCTTGGTGAAGAGTTCCTTGAACTCAGTTGAGAAGAACTCTGCTCCCTCGTCTGTCTGGAAGCCTTTTAGCTTCAGTCCTGACTGACGTTCTGCGCTCTTCATCCAAGTTATGAAACACTCGAAGGCTAGGGAGCGGAGGTCGATGTTGATCGCCCAGACAGCGTCTGCATGCGTCGATAAAGGTCATCGTGTACAGCTCGCCGTCGAGTCCCGGTTGGCTAAGTATCATGAAAAAACTGTAAACTTTCTCAAGCGGTTTGTAGCGTTCGTAGCCTGGAGGTACGTCAGGGCAGGGCTTGTGGGCGAGCGAATCAGTGGGGCAGATGATGCACGGCGGGTCGTCTGAACTTGTTGTGAGTACGCCACCTCTGGGAAGAAGCGGTACTTCCGAGTCGAAGACTCTAGATTCGATTGAATTTTTTAGTGTGGCGTGTGAGGGGTATCCGAGTCGCTGGTGCCAAATTGTTGGTTCTGCGTGGTAGTCGACCGTCCTCTCATAATATTTGTTTCTCTCTACTTCGTCTCGCTTCTCCGTGTCAGGTCCTTTGTCGGTGGCGGCGCTCACATCTGCTGCAAAGGCTCGGGTGGAAACTCGTTCTAGGACAACGTCGTGAATTCCAATAATGTCGTTCGTGTCGGCGATGTTGACCGGGTCGCCGGTGACGAGTGGGCGTGGGAGTCGTGTTGCCTCAGGCCATTCGAACGCCAGAACTCCCTCCATTGGGACGCCATGGTAAAGGTATTCGTCGTCGGTGACCGGGATCAGCTGAGGTCCTTATTCCGGTGGCGGTGCTTCCCCCGTAGGCTCGGGTAATTCTACTGCTTCCATGAATTCGTAAGTCAATTCCTCTGACTCTTATGGTGCTTTTTCCGCAGGTTCGGGAGCATACTAGTCTGGGAGAGGAGGTCCGCCCCAGTTGTTTCCACGTGTTGCCCAGTATGGGTCGATTGCTGCTACGTCGGCAGGAGGGAGTGATGGAGCCTCGGGATAAGGAGGGCTTGGGGGTCCCTATTCGCTTCTGGAAGTTGAGGTTCCCCATCCGCCTCGGTTAGCAGGTCCTTCTTCTGGTGTTTGAACGACTCCCCGACCTCTAGTATCAGCTTCCCCTGCAGTTGCTGATTCTCTGCTAACTTCTTCCTGTTCCATTGTTGAAGGTCCAGTGTCACCGGGGGTAGAGGTTTAAGCGGTCACAACGGTGCGCAGGCGAAGAATTCCATCTGAAGCGGGTCGTTCGAGATCCATCTCCATGGGTTGTGACCATGTTGATGGCTCCGTGGGTGTTGTTTTCAGCAGAAGGGTGCGGTCAGAGTCACCAGTGGTGCCCTGAGCCGAGAAGTTCAGGACGAAGACTCCGTCGTCGTTGACAGGCTTGCCAATATAAGTGTTGTTGTAGAACAACTCGAACATTTTATATTCGCAGTTGCTGCGAATGTCAACTCCGCACTTCATCAGTTGAGCTGCAGAGAGAAGGTTGAATTGAAGATTGGCGACGAGCACATTGCCGATGTGAATGGTGAAGTTGGTGTCACCTGACTGCAGGCAACCTTCTCCAGTCTTGTAAGCCTGTAGTCTATTGCTGTTGGCGACAATGATCTCTCATGGTCGTCGCATTCTCTTTGAGTTACTGATGTAAGTTGGAGATCCCACTATGTCTTGTCCGCAACAGCTATCAAGATACCAAGTGTTGAGGTTGTCGCGGCTCTGGCGCACGATGCCGGCGATCTTTGGAGTAATGATGCGGTCAACGCCAACGAAAAAGGGTGAGATATCACGCTCGCTCCTGGCGGGGAAGCTGGGAGGGGACTTTGGTGTGCTCAGCGGCAGTTCGAAATCAGGTGGATGTTGGTCCAAGGGCTGAGCGTGGGATCGTTGTTCGGACTTGGTGTGATAGGAGCGATTGGTGCGATTGGTGCGAAATCAATGTCGTCGTAGTATCCGATGCCTCTGCGGTGACGCACCATGCAGCTCAAAACTGACCCCTTGCCTTTATCCTTTGACGAAATGTGTGCAGGAGCCTAGGAGGTGCTTGCAACAGAGGGTGGCGACACTGTCATTGTCGCGGCTGGAGTTGGAGAGGGCGCAGAAGCTTGTTGAGTGTTGTTGCGCATCTCGTCAGTAGCATTCCGCTTGTAACACCGGCCTATGGTATGTCCCGTTTTCTTGCAGTATTTGCAGAATGTTCCCATTTTTACGTGCTGCTCCCCTTCAGTTGCTCTAGAGAAGAACACTAACTTCTCCATTTTATAGTTCTTCTTGTTTTACACATCAATCTCCTTCTTCTCGAAGAGGAGTGTGGCGCAAAGGGCGGACTCGGAAATAGTTGCTCGAGCGCGGAGCAACGACTGGCACTTATGCCAATCGGGTCGAAGTCCAGAGAGAACCATCGAGACAAACATGCCATCAGGGACAGTTCCGCCACACTTCTTGATGTGATTGCGCAGATTGCGTCACCGATTGATGTACGGGCCCGCTTTCTCCCCTTGTTGCATTTTCACTGATGTCTGCTGACTGAGCAGACGACTCATGGTAACTGGATCTGTTGCCATGTATGAGTTGCGCAGGTGTTCCCAAGACATTTGCGCAGGAGCGCACTCCGATTTGTAGGAGCGGATGCCAAGCTGCTTGGCAGGGGAGAGGTTTCGGAGAAAAGCAGTGTACGCGAGGAGGGAATCGTGGTAGTGTTGATGCTTCTCCTGGATGGTTCCTTCCGTCGGGAAAGGCAGGCTCCCGTCGTAGTACATCGAGATCAGCGCGGTAGTTGCGAGGAGTTCAAATTCGAAGCTCCACGTGTAGAAATCCTTGCCGTCAAAAGGAATTGAGGTCTTCAATGTCCTTTGAGGTCAAAACAATTTTTGTTCCATTGTTGCAATTGTTTCTTACTGTGCGCGTTGTTGTCTGTCTTGCCCAGGGGCTGAAGCATGACGGCTGTCAAAGGTGAATGATCTCTTGGAGTTGACGCGGCGGTCTTCTCCAGGGAGAGGAAGTCCAGCAACTCCTCTTGCATAACTTGAGCCGTCAATGATCATGGCTTGATGACTCTCAAGAGCGCTGATGTGAGTGTCAGAAATAACTGAGCAGGAATGGTGTGACTAACAGGAACAACAGTACAAATATGAAACCCTAACCTGGTATACCCCCTAAGGTATCACCCACTACAGCCTAGAACAATATAAACATATAATGTTTGACACACCCCCATAGGCAAAGTGGGGAAGACCTAGGGGTCACAAGACCAGTCAAGGCAAAGCAAGACAACAACAAGCTCAGGGTGGACCTCAAGGGTTCCACACAAATTCCGAGCACAAACTAGCGGTCACAAGCCCAGTTCACATGCAAGTTTATAACAGATCATGATATACAATGATCACAACCTAGCAAGAGTAGACATGCAGGCATATATATATAATGATCACAGTATAAGCAAGGTCAAGAAGTGAGCAAGTGAGGTCCAGTAGGCACAAGGCCCAGAAGAGTACAAAAGCGCTGATGGTCAACAGGCGGAAGTGCCTTGGTGAACACATCAGCAAGGTTGGCCTCGGTGGCCACGTAACGCAGACGAAGCTGACCTCGCTGCTGCAGCTCTCGAGCAAGGAAGTACCGCAGAGCGATGTGCTTCGTTCTGTGCTCCAGTCTGTGCTCCTCACACAGGGCAATGGCTGCCTGGTTGTCGACGTACAGCACTGGAGGAGAACGAGGCCGCTCCCCAAGGTCGGTCAGCAGGTAGGTCAGCCAGCGTAGCTCCTGGGCAGCCATGGCTGTGGCGTAGATCTCAGCCTCGCAACTGGAGCTGAGAACAGAAGAAGAGCGTGTAGAGCGCCAAGAAACTGAGCCAGAGCCAAGGCTGAAGGAGTAACCCTGAGACGACCGCTGAGTGGCCTGGTCGTCTGCCCAAGAAGCGTCTGAGTGCCCTGTGAGAACAACTCGGTCTCGCCCTCCAAGCACAAGCCCCATGCCCGACGTACTGCACAAGTAGCGCAACACCCTCTTAGCGGCATCCATGTGCTCCTTCCTGTGACGGCCAGGAGCGACATAGCGTGCAAGGATGCTAAGAGGGTATGCAAGGTCAGGTCGAGTGCAGGTCATCAGGTACATGAGGCAGCCCACAAGCTCTGGGTACGGGCCACTCGACTCTACGGACTCATCCGAAGGCAGAGCTGAGAGCGAGTGACCGGTAGCCATAGGAGTGGACTGAGGCGAGGAGTACGTGAAGCGGAAGCGCTGGAGAACCTGCTGCACCATGTGCGACTGAGTCAGGGTGATGGTGCGCCGTGCTCTGTCCCGGGTGATCCGCAAGCCAAGATAGCTTGTCAGTTCACCCAGGTCTGTACACGTGTGTCTCCTCTGCAGCTCCGACTTCACGTGGGCGAGTCCTGCAGTGTCAGCAGTGGCAAAGACCAAGTCGTCGACGTACACGAGGATGTAGAACGGCGGCAGCGAAGTGTCGGTGCGCAAGAACAGCGACGGGTCAGCTGTAGAAGGTGCGAACCCAAGAGTCGCAAGTGTCGTCCTCAGTGTGTCGTGCCACTCACGTGGTGCCTGGCGGAGACCGTAGACCGGCCGTTGAAGCCTCCACTGGGTGCCAGGAGGAACCGGCCCAGTGAAGCCAGGAGGGCGGCGCAGCCAGATCTCCTCGTGCAGGCTGCCCTGCAAGAAAGCAGTGCTGAAGTCAAGTGAGTGAAGCTCGTAGTCGCGCTGAGCGGCTATGTGTAGCAGCACCCGAAGAGTGGTCATCTTCGGGGTGGGGGAGAAGGTCTGGAAGAAGTCTACTCCCTCTCGCTGACTGAAGCCTCGAGCCACGTAGCGCGCCTTGAAGACAGGCGGAGAACCCGGCGGCCGCTTCACCCTGAAAATCCACATGCCACTGACGATGTTCGCCCCAGGAGGGGGGACGTCGTCGACGTAGGTGCGTGTGGACTTCCAGGAAGCCATCTCTGCGTCCATGGCTGTCTGCCACTGAGAGGAGTAGGGACCCGCCATCGCCTCAGCGTAAGTGCGCGGGCCAGGAGGACCACTCCGAAGACTGCAGCGCCGTGTGTACCACTCTCGAATCACCTGAATGGGGGGGAACCCTCCTGGGAGGGAGGGGAAGTACCAGGACGAGCTCCAGCAGCACCTCTCCGGAGGCGGCAGTACTCGAGGTACCTCTCCTGCAGCTGCTGGGAGGAGAGGGCTCCTCCAGGCGTAGCACGCTCAGGCTCAGCACCCCCAGACGTAGCACCCCCAGACTCAGCACCTCCAGGCTCCGCACCCCCAGGCTCCGCACCCCCAGGCTCAGCACCCCCAGGCTCCGTACCCCCAGGCTCAGTACCCCCAGGCTCCGCACCTCCAGGCCCAGCACCCCCAGACTCAGCACTCCCAGGCTCAGCACCCCCAGACGCAGGACGCGAGTCAACAGCTACCTCGACAGGCTCACCCGGGTCTACCTGGGACACACCTGAGGGAGCGGCACCCTGAGGGGGGAGGGGGTCGGGTACCTCAGCACCTGGAGCGAGGAAGAGCGGCGGAGGGGGGAGGGGGGCAGTGCGGTAGGGGAAGAGGCGGTAGAAGGGGACGGACTCGTCAAAAGTGACGTCCTGAGAGGCCAGGACACGCCGCGAGGTGACGTGGTAAAACTGCCATCCAGGCGCGTCGGGAACAAAGCCAAGGAAGACACAGGGAAGAGCGCGACGGGAGAGCTTGTCCACAGACGTGTCGCGGACAAAAGCTCGGGATCCCCACACCCGGAAACGCGACGCATCGCCAACCTCTCCCGTCCACCGCAGAGTCGGGGAAGTCTCCGGCAAGGAGACACGGGGCCAGAGGTTGAGCTGATGCGCAGCGTACCGGACCGCAAACGGCCACAGAAAGTGGGGAGCAGCCGCATGGGTCAGGGAGGTACGAGCGACCTCCATGACTAAGCCAATGCGGCGCTCAGCAACCCCATTCTGCTGTGGAGAGGCCGGAAGCGTGTACGACTGCTCAATGCCGTGCTCAGCACAGTAGGCTGCCAAGAGGTCGGAGGCAAACTCACCACCTCTGTCAGAGTGCAAGCGCAGGACAGGAAAGCGCTCGCCTAGCTGGAGACGGGCTCGGCTGATCCAGGGGATCAAAACACCAGGGACGTCACCCTTGGCGCGCAAGGGGAAGACCGTGGTGTAGCGCGAGTAGTCGTCAACAACTATCAGGAAGTACCTCTCCTGACCCTGACCACGGACGCGGGCTGGGCCCCACACGTCCATGTGGAGCGTCTGCAGGGGAGCGGTCGTCGGGGGAAAGGAGGAGGAGTGAGGAGCGGCGCGCTGCCGCCCCTCGACACAGGGAATGCAGTCAGGAGCAGGGGAGTCAGGAAGGGGAGGGAGCACCCTGGGAAGACCAGCAACAAGGTCCCGTTTGTGCATGGCCCGCAGGCGCTGCACAGACGGGTGACCAAGGCGGTGGTGCCAGAGGACGGTGTCGTTCGCCAGAGAGCGACACGAGCAGGGGGCGGACAGCTGACCTGACGCTGACGCAGACGCAGCTACCTGAGGGGACTCAGTGGTCAGTGTGTACAGGTCAGACCCCGGCTCTCGAGTGAAAGTAGCTAGGTGGCGGCCCGTCCGAGCACACGTGCAGTGAGTCACACGCTCGTAGGCAGGGGTGAACTGGTGAACACCCCCGTCCTGGAGCGCACTACCTGCCACCAAGTTCGTGGAGAACGAGGGGAGGTAGAGACCTGAGAGCGTGCCGGACGGAACCGCTGGACACGGAAGGGTGGTGGAGGAGGTCGCAAGGACCGGACCCCCAGAGGGGTCAGCAAGAGAGACAGCAACCGGCCGAGCTAGAGGCTCAAGGACAGTGCGGTCACGAAAGAAAGAGCGAGAAGCACCTGAGTCCAGTGTGAAGGTGTGCAGTGCTGCAGTCGACTCAGTACCAGGGGGCACAGACGCACAAGCACCTAGAGCAGCAGCTGCAGTAGTACCTGTGGAAGCAGACACACTAGCACCTAGAGCAGCAGCGGGGCTGGCCTGAATGCCCGGGTCGGGCGGAACACGCAAGTACTGAGCACCCTCTCCACTAATAGACATCGCATACATGGCAGTGAGAATAGCATCAAAGTCCAGTGCCCAAATATCAACACCCTTCCTGAGCAGCTCAGCCCAGCGCGGCAGCTCACCCCCACCAGGAAACTGGGTGCGCCACGCATCGTTGAGGCGGGCGAAGCAGCGCTCCGTCTGGTGCGGCCCCCCACACGTCTGGCCAGTGCGGTCACCTGTACGAATAACGTACTGGCAGGTGACGCTGCGCCGCGCATACCACTCACGGGCGGCCTGAAGGGTCGGGGCAGGCTGCTGACTCTGACCGCCCCCCGGGCCTCCACGACCACCACCCCCTCCGCCTCCGCCCCGGCCACCTCCACCCCTGCCGCTGCCACGACCACCTCCGCCTCCGCTGCCACCTCCGCCCCTGTCACCACTCCCAACGCCGCTGTCACCTCCACCACTGCCGCCACTAGCCTCTCCAGTCGCACCTCCACCGCCACCACCTCCACCCCCGCCTCCTCCGCCACCACCCCCACTCCTGCCACTCCTGCCCCTGCGTCGTCCGCCTGAAGCAGACGCAGCCCCGACCTTCTCAGCACCAAGGAGGTCGACAGCAGCAGCAGAGGCGACAGAGGGGAGGAGGGGGGAAGGGGAGCACCCCTCGAAGAAGGGGCCGCGGGGGTCGCCACGAGAGGTGCCTACAGCGACGATACTAGCCTCGGCTGCAAGCAGTTCCTTCTCGAGGAGGTCTACGGTGAGCTCAGTGGGGGAGCGAGAGAGGAACTGGTCCCTGACAGGGCGCAGAGAGTCAGGGAGGCGGGTGACAACGTGGTAGAGAGTGATCCAGAGCGGGGGGGGGTTGCTAGCGAGGAACTCGTCAGGCATGGCAGCGCGAAAGCGAGCCTCACTAGTCTTAAGGTGGGTGATGAGGTCTGCGACAGTGTGAAAGGAGGCTAGGTCGGGGAACAGGTAGGGGAGAGTGAGGCGGCCTAGCGTGGCAGAAGCGGGTGAGGAGTAGCGGGCCACTACAGCTGTGTAGAGGTCCTTAGCAGTCTTGCACTGGCCGAAGTGCTCGCGCTCATCTAGCGGCAGGGAGTTGCGAATAGCAAAGCGAGCGTGCGCGTCACGGGTCTGCCACTGTGAGCGCTCAGCTGGGGGGGCAGTAGCGAGTGGGGCGGTCGCATGGCCGAGAGCGTGGTCGTACAGTGTAATATCTTCCTTGGCAGTGAGCTGTAGGAAAAGGTGCAGGTCATCTAGCCAGGTTTCGAATTTGACCGGACGGCCCTCGGCGTCGAAAGCTAGAACAGGAGGACTAGCCATAGCGACAGCGGCAGTAGTAGAAGCAGTAAAGTCACTGAAAAGGCGTGCGCAGGGTCAGCGGGGCCGGTGGGGCCTACGGACTGTAGTGGCGCACAAGCAGCAGTAGCAGGAAGTGTAGTAGTAGGATCTGCAGTGGTGCACAGGCGCAGCAGGCGGCAGCGAGAGCCGGCGCAGCAGGGGCGGGCTCAGCAGCGGTGATACGCAGGCGGCAGCGGGCGCAGCAGCGGCGGTGCGCGGGCGGCTGCGGGCTCAGCAGCGGCGGGCCGGGAGCAGGCAGCGCGCGGGCCGTGCGGGCCGTATGTGAGCTGTGCGGGCAGCGTGCGGGCAGCGTGCGGGTCTGCGGCGGTCAGCGCACGAGCCGCGCAGGCTCAGCGCGGGCTGCGCGGGCTGCTCGCGGGCTGCGTAAGCGGGTCGCGGGCGGCTCGCGGGGGTTCGCGGGCAGGTCGCGGGCTGCTCGCGGGCAGTTCGCGGGCTGTGCGCGGGCTGCGCGGGCTGGTCGCGGGCTGCGCAGGCGGTTCGCGGGCTGTGCGTGGGCGGTTCGCGGGCTGTGAGCGCGGCGCGCTGTGCGGTTCGCGGGCGGCGTGACGGGGCCGATCGGGGCGCTAAGGGGCGACGCGACGGGGGCCGTGAGAGGCCGCTAGGAAAAAAAAAAGGTTCGAACGGGGCCGCAGGGCCGCTAGATCGTGCTAGATCGACGGGGCCAGCGGGGCCGGAAACAAGCGAAGGTAAGCAGGTAGGTAAGTCGGTGGGCCCTAAGAACAGTCCTAGCGAAGGACCTGCTCTGAAACCATGTCAGAAATAACTGAGCAGGAATGGTGTGACTAACAGGAACAACAGTACAAATATGAAACCCTAACCTGGTATACCCCCTAAGGTATCACCCACTACAGCCTAGAACAATATAAACATATAATGTTTGACAGTGAGCGACAAGCTGCTCAACGAGAGCGGTGCTGACGGAAGTCACCACCGATGGCGCATTAGTCGTTGCTGGTGGTGGGCCCGGAGAGTCTGCAATAGCTTTCCCTTCAGGAGCCATAGTGATGCAGAATTGTAGTAGGTATTCTAATGAATGATTTTGTAAGGAGTTTGTTCTAGGAAGAACGGGAACTTAGCAGATCTTATAATCCACTCTTGCTCGCATACCATGTTGATATAATCCGGGAATTGCAGTGGACAGGATAAGGCTGCTAAGTTATAGGAAGACGATGAAGTCTTGTAGTGACCTTGTTTAGTAAAGGTGAAAAGAGAACAAGATAATTGGAAGATAGAAGTACAAAAGGATATAAATAGCAAAACTAACTAGCCATCAGGGCTTAGGTTTGGATTTTGCCTACTCACGATCGACAGTGTAGCTATTTCAAAAACCCTTATGAGTAGTGTGTACTTTTTTCATTACACTGATGGATCAGTGTAACCATGAGTTTCAGAAATTTTACCCTGCATCAGCAATGTGAGTTTTCGTGGCGTGCTGGCAAGGGACATACAAAAGTGCACAGAAAGAAACATCAGTACTTGTGTAACTATTGGAAATCACGAACCGACGGATTTCTGGGGAGGGAGGGGGGGGGGGGGGGGGGGGGGGGGGGGGGGGGGGGGGGGGGGGGGGGGGGGGGGGGGGGGGGGGGGGTGTCAAATCTAGAACGAGAATGATGCATTGAGAACAGATCTGGGTACAAGTACTAACCCTAATTGGGTTGTACCCCTTATGGGCTACCCCACTACAGCCTACACAACATAAGCATTATAGTTTGACACACCCCCATAGGCAAAGTGGGGGAGAATCAGTGGTCACAAGACCAGTCAAGAAAAGCAAAGCAAGCTCAGGGTGGATCACGAAGTCACCACACATTCTGAGCACAAGCAAATGGCCACAAGGCCAGTTCACATGCAGAGTTATGTAAAAGAGAGCAAACAATACAGTGATCATAACCTAGCAAGAGTAAGCATGCAGGTATATATATAGATCACAGTACAAGCAAAGTCACGCAGTGAGCAAGTGAGACAAAGCAGGCACAAGGCCTAAAGCAGTACAGACTCGCTGATGATCACCATGCGGAAGTGGCTTGGTGAATATATCAGTAGTGTTGGCCTGGTTGGCCACGTAAGCAAGACGAAGTTGACCACGCTGCTGCAACTCTCGAGCAAGGAAGTAACACAGAGCGATGTGCTTCGTTCTGTGCTCCAATCTGTGCTCCTGACACAAGGCAATAGCGGCCTTGTTGTCTACGTACAGAACTGGAGGAGAACTAGGCCGCTCTCCCAAGTCGGTCAGCAGGTAGGTGAGCCAGCGTAACTCCTCTGCAGCCATGGCTCCTGCGTAGATCTCAGCCTCACAACTGGAGCTGAGAACAGAAGACGAGCGGGTAGACCGCCAAGAGACAGAGCCGGAACCAAGGCTGAACGTGTAACCCTGTAACGACCGCTGCGTAGCCAGGTCGTCAACCCAAGAGGCGTCTGAGTGTCCAATGAGGACAACTCGACCCTCTCCTCCAAGCACGAGCCCCATGCCTGATGTACTGCACAAGTAGCGCAACACCCTCTTAGCAGCCTCCCAGTGCTCTCGCCGGTGTCTCCTGGGCGCAACATAGCGTGCCAAGTTGGTAAGAGGGTACGCAAGGTCAGTTCGAGTGCAAGGTCATCAGGTACATGAGGCAGAGCTCTGGATACGTGCCACTCGGCTCTACGGATTGGTCCAAAGGTGGAGCTGAGAGCGAGTGACCGGTAGGCAGAGGAGTGGACTGTGGCGAGGAGAACTGGAAGTCGAAGCGCTGAAGGACCTGCTGCACCATGTGTGGCTGAGTAAGGGCGATGTTGTGCTGTGCTCTATCCCGGGTGATCTGCAAGCCAAGGTAGTTGCACAACTCACCCAGGTCTGTGCAGGTGTGTCTCTTCTGCAGCTCTGACTTCACAAGGGCCAGTGCCTCAGTGTCAGCAGTGGCAAAAACCAAGTCGTCGACGTATACGAGGATGTAGAACGGCGGCAACGAAGTGTCGGTGCGCAGAAACAATGACGGGTCAGCAGTCGAAGGAGCAAACCCGAGAGCCGCAAGTGTCGTCCTCAGTGTGTCGTGCCACTTACGAGGCGCCTGGCAGAGACCGTAGACTGGCCGCCGGAGGCTCCACTGGGTACCTGCAGGAAACGACCCAGTGAAGCCAGGTGGGCGGCGCAGCCAGATCTCCTCGTGCAGGTTGCCCTGTAAGAAAGTTGTGTTGAATTCAAGAGAGTGAAGCTCGTAGTCACGCTGAGCGGCAACATGCAGCAGCACCCGAAGAGTGGTCATCTTCGGGGTAAGGGAGAAGGTATGGAAGAAGTCAACTCCCTGTCGCTGACTAAAGCCTCGTGCAACGTAACAAGCTTGGAAGACAGGTGGAGAACCCGGCGGCCGCTTCACCCTAAAAATCCACATGCTATGGACTATGTTCGCCCCAAGAGGGGGAACCTCGTCGACGTAAGTGCCTGTGGACTTTCGAGATGCCATCTCTGCATCCATGGCTGTCTGCCACTGAGAGGAGTAGGGACCCGAAATCGCCTCTGCGTAAGAGCGCGGGGTCAGGATGTCCAGTGCATCCGGGTCTCCCTCAGGTGCAAGCAGCATGGCCACGAGATGAGGTACAGCAGCTGCAAGACATCCAAATTCCTCCTGCTTGTCCTCAAGGACGTCCGTGCCAAGAGCACACTCACACCCGGCGGACGGAGGATAGACAGACTCAGACTCAGCAACAAGACTAGCGGCGTAGGCTAGATAACAAGCAGCAGCAAAGTCCACAAGCTCAGCAACTAAGGCAGACGCAACAGTGGACTCAAAAGAAGGGTCAGTGACAAGAGTGGTTAGGAGATGCGTGACAGCGGGACTAGGAGCATGAACGCGGTCAGACTCAGGGTCTGGAACGTCAGGAAGAGAGGACGCCGGAGGAGACGGCAGGGCAACACGCTGTGGAACAGAGGAAGGACGAAGTGCCATGGTGTTGTAGTGCGAGTACACGGCTTAGGGGGAGGACGCGGATGAGGGACACAACGACCAGTGCGAGCAGGCGTGACAGGACAAGACGCAGGCTCACGACGCTCTGTAAGGGAGGCTGGCTGCTCAGTGTAACGAGGGGGGGCAGGCAGCGGTGAGTCTGGAGGAAGGGCAGTGGACGAAGGAAGACTAAGAACCTGACGGAGCACCGAGTCGGGCGGTAGCGGGGACAGCTGCGGTGGCGGCAAGAAAAACAGTCGTTGCTGCACAGTGCCCCCAGCACCAGTACCTCCAGCTCCAGGGCCTCTAGCGCCAGCGCCCCCAGCTCCAGCGGCTCCAACTCCAGCACCTCTAGCTCCAACACCTCCAACTCTTGCTCCTCCAGCTCCAGTGCCTCCAGTGTCAGTGCCTCCAGCACCAGCACCTCTAGCGGCAGGGCCTCCAGCTCCAGTAGCGCCACTCCGAAGGCGGGTGCGCTGAGCAAACCGCCCGCGCAATTGCTGTGGTGAGAGAGGCTCCTGGCGGCTAGACCGTCGCTGCAAGGCACCCGTAGGACCTCCAGCAGACGCAGCACCCCTAGGCTCAGCACCCCCAGACTCAGGAGCCTCAGGCTGTGCACCCCTAGTCTCAGCAACCCCAGGCTCACCACCCTCAGGCTCAGCACCCCCACGCTTAGCACCCTCAGACTCAGCACCTCGAGGCTCAGCACCCCTAGGCTCCGCACCCTCAGGCTCAGCACCCCCAGACTCAGCACCCCTAGCAGCACCACCCCCAGCAGCACCAGAGTCGACAGCAACCGGCTGCAGAGGCGGCGAAGACGGTCGAGGTGGAAAACCCGGAGGGGTCTCCAAGCGTGGTGAGCGGCGGGGGGCCGCCGTGTCCTCAGCAGCAGCATCACCCCCCTCAGCTGGGCCAGAGGTATCGGGAGTGACCTCGAACGGCTCAGCCAAGGGGAGTGGGTCCACGTGAGACACACCTGAAGGAGCACGACCCTGAGACCCCGTGCGCGGCGCGACGCAGGGCAAGGCGCGCGCGGGCGGCGCGACGCAGGGCAGGGCGTGCGCGGGCAGCGCCACACAGGGCAGGGCGTGCGCGGGCGGGGCGATGTAGAGCAAGGCGCGCGCGGGCAGCGCGACGCAGGGCAGGGCGTGCGCGGGCGGCGCGATGCAGGGCAAGGCGCGCGCGGGCAGTGCGACGCAGGGCAGGGCAGGGCGTGCGCGGGCAGCGCGACGCAGGGCAGGGCGTGCGCGGGGCGGCGCGACGCAGGGCAGGGCAGGGCAGACGCGGGGCGCGCGACGCATGGCAGGGCGTGCTCGGGGCGTTGCTATGCAGGGCAGGGCGTGCGCGGGGCGGCGCAACGCAGGGCAGGGCAGGGCATGCGCGTGTGGTGGCGCTAGGTAGGGGAAGGCAGGGCAGCGCGACTGGTGAGGCAGTGCGGCAGGCAGGGTACTAATCGGTAGGCCCTAAAAAAAAGGGTTCTGGAACAGGACCTGCTCTAATAACATGTCAGAATCTAGAACGAGAATGATGCATTGAGAACAGATCTGAGTACCAGTATCAACCCTAATTGGGTTGTACCCCTTATGGGCTACCCCACTACAGCCTATACAACATAAGCATCATTATAGTTTGACAAGGGGGGGGAGGGGGGGGGGGGGGGGGAGGGGCTGACGCTCTTCAGTGTAATCTTTGTTAAGGGAAAAGTTAACGGGAGTGGAGTGTTGGCCCCGCCCTCGCTTGGGCAACGCCGACGACTTGGTCGGATGTACGGGAGAAGCAGCCGACCGTTTGTAGTGAAGGAGCTGCTTGTCAGTCTTCGTCGAGCTGCAGGGTTTCACGGTAGTGCTCTCGTCGACCAGGGGGTAGCTCGACGGGAGCTGTGGTCGACCAGAGGCACCTGGTGGTCAACCGGAGGCACTTGTGGTCGACCAGAGCACCTGGTGGTGTCCAGGTCGATCGGTTAACCTGCTCGACGAGTTCTGCGGAGGCACGCGAACGTCGTCGAGGTCGCGATGGCGAAGGCGACTTCGGGCTGGTATCCCGAAGTCGATGTGGCTCGTCAGGCGCAGACAACAGCCGGCGTATGCACAACGATGCAAGTCGGGCCAATCGTCTGCGCGCACCTGCGAGCGTGCGCACTGCTAACCATCTATGGGTGCAACGCTGGACAGCCGCACTGCTGCAGCGTTGGCACGCCGTCGACCTGCTGCGTTGGCAGGTCGCCCTTCTGCAGTGCTGGCGCGGCTCCTCTACGCAACGCTGGCAGGCGGTCGACCAAGCTGTGCTGGCGGTCGACCAGGCTAGCTGCAGAGTTGCTAGGTGCCTGATGTAGTCATTCTGTCATTGCTTGTTCAATTTTTTCTGTAATTCCAACTTTGCTAGTGGAAACTCTTGCCGATTTCTCCCGTGAATGTGCAAGCACTAAGGAACTAAGCAAAGCTACGATCACTCCTAGTAGTTCGTGCCAACCCCCGTAGTCTAGCTCACTACCGTTGTAGAGTGACTCCCCTCATGGTGCGGTGAGCGTGGATCGAACACGCACCTTCAGATAGGAGCCGACTTTTGCACCTACTAAGTCGTTCGTAGGCCGGCAGCCTTTCTAGACGGCATGGTCGACTCCGTAGTTAATGCAGGCGTAGCGGACACTTTGGAGGCACGATTGGCTGATGCGAGGAGACGCCACGCGGATGGCGAGTACGGGATGATTTTTTTGATGATTGTCGAGTTGGGCATCCGGGCGCAGTGGGCGACGGATCACCCTTCCCGTCCTGCTTCTCCTCGATCGGTACGACAGGAAGGTGGCATCGACGATGAGGTCAACGGCGGTGCACGAGTCAGCAGCAGTGAAGGCACGAAGAAGAGAGGGGTGGTCAAGGTCGACGGTGGAGTCGACGGGAGTCAGGCGTGAGTGCAGCGGCTGACGGCAGCCGCAGGCAGCTCGGAGGTCGAAGTCGATGGTCGACGTCTGTCAGAATCCCAACCACTAACCACTGGGATAAAAGGGCTTGTTTGTGTAGCGGGTGAGTGCGCCCATAACCCCCCAGGCCAACGTGCCTGTAACCCTTCCCTAGGATCATCGGGGATCTCCAGTGGACCTCTGACATCCCCCCGCACTGGGATGCCCGAGGTGCACACACCGGGATTCGAACCCGAGACCTTCGCTCTGATACCATGTCAGAATCCCAACCACTAACCACTGGGATAAAAGGGCTTGTTTGTGTAGCGGGTGAGTGCGCCCATAACCCCCCAGGCCAACGTGCCTGTAACCCTTCCCTAGGATCATCGGGGATCTCCAGTGGACCTCTGACAACGTCGACTTCCTCTACGAAGCGGTGGAGGGCTCTCGGCGACGACGCACGTGACGGCGGGCGGGATTGCACCGGCGTATGGCTACTTCAAGTTCTCGCTGGACCGAATCACCATCGCACCGCTGCAAGGTCGACGGGACCTCATCACCTGGAGGGAGTCGATAGAACCTCAGCTGGAGGTCGCCGGGCTGAAGGGCTTCGCCGACGGCACTGTGCCAATTCTGCCCGTGGATGATGTCGGGCTGCGCGAGGAGTTTCGTGCTGCTCACTTGCTCACCTTCATGGTCATCTCGAGGTGCTGGCCGCCGGTGGTGCAGCTGGCGCTCAGGTTCCGTCGAGAGCGGCTGGATGCTGGTCACCAAGCATGGCACTTCATCCTGTCGACGTACCAGGTGAAGGACGACCTGTACATCGGACAGCTGGAGGAGAAGATGACTCACATTCGGATGGGCGAGCAGGAGTCGGCGACGGACTACTGCAACCGTGCTCGACGGATCCTGGCTGAGATGCGGATGGCGGGCGCCGAATACTCTACGGCGTCCTACATCACCAATGTCCTCAAGGGCCTGCCGCGCAGCTACAACCTCATGAAGAGGATGATGATGGTGCCTGGCACGCGTGAGTCCCTCGACAAGGACTCTCTCACAAACTACATCCTCCAAGATGAGGCGATGCAGGAGGCAGAACAGCCCACGGAGCTCCTTCCGCAGGCAAGCTACACTGCACCGACGAAGCATAATTGTCAGCAGGAGCAGCGCGGGAAGCCCGGCGGAGGTGATAGTGGAGGTGGGCGGTTGACGAAGGACGTCGACGAGAAGCGGTCGACGCGGGATAAGGGTCATGGAGGTGGTGGTCGACGGCGGGAGTGCTGGATCTGCCACGACCCCAACCATCTCTCCTACGAATATCCCAAACGCGAGGACAGCGACGAGGACGACAACAAGGGAGGCTGCGATCGATCGGCCAGTCGTCGCCCCTGTCAAGATGCAAAGCCGCGCAAGGAGAAGCATGTTAGAAACAATAGGAGTGGGGCCTAGGCTTAGTAGCCTAGGCCCACACTAGGAGGTAGTAGGTTGTGCCCTAGGACTAGGGTTTGTGGTATACGAAGGAGAATTGGAGAAGTGAGAATGGGAATGATGATTGAACTAGCAAGCAGCAGGATACATATAGGAAACCCTAAGGGGTTGTACTCACTATTGAGCACCCCACTGCAGGCTAGACAAATAACATAATCTGACACACCCCCATAGCCAAAGTGGGGTGTAATCAGCACACGTGAGAAGTCACAGCAATAGTTCACAATTATCAGCAAAGCTAGTGGCAGTCACAGGAGGCCAGTGAGGAGGAGGAGGAACTGTGGAGGGAGAGAAGAGAGGAGGCGACTACTGAAGTTGCAGACACACGGGCACCAGGAGCACCAGGCTGCAACCTCCTCCAACTGTCTCACTCCCCCCTACACACACCCCCAGGGTCACCACTCGCTCCACGCCCACATCACCCCCCTAGCGCCACTCCCTCGTCTCCCACACATCCACCCCCGCAGCGGCAGCTGCAGCAGTGGGAGACGGAGGAGAAGGAAGGGGCGACGCACACGGAGCACCCCCACACCCGCCACCCCCACACCCTCCTGTCCAGGGGACCCAGGGGGGGGGGGGGGGGGGGGGGGGGCGGGGCGGGAGAGCGCACGAGGGCGCGGGCAACCGCGCGTGCAGAGCAACAGCGCGGAGCAGGTAGGGTAGAGCGCACGAGGGCGCGGGCAACCGCGCGTGCAGAGCAACAGCGCGGAGCAGGTAGGGTAGAGCGCACGAGGGCGCGGGCAACCGCGCGTGCAGAGCAACAGCGCGGAGCAGGTAGGGTAGAGCGCACGAGGGCGCGGGCAACCGCGCGTGCAGAGCAACAGCGCGGAGCAGGTAGGGTAGGGCGCACGAGGGCGCGGGCAACCGCGCGTGCAGAGCAACAGCGCGGAGCAGGTAGGGTAGGGCGCACGAGGGCGCGGGCAACCGCGCGTGCAGAGCAACAGCGCGGAGCAGGTAGGGTAGGGCGCACGAGGGCGCGGGCAACCGCGCGTGCAGAGCAACAGCGCGGAGCAGGTAGGGTAGGGCGCACGAGGGCGCGGGCAACCGCGCGTGCAGAGCAACAGCGCGGAGCAGGTAGGGTAGAGCGCACGAGGGCGCGGGCAACCGCGCGTGCAGAGCAACAGCGCGGAGCAGGTAGGGTAGAGCGCACGAGGGCGCGGGCAACCGCGCGTGCAGAGCAACAGCGCGGAGCAGGTAGGGTAGAGCGCACGAGGGCGCGGGCAACCGCGCGTGCAGAGCAACAGCGCGGAGCAGGTAGGGTAGGGCGCACGAGGGCGCGGGTGAGACTGAGCGCGACTGCACAGGGTCCAGGAGCGGCGTCGCGGGCAGCTGCTGCAGAGGTCCAGAGGCGGCTGCTCCAGGGGCCAGGGGCGGCTGCTGCAGTGGCGGGTGGCTCCAGGGGCGGCTGCTGCAGTGGCGGGCGACTCCAGGGGCGGCTGCTGCAGGGGCGGCTGCTCCAGGGGCGGCTGCTGCTGTGGCGGGCGACTCCAGGGGCGGCTGCTGCAGTGGCGGGCGGCTCCAGGGGCGGCTGCTGCAGTGGCGGGCGACTCCAGGGGCGGCTGCTGCAGTGGCGGGCGGCTCCAGGGGCGGCTGCTGCAGGGGCGGCTGCTCCAGGGGCGGCTGCTGCTGTGGCGGGCGACTCCAGGGGCGGCTGCTGCAGTGGCGGGCGACTCCAGGGGCGGCTGCTGCAGTGGCGGGCGGCTCCAGGGGCGGCTGCTGCAGTGGCGGGCGACTCCAGGGGCGGCTGCTGCAGTGGCGGGCGGCTCCAGGGGCGGCTGCTGCAGGGGCGGCTGCTCCAGGGGCGGGCGACTCCAGGGGCGGCTGCTGCAGTGGCGGGCGGCTCCAGTGAGGCGCGGGCTGGCCTGGCGCAGTCCGTACGGGCCGCGCGCGGGCCTGGCGCAGCCCGTACGGGCCGCGCGCGGGCCTGGCGCAGCCCGTACGGGCCGCGCGCGGGCCTGGCGCAGCCCGTACGGGCCGCGCGCGGGCCCGACGTAGGTCGCGGGGGCCACGACGGGCGACGGGGGGCGACGCGCGGGTCCCCGTCGCCCGTCGCAGCGCCTCCCGGGGGCGACGAAACGGGGGCCGCGGGCGACGGGAACGGGGGGCCGCGGGCGACGGGAACGGGGGGCCGCGGGCGACGGGAACGGGGGGCCGCGGGCGACGGGAACGGGGGGCCGCGGGCGACGGGAACGGGGGGCCGCGGGCGACGGGAACGACGCGGGGCGACGCGGGGGCGACGGGGCAGAAAGCCGCCGCGCGCCTCGGGGCGCACGGCGGGCAGAAAACCGCCGCGCGCCTCGGGGCGCACGGCGGGCAGAAAACCGCCGCACGCTTCGAGGGCGCGGCGGGATGAAAAATTAGGGTTTCGCCGCCGCGCACCACGGGGCGCGCGGCGGACACTACGGCAGCGGAAGCAGGTGGTGGGCCCATAGAGGTAAGCGGCAGGAACGTGCTCGCTCTGATACCATGTTAGAAACAATAGGAGTGGGGCCTAGGCTTAGTAGCCTAGGCCCACACTAGGAGGTAGTAGGTTGTGCCCTAGGACTAGGGTTTGTGGTATACGAAGGAGAATTGGAGAAGTGAGAATGGGAATGATGATTGAACTAGCAAGCAGCAGGATACATATAGGAAACCCTAAGGGGTTGTACTCACTATTGAGCACCCCACTGCAGGCTAGACAAATAACATAATCTGACAAAGCAGACGTCGAAGACGACATCGTCGGCAAAAGACGTCGACAACTCCAGCGGCAAGGGCCGAGGCGACGGGGAGGCGTCGTGCTCGATGGTCGGCGTGGTGGAGCCGACAGTCTCGCTGGCGCCGGAGGCTGGCGATGACTTCTAAGCGGTGGCGGCTGTTGTGCAGGCCAGCCCGATGGCGGTGATGCTCGACAGCGGATGCTCCCACCACCTGATGGGGACGAAGGCGGTCTTCGTCGACATGGCGCCGAGCGACAGTGTGAAGCACGTGCGCGGCTTCAATGGGGCACTGCAGCCTGTCGAGGGTCGTGGAACCGTCGCTCTGCAAGGGGAGGCCGGGAAGCGGGTCCTCATCCCCGACATGCTCAACGTTCCGAGAGTACAGGCGACCGTGCTGTCAGCTGGCCAGCTGAAGGAGAGAGGAGTGCAGCTGCAGGGCGACTGTGACGAGATGCTGCTCGTCGGCGCGACCGGGGAGGTGCTCGGTCGAGCACGCTACACCGGACGAGTCCTCTGCACCGACCTTCGCCCCTGCTCGACGCGGTCGCCGTCGACCGAGGTGGTGGCTCTGCGGACAATCGCCTCGGCGACGAAGATGACCCCCGACAGGATGCATGCGCGGCTCGCACACGACAGCGTCGACACGATCAAGAGCTCACGATCAAGAGCTCGGCGAAGCATGAAGTCGCTACTGGGCTCGACATCAAGCCGTCGACCGGAGCGGACCCACCGTGTGTATCGTGCGTCGGAGGAAAGTTGGCACGGCACACCTTCCCCGACAAGGGCTCGGACGCCGAGGAGGCACTGGCTGTCGTGCACATTGACTTGTGCGGGCCATTTCGGGTCACTGCCAAGGATGGCAGCTTGTACTTTCTGCTGCTGAAGGATCGCCACACTCGTTTCGTGTGGACAATGCCGGTCGCTAAGAAGAGCGACGTGCTGCGGGAGTTTCAGAAGTGGCTGGTGCTGGTGGAACGACAGACGAAGAAGTCGGTACTGTCGCTCCGCTCTGACCGAGGAGGGGAGTTCCTCGGAAAGGATTTCACCACCTTCGTCGACGGGAAGGGCATCGTCCACGACCTGACGTGCCCCTACACTCCGCAGCAAAATGGCATGGCTGAGCGGGAGATGCGCACGGCCGTCGACTCCGTGCGAACGATGCTGCTGCACATGGGCGTGCAGCACCACTGGTCGCACTTCGCTCTTCGAGAGGCTGTCTGGGTGCGCAACTGCTTGGAGCGGTCGACGACGCCGCCGGGGACAACTCCGTACCAGCTGCTGACCGGGAAGAAGCCCGACCTCACGCTGGCGCGGGTGTGGGGCTGCATGGTGCAGTTCATGGTTCCCGAGCAGCAGAGCGACGGGAAGCTGGCACCGAAGGCTCGCTGGGGGCTTCACCTGGGCGTGTCGCCGGAGAGCAAGGGCTGGGAGGTGCTCGACCTAACCGACAACAAGGTGGTCACGTCGGTCGAGGTGATCTTCTACGAGACGTTGTCGCTGGAGGTGTGGACGGCGACGTATGGGCCGGCGTCAGGGCGGACCCAGGCGCACCCGCCGACGGACACCTCGACGGCGACGGTCCCACTGCTCGCCGAAGTCGACGAGCCTGCTGATGAGGATGTTGTGGAGGTTCCTCCACCTCCCCCTGTTCTTGCTCCTCCCTCCCCCGTCGCAGATCGGCCTGCGTCGACACCTGTGTCGGCCACCGGCGATGAGGGGAGCCTTGAGGCGTCGCCTGTGGCGCCGGCCAGTGGCATCGCCGGCGGTCAATAAGGCGCCAAGCTCGTCAACCAGGACCGGAAGCCGTCGACGACAGGGGAGCCGGTCGATCTGGAGGCAGCAGCAGGAGGGCAGTCGATAGGGGAGCAGCAGTCGGGGCGGTCGACAGGGAAGCTGTCGAAGTCAGCAGCAGGCGAGCAGCCGGTCGAAGGGTCGAAGCGGCTGGTGGACGATGCGAACGTCGACGAGGAAGGGGAGCTGTCGGCGGGAGAGGAGTCCACCGACAGTGATGTGGTGGAGGTTCCGGTCGAGAAGTCTGCGCCGGAGCTTCGGCGTTCTGGTCGAGCTCGACGGCCGCCGGAGCGGCTGAGCTTCCACGCCTGCCTGCCACCAGCTGCCTTCACCACGGTGTATGACGAGGTCGACGACGACCTGTTGTACGACGATGCCCAGGAGGATGATGACCTGTCATAGCTCGACCCCGACGTGCATGCCGACCCCGAACACCGCTGGGACATCGCCACGATGACGGTGAAGGAGGCGCTGGCAAGCTGGAAGGGCGAGGCGGTGAAGGCCGCCATGGAAGAGGAGATCCGCAGCCTCATCGGCATGGGCACTTGGGAGCTGGTCGAACGCCCACGCGGAGTGAACATCATGAAGAACCGGTGGGTGCTGACGACCAAGTACCGCATCGACGACACTGTCGAGCGCGAGAAGGCAAGGCTGGTCGTGAAGGGCTTCACGTAGGTGTACGGCACCGACTACGAGGAGACATACTCGCTGGTGAGCAGCTACGTCACGCTGAGGATCTTTCTCAGCATCGTCGCCGTCCTCGACCTCAACCTGATGCAGCTCGACATGAAGAACGCTTTCCTGCAAAGCAAGCTCGACAGGGTGCTCTACATGTACCAGCCGGACTACTTCGACGATGGGACCGGCCGGGTGTGTAAGCTGCTGAAGAGCCCTTATGGGCTGAAGCAGTCACCGCTGCTGTGGTACATGGCTCTCGACAGTGTGCTGCCGGGCGCTGGCTGGAAGAAGAGCCAGGGAGATGAGGCTCTCTACTTCAAGGTCGGCGACGACGGGGTGACATGCTGGGTGCTGGTCTACGTCGACGACCTGCTCGCCGCCAGCAGCAGCACCGCAATGCTGAAGGAGCTAAAGAAGCTGCTAGAGGCTGCCTTCAAGTTGCGCGAGATCTCGCTGGTGGTGAAGTACCTTGGACTGGAGATCGTGCGCGACAGGCCGGCGAGGAAGCTGTGGCTGCACCAGCAGGGCTATGCCGACAAGCTGCGCAGGCGCTTCATCGACGAGGAGCAGGGCGGTCGAGTCCCGAAGACGCCGGTCTCGGTCGACGCCTACACTGAGCTGACGTTCGACGACGAGGAGGCCCAGGAACGCGAGGAGGAAGAGTACCGGCCGAAAGTTGGCTCGCTGCAGTTCGCGGCGACGACGATGAGGCCGGACATCGCGTTTGCCTACAGCAAGTAGGGGAGCGGCCTCACGGTGAGGAGCGACCAGCATTGGCGCGAGGTCGACCGCTGCCTCACCTACCTCGCCGACACCCGCGACACCGCCTTGGAGTTCGGCGGTGGACCAGAGTCGCTGGAGCTGATCGGCTACGTGGACGCCGACGACGCGGGCGACAAGCAGAACCGGATGAGCACGGGTGGCTACGTGTTCGTCTATGGAGGGGCCGCGGTCTCCTGGTCGAGCTAGCGCATCAAGTGCGCGACGCTCTCCTCGACCGAGTCAGAGTACGTCGCGGCCACGGACGCCGGCAAGGAGGGGCGTCGACTTCGCTTCCTCCTTGCAGAATTCCAGTTGCTCGATGCTGGTAAGCCGACCGTCCTCCGCGTGGACAATAAGTCAGCGATCACGGTCGCCGAGGGCTTGGGGCTGACAGGCAACCTCAAGCACATGGAGCGATGCTACGCCTGGCTGCACCATATGGTGAGGCGCGGGAAGTTCGTGCTGAAGTACATCCCGACCACCGAGCAGCCGGCTGACTTCCTGACGAAGGCGCTGCACTTTCCGGCCTTCAACCGGTGCTCCGTCGCGATCGGCCTAGTACGCCTGGCCAACGTCGGCGACTGGGACGATGAGGTGCAGCAGTAGGTGCTGTGCCCTTCTGCACGGCTGGTGCGGTGACGGCGTGCTGTGTGTGGGGTGCACGCCGAGGACGAGTTTTCTCCGTGGAGTACTGCCTGTTAGAAGTAAGGGAGAAGGGTGATGGACTATCGAGTGATTTTTGGTACAAGTAGAGAACCCTAAGGGGTTGTACCCCACATTGTCTACCCCACTACAGCCTACCAACATAGACTATAACATATAGATATAGTTTGACTCACCCCCATAGGCAAAGTGGGGGAGAACAAGGGGTCACAAGACCAGTCAAGAGAAGCAAAGCAAGCTCAGGGTGGATCACAACGTCACCACACACTCTGAGCACAAGCAAAGGGCCACAAGGCCAGTTCACATGCAGAAGTATATATGCAACAGTAGCAGTACAGTGATCTCTACCTAACAACACCCAACATGCAAGTATATGTATAGATCACAGTACAAGCAAAGTCACGAGGTAAGCAAGTGAGACGAAACTTGTCAGAACTAGCTGTAGAAAGTAAGAATGAAGAAAGGAGAGGGTTTGCACTAGCAGCAGTTGGCATACATATAGGAAACCCTAATTGGGTTGTACTCGCTATAGAGTACCCCACTGCAGGCTAGAGCATAATATTCTGACACACCCCCATAGCCAAAGTGGGGTGTAATCAGCAGAGAAAGCAAAGCAGTACAAGCTCAGGGTGGATCACAATGTCACCACACATTCTGAGCACAAGTTTAAGAAGCAATAGTTTAAAGTGCACAATTATGAGCAAAGCTAGAGGCAGTTACAGAGGGCAAGTGAGGAGGAGGAGGGCTAGCGAGAGGAGAGAAGAGTGGAGGCGACGACTGAAGCTGCAGACACACGGGCAACAGACGGCTCTGGTGCAACTCTAGTGGCTACCGGGAGCAAGGGCCCCGGAATACAGGAGTAACAGGCTCTGCGTCTGATCAGCAGCGACAGGAGCAACGGACCCACGGGCGACAGGTGCAACCGGCTCTCTGAGCTACCGGTGGCTATCAGAACCCCGGAATACAGGCGCTGCAGACGACACGACGGCTGCCTCCACCCAACCTCCTCCAACTGTCCCACACCCCCCAACACACACCCCCTGCTGAAACCCTAGCTCCACTCCCATGGCACCCCCCTTAAACCCTAAACCCTCGGCTCCCACACACCCACCCCCCTGAGCAGCAGCTGCAGCAGTGGGAGACGGAGGAGGAGGAGGAGCAGGGGACGGCTGACAGAGACGGCACCCCCATACGCTCCACCCCCAAACCCTAATTCAGGAGTACGGGCAGCAGCAGGGGTGGGGCGCCGTCAGAAGCGCGAGGGACGGCGTGCAGCTCAGTGGGAGAGGAGACCGGGCGCCCGCGGGCCAGGCGCAGCCCGTACGAACCGCGCGCAGGCGGCCCGAGGCGCGCGCGGGCCAGGCGCAGCCCGTACGGGCCGCGCGCGGGCCTGGCGCAGGCCGTACGGGCCGCGCGCGGGCCTGGCGCAGCCCGTACGAGCAGCGCGCGGGTTGTACGGGCCGCGCGCGGGCCTGGCGCAGCCCGTACGGGCCGCGCGCGTGCAGGACAGGCCGCGCGCGGGCCTGGCGCAGCCTGTACGGGCCGCGCTCGTGCAGTACGGGCCGCGCACGGGCGACGGGGGCGACGCGCGGGTCCCCGGGGGCGCTTCGGCGGGCGACGGGGGGAGAAAACCGCCGCGCGCCTCGGGGCGCACGGCGGGCAGAAAACCGCCGCACACCTCGGGGCGCACGGCGGGATGAAAAATCCGTCGCACGCCACGAGGCGTGCGACACACAGAGTAGCAGTAGCAGTAGCAGTAGCAGCGGAAGGCTTAGGTGGTGGGCCCACCCACAGGATCGACCCAGGAGGGTCGACCTGCTCTGATAGCATGTCAGAACTAGCTGTAGAAAGTAAGAATGAAGAAAGGAGAGGGTTTGCACTAGCAGCAGTTGGCATACATATAGGAAACCCTAATTGGGTTGTACTCGCTATAGAGTACCCCACTGCAGGCTAGAGCATAATATTATGAAAAAACTGACACCAGGCCTAACAGAGTACACAGACGCTGATGATCACTAGACGGAAGTGCCTTGGTGAATATATCAGCAGTGTTGGCCCGAGTGTCCACGTGAGTGAGACGAAGCTGATGACGCTGCTGCAACTCTCGAGCCAAGAAGTAACGCAGAGCGATGTGCTTCGTTCTGTGCTCCAGCCTGTGCTCCTCACACAAGGCAATGGCAGCCTTGTTGTCTACGTACGCCGACCGGTAGGTGAGCCAGCGTAGCTCCTGTGCAGCCATGGCTGTGGCGTAGATCTCAGCCTCACAACTGGAGCTGAGAACAGAAGAAGAGCGTGTAGACCGCCAAGAAACAGAACCAGAGCCAAGGCTGAACGTGTAACCCTGTGACGACCGCTGTGTAGCCAGGTCGTCAACCCAAGAAGCGTCCGAGTGTCCAGTGAGAACAACGTCACCCCGTCCTCCAAGCACGAGCCCCATGCCCGACGTACTGCACAAGTAACGCAGTACCCTCTTCGCAGCATCCCAGTGCACCTTTCGGTGTCTACCAGGAGCCACGTAGCGTGCCAGAAGGCCAAGAGGGTACGCGAGGTCAGGACGAGTGCAGGTCATCAGGTACATGAGGCAGCCCACTAACTCTGGGTACGGGCCACTCGGCTCTACAGACTCATCCGAAGGCAGAGCTGAGAGCGAGTGACCAGTAGCCAGAGGAGTGGACTGTGGCGAGGAGAACTGGAAGCCGAAGCGCTGAAGGACCTGCTGCACCATGTGTGACTGAGTCAGGGTGATGGTGCGGCGTGCTCTGTCCCGGGTAATCTGCAAGCCAAGGTAACTGCGCAGCTCACCCAGGTCTGTGCACGTGTGTCTCTTCTTCAGCTCCGACTTCACAAAGGTGAGTGCCTCAGTGTCAACAGTGGAAAAGACCAAGTCGTCGACGTACACGAGGATGTAGAACGGCGGCAGCGAGGTGTCGGTGCGCAGAAACAGCGACAGGTCAGCAGTAGAAGGAGCAAACCCAAGAGCCGCAAGTGTAGTCCTCAGTGTGTCGTGCCACTCACGAGGCGCCTGACAGAGACCGTAGACTGGCCGCCGGAGGCTCCACTGGGTACCAGGAGGGAACGCCCCAGTGAAGCCAGGTGGGCGGCGCAGCCAGATCTCCTCGTGCAAACTGCCCTGCAAGAAAGCTGTGCTGAAGTCAAGAGAGTGAAGCTCGTAGTCACGCTGAGCAGCAACGTGCAGCAGCACCCGAAGAGTAGTCATCTTCGGGGTAGGGGAGAAGGTCTGGAAGAAGTCAACTCCCTGTCGCTGACTGAAGCCTCGAGCAACGTAACGAGCCTTGAAGACAGGCGGAGAACCCGGCGGCCGCTTCACCCTGAAAATCCACATGCCATCGACGATGTTCGCCCCAGGAGGGGGAACCTCGTCGACGTAAGTGCCTGTGGACTTCCAGGATGTCATCTCTGCGTCCATGGCTGTCTGCCACTAAGAGGAGTAGTCACCCAAGATCGCCTCTGCGTAAGAGCGCGGGGTGGGGATGTCCAGTGCATCCGGGTCTCCCTCATGGGCAAGCAGCATGGCCACGAGATGAGGCGCAGCGACGGCAAGACAGTCAAAGTCCTCCTGCCTGTCCTCAAGGACGTCCGTGCCTAGAGCACACTCACCCCCGACGGACGGAGGACAGACAGACTCAGACTCAGCAACTAGACCGGCAGCGTAGTCGAGACGACAAGCAGCAGCAAAGTCAACAAGCTCAGCGACCAAGGCAGACGCAGCAGCGGACTCAAACGAAGGGTCAGTGACAACAGTGGCCAACAGACGCGTGACAGTAGGGTGAGCAGCACGAACGAGGTCAGACTCAGGGTCCGGAACGTCAGGCAGAGAAGACGCAGGAGGAGACGGCAGGGGAACGCGCAGAGGAACAGAGGAAGGACGAAGTGCCATAGTGTGAACACCTGGCACAGGGGGAGGACGTGGACCAGGCACACGACGAGCAGTGCGAATAGTGCGAACAGGCGAGGCAAGACGCGACGCAGGCTCACGACTCAGACTGCACAAGGTAAGGAGACGGCGTAGGCAGCGGAGAGCCGGGTTGTAACGGGAGGCCAGTAGAAGACGGGAGGGTAAGAACCTGGCGAAGCACGGTGTCAGGCGGCGGCAGGGACGATGGAGACGGCGGAGCGAAGAACAGGCGCGACTGTGCCGTACCACCAGCTCCAGGGTCCGCAGCACTACTAGTCCCGGCAGCTCCAGCACCCGAAGTGCGAGCACCTCCGTGATCAGTAGCGCTCGGACAACCAGCACCTCCAGTACCAGCAGCACCACCAGCTCCAGCAGTCGCAGTACCTCCAGAACTAGCAGCACCCTCGCCTCCAGCGCCAGCAGCTCCAGCGCCTCCAGCAGCACCAGCAGCTCCAGCGCCTCCAGCGGCAGCAGCTCCAGCGTCTCCAGCGTCAGCAGCTCCAGTGGCTCCAGCACCTCCAGCTCCAGGGTCTCCAACTCCAGGGTCGACAGCACCAGCTCCAGGGTCTCCAGCTCCAGCGCCTCCAACTGCGGCACCTTCAATCCTGGCAGCTCGAGCAGCTCCGGTACGAGCACCTCCATAACCAGAAACACTAGCACTCACAGCGCCTCCACTACGAGCAGCTCCAACAGCTCCAGTCTCAGCACCCCTACCAGCAGTACCTCCAGAAGCAGGACCTCCAGCTCCAGCAGCACAACGTCTCAGGCGGGTACGTCACGCAAGCCACTCTCGTAGCTACTGTGGTGAGAGAGGTCCCCGCCGGGAAACAAGACCCTGAGGAACGCCAGCAGACTCAGCACCCCCCGACCCGGCACCCTCCAGCTCAGCACCCTCAGGCTCCGCACTCGAAGGCCCAGCACCCCTAGGCTCCACACCCCCCAGCACCTCACGCATAGGCTCAGCACCCTCAGACACAGCACCCCGAGTAGCACCACCCCCAGCAGCACCAGAGTCAACAGGAACCGGGTCAGCCGGGGCGTCAGCAGCAACGTCACCCCCCTCAGTCGGGCCAGAGGCATCAGCTCCAAAGGCACAGCCAAGGGGAATGGGTCTACCTGAGACACACCTGAGGGAGCAGGACCCTGAGGGGGGAGGGGGTCTACCGGAGGGGGACCTGGAGCGAGGAAAAGCGGCGGGGGAGGGAGAGGGGCAGTGCGGTAGGGGAAGAGACGGTAGAAAGGAACCGACTCGTCAAAGGTGACGTCCTGGGAGGCGAAGACCCTGCGCGAGGTGGGGTGGTAAAACTGCCAGCCAGGCGCGTCCGGGACAAAGCCAAGGAAGACAAGGCAGAGGGACATAGGGAATGGTGCGGGAGGAGAGCTTGTCCGCGGACGTATCGCGGACAAGGGCACGAGCACCCCAGACCCGGAAGCGCGACGCATCACCAACCTCCCCCGTCCAACGCAGTGTGGGCGAGGTGTCCGGCAAGGACACACGGGGCCAGAGGTTGAGCTGCTGCGCAGCGTACCGGACTGCAAACGGCCACAGGAAATGGGGAGCCGCTGCATGGATAAAAGAGGTACGAGCGATCTCCATGACCAAACCAATGCGGCGCTCAGCAACCCCATTTTGCTGCGGTGAGCCCGGAAGCGTGAACAACATGTCGGAGGAGAACTCACCACCTCTGTCAGAGTGCAGACGCAGGACAGGAAGGTATGACCGAAACCGGCGGCGGAGCTGGAGACAAACTGCTCGGATCCAAGGGATCAGGACAGCAGGGACTTCACCCTTGGTGCGCAAGGGGAAGACCGTGGTATAACGCGAGTAGTCGTCGACAACCAGCAGAAAGTACCGCTCGCCGCCCTGTCCAGTGACGCGGGCTGGGCCCCACACGTCCAGGTGGAGGGTTTGCAAGGGAGCCTCTGTCGGGGGGAACGAGGAGGAGTGAGGAGCGGCGCGTTGCCGCCCCTCGACGCAAGGAAGGCAGGGCGGCGCAGGCGAGGCAGGGAGGGGAGGCAGAGATCTGGGAAGACCAGACACAAGAAGGCGATGGTGCATGCCACGTAGACGAGGCAAGGAGGGGTGACCCAGACGGTGGTGCCAGAGAAGAGTCTGGTGCGACAGGGAGCGACACTCACAAGGGGAGGCTACCGGAACTGACGCAGACACCTGACCAGCAGCAGCGACCTGAGGAGACGCAGTGGTCAGTGTGTAAAGATTCGACCCTGGCCGACGATTGAACGTGGCCAGGTGACGGCCAGTCTGTGCACACGTGCAGATCGCCACACGCTGCCATGCAGGGGTGAAGGTATTAACCCCCACATCCTGAAGGGCAGCGTTGCTCACCAAGTTCGTCAAGAACGAGGGGAGGTGGAGACCTAACAGTAAGCCAGACGGGACCGCCGTGCACGGAAGCACAGTGGAGGACCGTGCAAGAACTGGGCCCCCTGAGGGGTCAGCCAGGCGGACTGGAACAGGTGCTGGGAGTGGTGTGAGTGCAGTACTGTCACGAAAGAAACAGCGGGAAGCATCTCAGTCAAACGTGAAGGTGTGCAAGGCCTCAGCAGGCGCAGTACCTGAGAGAGCAGACTCGCTTGCTCCTAAGGCAACACCTTCTATACCTGGGTCAGGCGGCATACACAGATAACAGTCACCATCAGCACTAACTTCCAATGCATACATAGCAGAGATAATAGCATCAAAGTCAAGAGCAAAAATGTCTACACCAGCCCGATACAGCTCATGCCAGCGAGGGCGGTCTAACTCCTCGCCCATCTCCTCACGCCAGGCGTCGTCAAGGCGGGAGAAGCAGCGGTACTGGGTGTGGAACTTGTTGCACGTCTGACCCTAACGGTCACCTGTGCGAATGACATAAGGGCAGCGACCACCACCCCCAGACTTCCCACGCTGAGCAAGCCACTCACGAAGCTGCTGGGATGTCTGGGGACGCTGCTGCTGCTGCTGGCTCTGGCCAGCGCCAGTGCCTCCACCCTGACCGCCACCGTTGCCGCCACCACCGCCCCGGACGCCACCGCTGCCGCCACCGCCGCTGCCACCCCCTCCGCCTCCACTGCCTCCGCTGCCACTGCCACTCCCGCCAGCACTCCCACCACCAGCCCCTCCGCCACCTCCTCCTCCTCCACCTCCTCCACCACCATCCCCCCCGTTGCCACCTCCACTACCCTTGGCTCCCTTGCCCTTGCCGTTGCGGCGCCTCCCACTAGGAGCAGAAGCAGCACCAGCAGACTCAGCACCAAGGAAGTCAACAGCAGCAGCAGTAGCGAAGGAGGGGGCGAGGGGAGAGGGAGAGCACCACGAGCAGCAGCTACAGCGACTATAATCTTCTCTGCTGCAAGGAGTTGCTCCTCTAGGAGGTCGACAGTGAGCTCGGTGGGACAGCGAGCGAGAAAGTGGTCCCTGACCGAGCTAAGCGAGTCAGGGAGACGGGTGACTATGAAGTGGAGGGTCCAGTACATCGGAGGCGGGTTCTTAGCACAAAACTCTTTGGGGAGGGCGGCGCGAAGGCGAGTGTCACTAGTGCGAAGGTGGGTGATGAGATCGGCAACGGTGGGAAATGTGGACAACTCAGGAAACAGGTACGGCAGCATGAGGCGGCTAAGCTCAGCAGTGGCAGGGGAGGAGTATCGAGCAACTACAGCGTCGTACAGGGCCTTAGCGGTTTTGTGCTCGCCAAAATGCTTGAGTTCGGCTAGCGGTAGGTGGTTGCGAATGGCTAGGCGGGCAGCAGCGTCACGAGTCTGCCACTGGGAACGGACGCTAAGCTCAGCTGCAGCAGCAAGGGCGACGGATGCACCAGACGTGTGGTCGAAAAGCGAAACATTGTCTTTGCTATCGCTTATTAAGAACAGGTGCAGATCATCTAGCCAGGGTTCGAACTCAATCGGGCGGCCCTCAGCATCGAACGAGAGAACGCGGAGGGTGGCCATAGCTGCCGGCGCAAGACTAGCAGGCAGAGCAATGGAAGGCAAGAAGCAGGAGCGGCGCGCTAGAGCGTAGCAGGCAGCCGCGGCAGAGGCAGGCGGTGCACGGGGCTACAGGCGGCCGGCAGGGCTGCAGGGCAGGCCGCGCGCAGGGTGTGGCGGGCGGCTGCGGCAGCAGTGAGGGCGGCGCACGGGGCTGCAGGGCAGCGTGACGGGCGGCGCGCGGGTGCAGGAGGCAGCCGCGTTAGCAGGGCGGGCGGCGCACTGGGCTGCGGGGGAGCGCAACGGGCGGCGCGCAGGCGCAGCACGCAGGCGCGGCAGCAGGGCGGGCGGCGCACGGGGCTGCGGGGCACGGCGACGGGCGGCGAGTGGGTGCAGCAAACAGCCGCGGCAGTAGGGAGGGCGGCGTGCGGGGCTGCGGGGCTGCGCGACGGGGCTCGCGGGCTGCTAGCGGGCAGCGCGCGGGCCTACAGAGGCTGTGCATGGGCTACGCGGGCGGCGGGCGGGTCGCGCGGGCTGCTAGCGGGTGGCGCGCTGGCCAGCAGAGGCGACGCGAGGGCTGCTAGTGGGTGGCGCGCTGGCCAGCAGAGGCGACGCGCACGGCTGAGCGACGTAGGGTAGGGCGCGGGGTAGGGTGGTAACCGGCGGACTAGGTGCCTGATGTAGTCATTCTGTCATTGCTTGTTCATTTTTTTCTATAATTCCAACTTTGCTTGTGGAAACTCTTGCCGATTTCTCTCGTGAATGTGCAAGCACTAAGGAACCAAGCAAAGCTACGATCACTCCTAGTAGTTCGTGCCAACCCCCGTAGTCTAGCTCACTACCGTTGTAGAGTGACTCTTCTCAAAAGTTACCCCAATGCATCAGTGTGGCCTATTGCGCTGCACTGACATATCAGTGTAATAGTAATCTTCCAAAAAATTATGCAAACACATCAGTGTAAGCCCAAAATTTCACCCTTATAATTAGTGTAGAATGTCAGAGGTCCACTGGGGATCCCCGATTGATCCTAGGGAAGGGTTACAGGCACGTTGGCCTGGGGGGTTATGGGCGCACTCACCCGCCACACAAACAAGCCCTTTTATCCCAGTGGTTAATGGCTGGGATTCTGACATGGTATCAGAGCAAAGGTCTCGGGTTCGAATCCCGGTGTATGCACCTCGGGCATCCCAGTGCGGGGGGGTGTCAGAGGTCCACTGGGGATCCCCGATTGATCCTAGGGAAGGGTTACAAGCACGTTGGCCTGGGGGGTTATGGGCGCACTCACCCGCCACACAAACAAGCCCTTTTATCCCAGTGGTTAGTGGTTGGGATTCTGACATAGAAGGATAAATTACACTGATAACGAGAGCCTTGCTAGCCATGTACTTTGAGGGGTACATTCCCTTATTAACTGTATTGCATAGCTACAGTAACCAACTGCGACTACTGCCTCTCGACAGTAACCAGGGCTCTCGTTATCAGTGTAATTTACCCTTCTATACTGATTGTTGGAAACAATAAGTCGCTAGAGCGCAGCGGAAGCTCTAGGAAGATAACGACGTCCCTGCAGCGGGGCAATGGTCACTCAGAGGTAGCTCTCCTGGCTTGTAACTTGGTGCCAAAGCGGCGGCCGAGGGTAGGCCGGACACAAGCTTGGGAATTGTGTAATAAGAGACATGCAATACATTCAATTATATAGGAAACACACGAGGCAGGCAGTTGCCAAGGCGCAACTGCTGTAACGATTCAGTTGCCCTGTTACAGTCGCGCTGGCGCGACTGTTCAGCTTCGGCAAGGGCGCGGTATTCAGCCGCGCCCTGCAGGACGGTTTCACGTACTGTAGATGCTGCCTCCTGCTGTCGATTCGACTCTGATCTGCCCCGCGGGTCGCAACCGCTATGCTCGGTTGCGCCCCGTTGACTCGCCACCAGGTTCAAAAACCTCGCTATGGCGAGCCCCTGTAAGCACACTTCGAACAGTGCACTTATAATAAAAGCATACAAACATATTCTCAACACTGATTAGAAGGGTGAAATTTTGGGCTTACACTGATGTGTTTGCGTAATTTTTTGGAGTATTAGTAATACACTGATATGTAGGTAAAAATTACCAACTACCGTAACCACGTGTTGTAATTTTCGTCTGTCGACGCTGAATTGGCAGAGCGCAGCTAAAAGTAGTTAGGTAAACGTTCTTGTGCGAACGTTCTTTACTTGGTTGAATGTTTTTCACCCCTCGTTGTGTTATATTTTCATTCTTTCTAGTGTATCTCTTTTGTCTCCAAACTCTGGTCCTTCAACACGAACTCCTTAGGGCGCATTCCTGAGTGGACACTTGTGTCTCAATTGCTTTGTGACACTCAAAAACAGCATAGACTGTATTGTGTCACAAATGCGAGTCGCGTTTCAGCGACCGGTACTGTATTTTTAATTGGTCAGCGTGAAACGCGCGGATGTCGCTGACGAATTGCACTTTGACCCTGTCAGTTCAAAAATCTCGCACGCAACTCGAAATGCCCGAACGATCACATGCACTTGGACACTCCACAATGCCAATTTCGGGAGGGAAAATTTCGCACGCATCGAAATCGCACTCCCATTCGCCTGGTCACCCAAGTCACCCAATCAAATTCGCAAAAGTGTACATTTCGCACTGTCGCCTAGTGTCGCGATACACTGAGTGTTTGTGACGCGAGGTTGGCAAAATGTGTGGACGCGACTCGGGAAAACGGGCATTGAGACACTTTTGTCCACACAGGAATGCAACCCTACACGACTAGAAGCATTCCGTAGAAGCTCCCGTTAGAGCAGAAATCTCTGCAGATCCCACTTCTATTCCACACACGCTGCTGGGCTGGGCAGCAACGGGAAGAGAGGGGACGAGAGAGGGAGGAGATTTTGCTGGTTCTTGCGACCGCCTTTCTCTCCACTTGACGCGCCACCGAGAGAGTTTGGGAAAAAAAAAGGATGGCGGTGCTACTCCACTCATCCGCGCTCCGCCTTTCCGCTGTCGCCTCGACACCCTTCGGCGCACCCGCGACTCCGATGGCACTTTCGACACCCGTCGCACACTCGACTCTCGTCGCACGCTCGACCCCCGTCGCACTCTCGCGTTTGTCGCGACCGACCAAGTCGACGGCTTTAGGAGCCCTGCCACGTCACCCCTCACACGGCACTATTAGCGCTTTTTCCAGCGGAAGGGTATGGCGCTTTGGGTGGAACCGCGATCCGCGAAAAGAGATCGCTTCAAGCATTCTTGCCTCCCGCCGATCGAGTTTATTTTTCATTGGTTTACATACCGGGTCATTGGCTCTTAATCTCCGCAATTCCAGGAGACGATCTGGCCGATCATCCCTCGTTAGTGTCACACGCGCGGCGCGCAATGACGAGTCTAGAGTCACAGGCGGCGCGGCTACCGCGGCTCGCGGAAGCGGCGGAAGCAGCAGCGTAACGACGGACCTGCGGCGCGACGCGAAATCCGACTTAAGGAGCGACGCGCAGAGCGGCCGTAGCGGCCGGAGCGGCGGCTACAGTCGTCCGCGCGACGGCGAGTGGGAGCGCGACAAGAAGGGCCGCGGGGGGCAGTGGCGGCTGCGGCGGCTACACGGGGAAGGGGGGAAGGGGAAGGCGGACGCGGGGGGGAAGGGGAAGACGGGCGCGGGAAAGACGGCTGCCGTCCCTGCTGCTGCTACAGCCGCCCCTGCTGCTACAACCGTCCCTGCTGCTCCTGCTCCTCCTGCTGCTGCGCCCTTTCCTAAGCAGTCCCTCCCTGTTTCCGCTTCCGCCCCTGCCTCCGCACCTGTCCCCGCCTCCGCAACTGTCCCCGCCTCCGCGCCTGTCCCCGCCTCCGCCCCTGTATCCGCTTTCCCCCCGGCCTCCGCCTCCGCCCCTGTTTCCGCTTCCACGCCTGTCTCCGCCTCCGCCTCCGCCCGTGCCCCTGTCCCTCCCTCTGACTCGATCCCTCTCAACTCCTCCATCCTTCCTCCTGCTTCGACTGAGGCCATTCAGGAAGCTTCCTCCAGTACGCCTGTCTCTGCTCCTGCAGAACCCTCCGAAGCTTCCTCTGTCTCGGTGGGTCAAGGGAGTCAACGCAGTCAAGAGGTGCCACGTGGCGAAGGGTTTGTGGCTGAGGTCGCGACACCGGCAGGAGGAGTTGCTGGGCCGAGGGGGGGCGAGATCTGGAATTCCCAGTTGCCAGCTGGCGGGTGGCTGTGGGCGGCTGGTTTTGTCGTTACTGCTGCTACAGTGGCGTGGATCGGAGGACGAGAGGGCGGCAAGAAAGAGAAAAAGAAAGAGGGGTTGCAGGAGCAGGGGAAAGGGCTTGTAACGAGTAAGGAGGCTGGTAATAAGGAGGATGGAATAAGTTGGAAGGATTGGGAGAGGAAGAAGATGAAAGAGAAGAAAGTGGAAGGGTGGAGAAGGAGGGCCGAGCAAGAGAGGGTAGAGCGAGAGAGAGCAGAGAGAATCAAGGGGAAGTGGGCGGGAGGGGAGGCGGTTGAGAGTGGTGGAGAGGAGTTGGGAGGGATTGGCGGGAGCGAGGTGAGGGATTGGGAGGACGGGAGGGGAAGGGGAGAGGCAGGGTTCGGGGTTTATGAGGGAGAGGGAAGGGAGGAGAGGGGGTTTAACGGGAAGGTGAATGGGGTGGCTGGGGGGGAGAGAGGCGGGGAAGTGGATGTTCTTGTAGGGGGGGATTGGGAGGGCGTGGGGAGTGGGGGAAGGGGGGAGGGGGCGTGGGGGGACGAGAGAGGGGGTGCTGTGGTGGATATTAGCGCAGAGGTGAGGGAGAGGAGGGAGGAGAGGGAGGAAGAGGAAGGGGAGAAGGGAGCGGAGGGAGAGAAGGGAGTGGAGAGGAAGAAGGGGGGACAGGGTGAGGAGGGGATGAAGGGAGGACAGGGGGAGGAGCAGCAGGAGGAGCAGCAGGAGGAGGATACAGAGGAGCTTAGGCGACAGGCAGCAATGGCTGATATCCGCAGGAGTGCAGACTTAGTGAGGCGGCAGGAGCGGGAGGAGAGGGAGGAGAAGGAACGAGCGCGGAAGGTGAGTGCTGAGATGCAGAGATTGCTTGTGGAGAGAAGGAGGCGCGGCGAGGTGGTGACGCAGCAGGTGTTGGATGCGGTGTGGGAGGAGGCATGTGCGGTTGTGCTGGGTGGGAAGGTGGGAGGAGGGGGAGGGGGTGCGGGGTTTAGTGCGGCGGCTGGGGAAGGTGCAGCAGCAGCGGCAGCGGCGGCAGGGGCAGGGATAGCAGGAAGGGCCGCAGCAGGGGGAGTAGCAGCGGCAACAGAACTGGGAAGAGCTTCAGAAGCAGCAGCAGCAAGTGGCGTGAGCAGCAGTGGCAGCAGTGGCGTGAGCAAGAGTCAGGGAAGAGCAAGAGCACATATAATTACCTCTCTCCCTTCTTCCCCTCCTGCCGCTGCTCCTCCCGCTGCCGCTGCTGCTGCCGCCGCTGCCTCTGCTACTCCTTCTGCTGTTGCTGCTACTGCTGGTGATACACCAGCCACAGCAGGGGCAACAACAGCAGGGGCAACAACAACAGGGGCAGGAGCAGGGACAGAGGCAGCAGCAGCAGCAGCAGCAGCGGCAGAAGGAGCAGGCGAGGGCAGGAGGAGGCGCAGAGTGCGAGTAATCACATCGCTGCCGAGAGGCACTGTAGCGAGTGACACTGAAGAGGGCGCCACCACTGTAACGGGTGACACTGTAACGAGTCCAGCTGTAGCAGGAAGCACCTCTGCTGACAAGACGGGGGCAGCAGCGGCAGCAGCAGCAGCAGGAGAAGGAGCTTTGGGAGAAAAGGACATGGGGCAGAGGGGATCAGAGGAGCAGCAACTAGAGGAGGTGAGGAGAGAAGGCGATGGGCAGAGGGCGGATGAGGGACCAGGCAGGCAGCAGCAGGTGCAGGCAGAGAGGCAGCAGTGGGAGTTGGAGGATGCAAAGAGAAGGGTGAGGCAGCGAGCAGCGGCAGCTGCAGCTGCTGCCGGCGCTGCCGGTGCTGCCAGCGCTGCCGGTGCTGTCGGCGCTGCCGGCGCTGCCGGTGCTGCCGGTGCTGCCGGTGCTGCTGGTGCTGCTGGTGCTGCTGGTGCGTCTAGGGGTGGTGGGGCTGCTGCTGGTTGGGCTGCGTGGTGGGTGAATGACGATAGGCTGGTGACCCTGGTAGCGCGGGTGATGCTGAACGATGAAGGCGGGAGGGACTCGATGCACGGGCTGACTCAGGAGGAGCAGGAGAGGTTCTTTGATGCGCTCAACAGGCTGTATGGGCCGGATACTAATGGGGACGGCTATGAGGAGGACGGAGTTTCTGAGCTTGTGGAGAATCTGAACTACGGCCGAGGTGAGTGCGTGCGTGCCCTGTGAAGTGAGCGTGAAGTGAGCGTGAATGCTGTGTCGCATTGAGATTGGGGGAGGCGGGGCTGCGTGGTGCGTGGAAGATTATGTGCTGGTGAGTTTGAGGCGCCTCAAAAGATTAAGTGCTGGTGAGTTTGAGACGCCTCAAAAGATTAAGTGCTGGTGAGTTTGAGGCGCCTCAAAAGATTAAGTGCTGGTGAGTGTGTTGGCGCGGGTGATGTTGAACGATGAAGGCGGGAGGGACTCGATGCACGGGCTGACGCAGGAGGAGCAGGAGAGGTTCTTTGACGCGCTTAACAAGCTGTATGGGGAGGATACTGACGGGTAAGGGGACGGCTATATGGAGGACGGAGTGTCTTAGCTGGTGGAGAATCTGACCTATGGCCGAGGTGAGTGTCTGTGGAATGGACTGAGCATGTTGTGGTGTGCTGGTGGATCTAATAGTGCGGGTGATGCTGAACGATGAAGCCGTGAGGGACTCCATGCACGGGCTGACTAAGGAAGAGCAGCAGACGTTCTTTGCGTTGAACAGGCTGTTTGGGGAGGTTACGAACGGGAGTAAAGGAGGCGGCTCAAAAAAGTTTTAACTAAACAAAGCCACTGCCACGCAACGATATGCCTCCTAAGTGGGGTTCCATTAGGTTACGAACGGGAGTAAAGGAGGCGGCTATAACGAGGACAGAGTGTCTTAGCTGCCGCGGAGGTGAGTTCCCTGTGAAAGGTAACATGCTTGTGCTTGAAAGGTAACATGCTTGTGCTTGAAAGGTAACATGCTTGTGCTTGAAAGGTAACATGCTTGTGCTTGAAAGGTAACATGCTTGTGCTTGAAAGGTAACATGCTTGTGCTTGAAAGGTAACATGCTTGTGCTTGAAAGGTAACATGCTTGTGCTTGAAAGGTAACATGCTTGTGCTTGAAAGGTAACATGCTTGTGCTTGAAAGGTAACATGCTTGTGCTTGAAAGGTAACATGCTTGTGCTTGAAAGGTAACATGCTTGTGCTTGAAAGGTAACATGCTTGTGCTTGAAAGGTAACATGCTTGTGCTTGAAAGGTAACATGCTTGTGCTTGAAAGGTAACATGCTTGTGCTTGAAAGGTAACATGCTTGTGCTTGAAAGGTAACATGCTTGTGCTTGAAAGGTAACATGCTTGTGCTTGAAAGGTAACATGCTTGTGCTTGAAAGGTAACATGCTTGTGCTTGAAAGGTAACATGCTTGTGCTTGAAAGGTAACATGCTTGTGCTTGAAAGGTAACATGCTTGTGCTTGAAAGGTAACATGCTTGTGCTTGAAAGGTAACATGCTTGTGCTTGAAAGGTAACATGCTTGTGCTTGAAAGGTAACATGCTTGTGCTTGAAAGGTAACATGCTTGTGCTTGAAAGGTAACATGCTTGTGCTTGAAAGGTAACATGCTTGTGCTTGAAAGGTAACATGCTTGTGCTTGAAAGGTAACATGCTTGTGCTTGAAAGGTAACATGCTTGTGCTTGAAAGGTAACATGCTTGTGCTTGAAAGGTAACATGCTTGTGCTTGAAAGGTAACATGCTTGTGCTTGAAAGGTAACATGCTTGTGCTTGAAAGGTAACATGCTTGTGCTTGAAAGGTAACATGCTTGTGCTTGAAAGGTAACATGCTTGTGCTTGAAAGGTAACATGCTTGTGCTTGAAAGGTAACATGCTTGTGCTTGAAAGGTAACATGAGACGGGGCGCTGTCTCTCTTGTTTCATTTCGGTGAGCGATCCCATGGATATGGTGGTGCCAAGGTTGAGGAACGCAGGATTGGGGGGAGAGAAAGAGGTGGCTGGTGTGTAGCATGTTCACCCAATTTTCCACTGCCACTCTCCTCGTTCCCTTTCCCCCGCAGACGGCATTTCGGTGAGCGATCCCATGGATATGGTGGTGCCGCGGTTGCGAGGACTGGGTGAGGGGGAAAAGAAGATGTTTGTGTCATTGTATTTGAAAAGTTTCATCATCGCCCGTCACCCTCTTGTTCTTGCAGACGGCATTTCGGTGAGCGATCCAATGGATATGGTGGTGCCGCGGATGAGAGGAGAGAGGGGGGATGAGAGAAAGGAGAGCAGCAAGGGGACCATGCCTGCACCAGCATCAGCATCAGCAGCGCCTGCAGGCAGCGGCACTGCTTCAGGTGTTAACGGCACTGCAGCAGCCAACGCCCCTAAATCAACCGATGGCAGTGGTAGTGGTAGTGGTAGTGGTAGTACTGACGAGCTGCTAGTGCAGGCTTTTGAGTCGACTCAAAAATCAACCGATGGCAGTGGTAGTGGTAGTGGCAGTGGCAGTGGTAGTGGTAGTGGTGGTACTGACGAGCTGTTAGTGCAGGCGGTTTCACAGTACGTGAACGCTTCTGATGCAGGCACGTTCATTGATGATGGGGGTGCGGCAGAGAGCGAGCGTACGGCTGTGGGTGGTGAGAGTGGGGGAGGGGAGGGAGGAGAGGGTGTGGTGGTTAGTAGTGGGAGTGGGGGAGGGGAGGCGGGAGAGAGTGTGGTGGTGAGTGGTGGGAGTGTGGGAGGGGAAAAGGGAGAGAGTGTGGTGGTGAGCTCTAGTAAAGGCATGATGGGCCGACAGACCTGGTCCCTGGAGGAAACACAGGGAGGGAGGGCAGGCAGAGCGGTGGGGAGCGGTGACGAGGGATGGAGCAACACAAAGCAGTGGGCGGAGGATATTAGAGCAAGGTATGAAGACGAGAGGGACCCAGATGTGAGGGAGGTGATTCAGCAGCTAGGCAAAGACCTCCCAAGATGGCTCTCAGAAGAAGAAATTAATTCTGCCCCGACTCTCTCACAGGTTGTAGCGGCAGGGAGGGACGGAGGCGATCCGAAGCAGCGGGCAGCGGTGAAAAGTTTTCTAGAGAAGGTTCGGGAGGAGAAGGAGAGGTTTGGGGCGGAAGCTGTGGCGGAGAAGTATTTGGAGCAGGCTCGGGATGCGGAGGAGGAGGAGGCTCGGCGGAGGGGGGTGGTTCGGCCAGACCTGGACCGGCTGTGGTGGCTTGACCTGCAGGCAGTGTGGGTGAGTGGATGCATTTGATCAGATTTTATTGGTTCCTTCCAGATTTTATTGGTTCCTTCCAGATTTTATTGGTTCCGTTCATATTTGATTGGTATTTGGTCGTGCATTCATATCCCTATCCCATCCAAATTCTCAAAAGCTGTTCAATACTCCTCAAATTCTTAAAACCCCACGTTTTGATTCTCCTCTTTAACCTGTATGTTTTGCCTTCCTCCTTGTCTTACACATATGTGTATGTGTATATGCTTATATATTGACGTATATACATATATTACTTCCATAACGTGATGATATTGCGCTGGAGCAGCAGCAGCAGCAGCAGCATAATGTCAAAGGCGGTGAGGGGAAGAGAGTGCACTACAGGTCGTTTTTGAGGCGCCTCAAAAGCGAGTGCCGAGAGTGCACTACTCCTTCCAGCTCCCCCCTGACTGTCTGCTTGTTTCTTTTCTCCTCCTCCCTCGGGTTGTGATGGAGCAGCAGCAGCAGGGGCAGCGAGGGGCAGAGAGTGCAGAGGGTACCATACTCCTTCGAGCTCCCCCCTGACTGGGGCTCTGCCACTGCCTACTCTGCTGAGTTTTTGCTTGTTCTTTTGCTTCTCTTTCTTGCCTTTCCAGGTTGTGATGATCATGCGTTGGAGCAGCAGCACCGAGGGGCAGTGAGGGGCAGCGAGTGCAGAGGGTGCCTTACTCCTCCCAGCTCCCCCTTGACTCTGTGTGTGTGTGTGTGTGTTTGTGTGTGTGTGTTTGTTCGTTTGTTTTCTCCTCCTCCATCAGGTTGTGATGAGAATGCGTTGGAGCAGCAGCAGCAGCAGCACCGAGGGGCAGAGAGTACAGAGGGTGCCTTACCCCTCCCAGCTCCCCCTTGACTCTGTGTGTGTGTGTGTGTCTTTGTTTCTTTCTTTTCTCCTCCTCCATCAGGTTGTGATGATCATGAGATGGAGCAGCAGCAGCGGCAGCAGCAACGGGCAGAGGGTGCAGAGGGTGCCGTACTCCTTCCGGCTCCCCTCTGACTGTGTGTTTGTTTGTTTGTTTCTTTTCTCCTCTTTTTTCAGGTCGTCATGATAATGCGTTGGAGCAGCAGTAGTGGCAGTCAGGGGCAGAGAGTGCAGAGGGTGCCATACTCCTTCCAGCTCCCCCCTGATTGGGGTTCTGCTGCTGCTTACTCTGCTGAGGGTGTTTATAACGGGGATACTGGAGCAGCAGAGGATGCGTGGATAGTGGTGGGGTTTGAAGACGTGGTGGATGCAGCGCGGTTCAGTGAGGTGCTGAGGGTGTGGCTGCTGGCACACCCAGAGGAGCTGGAAGGAGGGGAGGAAGAGGGGGAGGAGGATGAGAAGGAGGCGGCTGCTGGTGTGGCTGTGGAAGTGAAAGCAGTGCCGTGTGCTCCCAAGGTGAGTATTTTCTACTGGTGAGGAAGGAGAGGAAGAGGAGGAATAAGAAGAAGTGGGGGAAGAGGGGGAGTGGGATGCAGGGGGGGCGGCTGCTGGTGTGGCTGGCTGTGGAGGTGAAAGCAGTGCCATGTGCTCCCAAGGTGAGATTGAGTTTCTCTTCATTTGTCTTTCCGATTTCGTCCACACCACACGTGACATGACAAAGGTCGGTTCAGTGTGGTGCTGAGGGTGTGGCTGCTGGCGCACCCAGAGGAGCTGGACGGGGAGGAAGAAGGGGGGTGATGAGGAGGAGGAACATGAAGCGACTGCTGGTGTGGCTGTGGAAGTGCCAAGTTGGGTGTGTCGTTTGCTGTTTGAGATGTCTCAAATTGCAAAAGCGGTTCAATGCGGTGCTGCGGGCGGGCAGGGCTGTTGTTGCACCCATGATCCACTTTCACTTACTTTCACCTTTCTCCCCCCTCACTCTTGTACGATTCCAATTCCCATTCGTCTCCCGTCCATCTCGGGAGCTCTATTCAAGTGCCAAGGAAGCATGCCATCGCATTCTCGTGATGCAGCGGCAGCAGCTGCAGCTGACAGCAATTAACCAGCCTTGAGTGGCCTCCCTCCCTCCTTCCATCCATGTTGAAGTCCCCTGTGTCTCCTCTACTATCTTATAGTCCCGCCTATCCCCTCTGCCCACCTCAGGAGCTCTACTCGAGCGCCAAGGAGGCAGGCCATCGAATTCTCGTGGTGCAGCGGCAGCAGCTGCAATTGGCTATTGACAAGCCTTCACCTGACGCCCTTCCGTCCCTCCCATGTTTCCCTCTCTCTGCCTGTCTGCCCACCTCAGGAGCTCTACTCGAGTGCCAAGGAGGCAGGCCATCGAATTCTCGTGGTGCAGAGGCAGCAGCTGCAGCTCACAGCAATTGACGAGCCTTTCCCGGACGTGCTGGCTCGGCTGTGCGATGCTGCTGCTGCTGGGGAGGACAAGAGGCGGGGGACCCGAGGGCCAGCGACTGTGGATTTGGGACCGTTGATCGCTCGCGCTGGGCAGAGGGGTGGAGAATGGAGGTAGAGAGTGGGTTGATGGGTGGGAGGTATGATTGGATGAGTGGTGGTGGTGGTGCTGCTGCTGCTGCTGCTGCTGGGGAGGATAAGAGGAAGAGGACCCGAGGGCCGGCCACAGTTGATTTGGGACCGTTGATCGCTCGTGCGGGGAAGAGGGGTGGGGAATGGGGGTCAAGAGTGGGGTGATGGGTGGTAAGATAGGGTGTGGTGGTGGTGCTGCTGGGGAGGATAAGAAGGGAGGGGAACAATTGGTCCATCCACTGTTGATCGCTGGTGTGGGGAAGAGGAGAGGAGGATGGAGGTTGAGTGTGGTTGGGGGGGGGGGGGGGGAAGGTTCGGTGAGTGGTGGTGGTGGTGCTGCTGCTGCTGCTGCTGCTGCTGAGGAGAATAATGGGGACCGGAGGCACCGGAGGGCCCGCCACAGTAGGTTTGGGACCGGTATCGCCCGTTCAGGCAAGAGGGGTGGAAAATGGAGGTAGAAATGGGAACGATGGGAGGTGAGGTTGGGTGGGTGGTGGTGGTGGCTGTTAGGGAGGATGAGTAGGGGGCGGGGAAGGAAGATGGGTGGGATGGGAACGTTATTAGTCGACTGTTAGGATGAATTAGCAGGTCGTTCTTATGGGCGTGAATCTATGGTAGGATGTCTTGACGAGTCTTCTGCTAGTGCGACTGTCAAAGCTATTCCAGAAACCCTTTTCTAGCATTAATCTCGGATGTTTCTGTTGATCATATTCTAAAATAGCTGCGTGTCACTTTCACTGTTCTGGTACACGACAATCAGATTTGCACGGCCTGAACCAGAATTCCAATATCGAACATCGCCATCCAACCAACCTAATCCCACCTGTGCTTCGGTGTTCCCGAGGGGTACACGCACGGCGAAGCCAGGTTCTGCGGCCTTGAGATTGTTATCTCCAGTTACCTCTAGGTACAAACTCTTTTATCTCGGTTCTCCAGACCCTCACATCTCCGATAGTGAGATGCACAGAATGGATACTCCCCCCCCTCCCTTGTCTCCACTCTACTCCACTCCATTCCACTCCACTCCACCCCACCCCACTCCATCCTCTCTCCGTCAGTCTTGGCATGGGATCACTGATTTCTTCAGTGCACATTACGAGGAAGACCCACCAATCTGGTTTGATTTGATCACTGGACAATGGCTGCTGGCCCATGATGATAGCATGCCAACTGAGCGCGAGCGTCGGGGTTAGCGAGCCGCAGTTAGCGTAATTATCTTCCAATTGACTGCACTTGCCGTTTAGATGTTTTATGCTAGTTGTTTTCCCGTCTTACATCCGTTGTTTAGCCTTCTTGAATAACGTGCCCTGCGAACCGAGCTGGTTGGGAGGGACACGTCTGCAGTTTCTAAGCACCCAGGAAATTTATATAGTAAATCCTCGTTATAGCCACACACCGCCTGCTTGAAATTCGTTAAGAGTCGTCGCCAGCCATGAGAGGCCTTCGCCGGCAAGTCGCGCACGGGCCGACGACGCGGGCGATCATAATCCTCGTTATTGGTCTCTGCATTATCAGCTTTTGCTCCCGCCCACGCGAGCATTACCGACGCCTGCATGCCATCGGAAGGTGCGCGATCACTCGACTGGACGGCTAGACGGTAGAAGTTTAGTGCGGCTAGACGGCTAGACGGCCAGATGCCCAATGCGGCCAGACGGCTTGACGAATAGCGTGACCAGACGGCTAGCAGCTAGACGGCTGGTGTTGCTAGACGGCTAGACGGCTATCAGTGCGGCTAGGTATGCCTGGGAAGGCAAGACGGAGTGGCAAAAGGCTTGTGCTCGAATCTAGTGACACATGGTCGGCCAAAATTGTCGATGCTATTGACAGGTGGTCGGCGAAGTTTGTCCCTATTCGCTGTTCTATCAGTTCAGTATTCCTTGTTCATTCTCTTCAACTGAACCGTATGGGCGTCCCTGTAGTTGTGTAGTGGGTTGGAATTGACATTCGGTATAAGTAGATCCGCTATTAGTCCGCGTCATGTAAATTCGATAGGATTGCAGGTTCTGAACGTCTTACTTTGGACCGCAATTTCCTTCTCCCCGGAACCTCGCCCGTCTCTCCTCCCACCTCCTCCACCCCTGTTCCCCTAGCGTGGCTCGTTTGACGACGTCTGTCTGTCGCGAGGCACACGAAGTGACTTCTCAGTTGACTCAAAAGTCACCCCTTACACATCTCCCCTCTCCTCTCACCTCGCCCTTCTCTGTTCCCCAGGCGCGGCTCGTTTGACGACGTCTGTCTGTAGCGAGGCACACGAAGTGACTTCTCAGTTGACTCAAAAGTCACCCCTTACACATCTCCCCTCTCCTCTCACCTCGCCCTTCCCTGTTCCCCAGGCGCGGCTCGTTTGACGACGTCCGTCTGTTGCGAGGCTCCCATGCGGACACTAGCAGCAGCAGGGGAAGCAGCAATGCACGAGGGGAAGGAGTAAAGGAAACGAGAGGAGGAGATGAGGGTGGTAGAGGAGAGGGGGCGAAAGGCGGGCGGGAAAATGTGATTCACGTGATGCTGACTAGTAACGGGTCGCCTTATATGAACTGGCAATCGCGGATCATGTACTACACGTATCTGCAGGTTAGTGAGTGGCTTGTTAGGCGGTTGAAGGTTATATAACGGGTCTCCTTGTAAAAGGACTGGCAATCGGGGATCATCTACTACACATATCAGCAGGAATGCAATGCACCCATCAGACAGGCAAACATGAGGTGACTTTTGAGTCGCCTCAAAAGCAGAGTCATGCACTACACGTATCTGCGGGAATTCATAAATCAGACAGGCAAACATGTTTCTAAAACCGTGTCTATTCCCTTCTCTGGCATTGTCCTGTCAGGTGGCGGGTCAGCCCGGCAGTGACATGAAGCACTTCACTCGCGTGCTGCACCGGTCAACAGACGACGCTCTGATGGATGTGATGCCCACGGTAAGATGGGGGGGAAAGGGCGGAGGGGAGGGGGTGGGGGGGGAGGTGTTAAGTATGATATACACAGTAGCATGGGGAGGGGGGAGATGAAGCACTTCACTCGCGTGCTGCACCGGTCGACAGACGACGCGCTGATGGATGTGATCCCCGCGGTAAGATGGAGGTGGGCTGGGAACGCCTGGCATGTGCTGCATGTGGCAACAGACGACGCGCTTATGGATGTCATGCCCACGGTAGGATAGGATGGAAGGGCGTGCATGGCATGTGCTGCATGTGCTGCATGTGCTGCATGTGCTGCATGTGCTGCATGTGCTGCATGTGCTGCATGTGCTGCATGTGCTGCACTGGTCAACAGACGACGCTCTGATGGATGTGGTGCCCACGGTATGGTAGTGTGGCTGGGGGAGGGTGGGGAGGAGGGTGGGGAGGAGGGTGGGGAGGAGGGTGGGGAGGAGGGGGGAGGGTGGGGAGGAGGGTGGGGAGGAGGGTGGGGAGGAGGGGGGGAGGAGGGTGGGGAGGAGGGGGGGAGGGGGGGGGGGAGGGGGAGTGTGAAACATTTGCAGCCTCCAACCAAGCCTCATCTAAATCCTTCGATCCTCGCATGTGACACATGGTGCGAGGTGTGCTGTTGCAAGCCGTCCCTTGTCACTCCATCCTGTACCCGCTTCCTTGCTCTCTTTCCATTCCATCGCTCCATTCCTTCCTCAGGCCCGAGTGAAGCCTCTAGGCCCCACATGTGTCACGTGGTGCCTGTACCCCCTGGCAAGTCTTCCCCTTCTCACTCCATCCTCTACCTCCTTACCTTTCCTTTCTCCCCTCCCCCAGGTCCGGGTGAAGCCTCTAGACCCCACGTGTGACATGTAGTGTGAGTACCCCGTGGCAAGCCCTCCAATTGCTGCCCTACTCTCTCCATTCTCTACCTGCTTCGCTTGTCTCTCCATTCCCTAACCCAGGTCAGAGTGAAGCCTCTAGACCCCTCGTGTGACACGTGGTGCGAGTATCCTGTGGCAAGCCGTCCCTTTGCCATCCAGCAGTGGCTGGAGTCGGGAGATGTGAAGGGCGACTGGATCTTCATGATTGAAACCGACTATATCTTTGTCAAGTGAGGCTATAGCGGGGATGGCAAATCTGAGCCACTGTTCTCATGGTTGAGAGACGGACTGCATCTTTGTCAATTGAGCTTATAGAGGGGATGTAGATTGCACACCACGAATATTATTGTCAAGCCAATGATCCTTGCGCCCCCCCCCCTCCTCCTCCTCCACCTCCCCCTCCCCCTCCCCCTCCCCCCCTTCCCCTCCCCCTCTCCCTCCCCATCTACCTTCGCCCCCCATCCCCTCCCTTCCCCCCTCCCGTGGTTATTCCCTTAGCATGCAGGGCATGCCTCAGCGTTTCCCTTGGTCGATTCTCTCAACCCCTCCCCCCTCCCCTCTCTCTCCCTGCCTCCTCCCTCCCCTCCCCCCTTCCCTCTCCTCTCCCCTCTCCCCTCCCCTCTCCCCTCCCCTCCCCTCCCCCCTCCCCTCTCCACTCCCCTCTCCCCTCCCCTCTCCCCTCCCCTCTCTCTCCCTGCCTTCTCCTCCTCGAGCCCAACCCCCCGTCCTTTCCCCAGGCCCGTCACCATCCCCCCTGCAGGCAGGGCGCTGGGGTTCCCCTTCGACTACATTGCACCGCAAGACCCTGAACTTCTGCCAATCCATTGTTTCCCTTCCTATCCGCCTATCCTCCACTTCCCCTTACTCTTTTTCTCCTCTGCAGGCCCGTCACCATCCCCCCTGCAGGCAGGGCGCTGGGGTTCCCCTTCGACTACATTGCACCGCAAGACCCTGAGCTCCGTCCCTTCATGCGCAGGCAAGTGTTGTAATGATTCTTTGTGTCTGGGTTTCTCTTTGTCCGTCCATTCAACCATCACATTTGCAGAACCATATCTCTCGTCATCTTAATCTCACCAGAACTCTTTTGAGACGTCTCAAAGTCAACCATCGCATTTGCAGAACCCTATCCTTCGTTACCTTAATCTCACCAGAACACTAGTTCACCCTGCACGCTCTGAGGTGACTTTTGAGTCGACTCAAAAGTCACCTTAATCTCACCAGAACACTAGTTCACCCTGCACGTTCTGAGGTGACTTTTGAGTCGACTCAAAAGTCACCTTAATCTCACCAGAACACTAGTTCACCCTGCACGTTCTGAGGTGACTTTTGAGTCGACTCAAAAGTCACCTTAATCTCACCAGAACACTAGTTCACCCTGCACGTTCTGTTATGCGTGTTATACGGATCATATGCTTTTGTTGTGCATAAGGCTTCATTTGCTCCTCCTCATGTATGTATGTAACGCTTGTTGCTCGCAGGTATTACCCAGAGCCTTACCGGATTGAGGACGTCCCACGGACCGGAAACGCCCCCACCATCATGCGATATGATGAGATGATGTGAGTGCTGCTGCTGGGTGTGAGTCCTTTCCTTTCACGTGTGCATAGTTCTTGAAACTCCTTGATTCACCCATGCCCCGAGGACTGGCAATGCCCCGACCCACCATCATGCGATATGATGAGATGATGTGAGTGCTGCCGCTGGGTGTGAGTCATTTCCTTTTACGTGTGCATAGTTCTTGACAATCCAAGATTCACGGTGAATCATTCACACATGTCCCGAGGGCTGGCAACGCCCCGGCCGACCATCATGCGATATGATGAGATGATGTAAGCTGCTGGATTCAGTCATGTTCATATTCGCATTGAGATTCGTCTTCATAGTCGTAGTAATGCGCATTTTCAGATTCGTTTTCATAGTCATCCTATGATTCATATTCATATTCACGTCATTTCAGCCTCAATAAAGATCATGTTTGTATTCGCATGCATGTTGACACTGCTCTCCTCCTCCCATCCATCCCAGGCGAGTTTTGCCCATATTGGTGAACATCACAGCAGCAGGCATTAAGGGGAACGCAGAGAGCAACTTACAGGCTTTCCCACTCTCTCCTCCTCTTTCTCTCACCTGCCTGCTTGCGTACCCCAGGCGAGTGGTGCCCATATGGGTGAACGTCACAGCAGCAGGCATTAAAGGGAATGCAGAGAGCAACTTACAGGCTTTCCCACTCTCCCCCCTCTTTCTCTCACCTGCCTGCCTGCGTACCCCAGGCGAGTAGTGCCCATATGGGTGAATGTCACAGCACGCATCGAAGGCAACGCGGAAAGCAAGGAGCGGTTCGGGTGAGTCAGTGGTTGGGTGGGTGGGGTGGGTGGGAGGCGTGGGAAAGGTTTCGGATGTATCTTTGGTTCTGATGTAGGTCTGGGTGAGTGAGTAGCTGGGTGGGCTGGCTGGGTGGGAGGCATGAGAGTTTTTTGGAAGTATCTGTGGTTCGGATTGGGAGAGGTTTGGGTGAGTGAGTGGGCAGGGCAGCAGATGGAGAGGATGTGTCATTGTCACACCCCTCCGTGTTTACTTTTGAGTCGACTCAGTTGACTTCTGAGTCGACTCAGTTGACTTTTGAGTTGACTCAGTTGACTTATGAGTCGACTCAGTTGACTTTTGAGTTGACTCAAAAGTCAATTCAGCAGATGGAGAGGATGTGTCATCGTCACACCCCTCCCTCTCCCTTCCCTAACCCCACCTCTCCTTTTTCCAACCATGACAGGTGGGTGCGGGAGATGTATGCCTTTTCCATTGCTGCTGCTCTTGGCAACATTCTCTTCTCTCCCCCATGTCTCCCTCCCTCCCACTCTCTCCGCTCCTTCCCCACACACCCACCCCCCTTTTGAACCATGACAGGTGGGTGCGGGAGATGTATGCCTTCTCCATCTCCGTTGCTCTTGCGGGTGTGAAGATTGACCTGCCGCCCATGCCCCACGCCATCATGAGCCAGGTGATGTGCGGTGGTGTGCGGTGATATGGATTGATGTGGGATGATATGGAGTGGCGTGGAATGATGTGCAGTAATTGAGTGGTGTTCGTTGGTGTGGGATGCGGTGATGTGGGTGGGCGGTACGCACTCAAGCACATGCCATCGCTAGTCAGCCAGGTGATGAGGTGTTATGCGGTGCCCACTGCTCGCCCCTCCCCTTCTTTTCTTCTCTCTCCAGACCTCACACCCCCCTCGGCCCTCCATCACCCACACCTCTCCACTGTCCATCCTTCCCCTCCCCTCCCTTTCCCCACTCACCTCCATTCCACCTGCAGCCTCCAGCCGACAAGGTGGTGGGCGACGCTGCTCTGCTGCACTACACGTGGGGCAGTCAGATCAAGGTGAGACTGGCTAGGTGGTGGGACGAGTTGTTAAGGTGATTAGGTGGGGGCGGTTATAGTAGGTAGTTGGGGTGAGATGTGTTACCTAGGTGGCTTCTGAGTCAAGTCAGAAGGCAAGATGGTGGGCGACGCTGCTCTGCTGCACTACACGTGGGGCAGTCAGATCAAGGTGAGACTGGCTAGGTGGTGGGACGAGTTATTAAGGTGATTAGGTGGGGGCGGTTATAGTAGGTAGTTGGGGTGAGATGTGTTACCTAGGTGGCTTCTGAGTCAAGTCAGAAGGCAAGATGGTGGGCGACGCTGCTCTGCTGCACTACACGTGGGGCAGTCAGATCAAGGTGGGGCGGAGCGATTTGAAAACGCACTTCCTCATGTTGAAGTATGGTAGTTCTTACAGAGGTGGAGAAGAGGCGTTAGACAGCGCGGGCTACAAAAAGCGGCGGGAAGAGAGCTTCGGCAAGCGCGAGCTGCAGCTGTGGCCCTGGTTTGGGAAAAAACTGTGTTGGAAGAGCAACTTCGGGCGAACCAAGAGCAGGAGAGTCTGGGGGTGCAGGAGGAGGGAGTGAGTGAGGGTCTGGAGAGACAAGAGGAGGAGAGAATGAGTGAGACTCACCATACTTACTCTCTCTTCCTCCTGTCCCCCCAGTCCCTCACTCACTCCCTCCTCCTGCACCCCCAGTCCTAGCTCCGGAACCTGCTCCTGGTTCCCCCGAAGCTGCTCTTCCAACACAGCTTTCTCCCAAACCAGGGTCACAGCTGCAGGACGCGCTTGCTGAAGCTCTCTTTCCGCTGCTTCTGTAGCCCGCTCTGCCTCATGCCTCCTCCCCTCCTCTGTAGAGAACATGTATATTGTGTTGAGTATGCATAAATAAGCCTTGCTTTCCCAAGCGTCCTTTCTCTCCTCGTATGGTCTTCTTCACTGGGAGTGTGAGTCGTGACAGACAAGGTCACGTTCCTGTCTCATGTCGCACACCCATCTGTCATGTGTCCCCCCCCCCCCAATGCAATAATTCAGGACTGGAGTGGCAACGTAATATGGGAATTTGACAAGCGCAAGTTCACAGACAGAGGGCTGCCCGACCCAGTACCTGAACCGCCAGAGGGAAAGGTGAGTCCTAGCTGAACTGTAATCTGTGCAAGTCTTTACTTGAATCCCACGTTTCACACCAGTTCACAGACAGAGGGCTGCCCGACCCAGTACCTGAACCGCCAGAGGGAAAGGTGAGTCCCACCCACCGGTGATGCACGCAAGTTTAAACGTGAGTCCCGCTCACCTGTGATGCACGCAAGTCTAAACGTGAGTCCCACGAGTCATGCAATTTCACTGACAGAGGACTGCCGGACCCAGTGCCAGATCCGCCAGACGGTAAGGTGAGAACCCGGTGGGAAAGATGAGCTTTACAAAAGCTGTCATCAGTTTCCAGACAGAGGGCTGCCCGACTGACCCAGTGCCTGAACCGTCAGAGGGCAAGGTGAGAACCCGGAGGGAAAGGTGGGCTTTTGGAAGGAAAGATGAGCTTTACAAAAGCTGTCATCATTTCAGCGACAGAGGGCTGCCAGATCACAGCCCTCTCTGTGCCTGAGCCGACTTTTGAGTCGACTCAAAAGTCACCTCGTTCAGCGACAGAGGGCTGCCAGCGAAGTCACAGCCCTCACTGTCCCTGAGCCCCCCGAGGGAAAGGTGAGTCGCTGTAGAGGAGGGTGAATTGTCGTCTCACTGTGAGTGTCACTGAGTGTCACTGTGAGTGTCACTGTGAGTGTCACTGTGAGTGTCACTGGGAGTGTTGTGCGTCACACCAGTTGGTAGGGAAGGTGAACGAGGCGATCAGGCACCTGCCCAAGTACACGCTGAGGGAGCTGCAGGAGACGGGGCCCAATCGCTTCCCACCACATCGCACCCCATCGCTTCCCTCTCTCTGTCCCACTGTCCCACTGTCCCACTGTCCCACTGTCCCACTGTCCCACTGTCCCACCACGCGTCAGAGTCCCAGCGGGTGCTGGTGGGGAACCTCAATGAAGCCATTCGCCATCTCCCAAGTACACGCCGAGGGAGCTGCAGGAGATGGGCCCAACCCCTTCCCGCCACACCCAACCCCATTGTTTGTTCCCTCTCTCTTCCACCACCAGGCGTCAGAGTCCCAGAAGGTGCTTGTATCGAAAGTGAATGAAGCCATTCGGCATCTGCCCAAGTACACGCTGAGGGGGATGCGGGAGATGGGGCGCAGCGAGGCGAAGATTGACGTGACGCGTATGAAAGGGAGTGGCGGGCCAAGGGGTAAGCGGAGCTGCGGAGGGAGGAGACGGGCTCAACCCAAACCCTTCCCACCCCATTCGATCCCTCTTGCCTTTGCTTCCCTTCCGAGCAGGCTTCAGAATCACAGAAGGTGTTGGTAGCAAAGGTGAACGAAGCTATTAACCACCTCCCCAAGTACACGCTAAGAGAGTTGCGGGAGATGGGGCGCAGCGATGCAGAGATTGACGCCTATGAGAGGGAGTGGCGGGCGAAGGGGTATGCGGAGGGAGGAGGAGGAGGCGAGATGAAGCAGGAGCAGCAAGGGGATGTGGGGCAAGTCGGAGGGGCGGGGCAAGCGACTGGGCAAGGAGGTGGGGTGGTGAGAGGAGGGGCGGTGGCACAGCAGGAGGTGGCGAAGCCGGTGGTGGTGCCTGGGGAGGTGGAGAAGGGGAGCATTCATGCGATGGTCACGAGTAACGGCAACCCGTACATGAACTGGCAGACTCTGCTCATGTTCCACACGTACAAGAAGGTGAGAAGGAAGGAACGAGAGGTGCTCATTTGAAGGCATGTCTACCTATAAGAAGAAAAGCAATGCATACATGAACTTACACACACTGCTCATGTACCACACGCACAAGAAGGTGAGATTAGAGGAGGGGGGAATGGGGGGGAGGGGGGGCGGGGCAAGCAGTTGGCATGGGGGCAGACGCTGGCAGACACTGCTCATGTACCACACGTACAAGAAGGTGAGATTAGAGGAGGGGGGAATGGGGGGAGGGGGGGGCGGGGCAAGCAGTTGGCATGGGGCAGACGCTGGCAGACACTGCTCATGTACCACACGTACAAGAAGGTGAGAAGGAAGGAACGAGAGGTGCTCATGTACCACACGTACAAGAAGGTGAGAAGGAAGGAACGAGAGGTGCTCATGTACCACATGTACAAGAAGGTGAGAAGGAAGGAACGAGAGGTGCTCATGTACCACACGTACAAGAAGGTGAGAAGGAAGGAACGAGAGGTGCTCATGTACCACACGTACAAGAAGGTGAGAAGGAAGGAACGAGAGGTGCTCATGTACCACACGTACAAGAAGGTGAGAAGGAAGGAACGAGAGGTGCTCATGTACCACACGTACAAGAAGGTGAGAAGGAAGGAACGAGAGGTGCTCATGTACCACACGTACAAGAAGGTGAGAAGGAAGGAACGAGAGGTGCTCATGTACCACACGTACAAGAAGGTGAGAAGGAAGGAACGAGAGGTGCTCATGTACCACACGTACAAGAAGGTGAGAAGGAAGGAACGAGAGGTGCTCATGTACCACACGTACAAGAAGGTGAGAAGGAAGGAACGAGAGGTGCTCATGTACCACACGTACAAGAAGGTGAGAAGGAAGGAACGAGAGGTGCTCATGTACCACACGTACAAGAAGGTGAGAAGGAAGGAACGAGAGGTGCTCATGTACCACACGTACAAGAAGGTGAGAAGGAAGGAACGAGAGGTGCTCATGTACCACACGTACAAGAAGGTGAGAAGGAAGGAACGAGAGGTGCTCATGTACCACACGTACAAGAAGGTGAGAAGGAAGGAACGAGAGGTGCTCATGTACCACACGTACAAGAAGGTGAGAAGGAAGGAACGAGAGGTGCTCATGTACCACACGTACAAGAAGGTGAGAAGGAAGGAACGAGAGGTGCTCATGTACCACACGTACAAGAAGGCAGGTGCTTATGTTCCATTTCCTTCTCTCTGGGCAGGTGGCATCTGAGGTGGGTAGCAACCTGCGCTTCTTCACGCGAGTGCTCCCTCTCTGCCTCTCTCCCTCCCCCACACTCTGTATCTCTTCCTTCTCTCCTTCTCTCCGGGCAGGTGGCATCTGAGCCAGGCAGCAACCTGCGCTTCTTCACCCGCGTGCTGCATCGCACCAGGGATGATGAGCTCATGCACCTCGTGCCCACTGTGAGAGAATATGGATGTGCTTATAGTGAATGCATCTCGTGCCCACCGTGAGTCAGTCCTTGCCTCGTGCCTGTAGTGACTGCACTTCGTACTGTGAGGAGGCAGCAGCCTGCTTCACGTGGGTGCTGCACCTCGTGGATGCAGCACAGCAGCCTGCTTCACTAACGACGATGAGCTTGTGCACCTCATGGATGCAGCACAGCAGCCTGCTTCACTAAAGACGATGAGCTTGTGCACCTCGTGCCCACTGTGAGTGAATACTTGTGTTTATGGTGAATGCACCTCGTGCCATTTGTGAGTCACGGCTTTTAGAAAATGTGCTTATTGTGATTGAATAAGTGCGGTACTTAGCCTTATGAATGGTACTAAGAGTGAATGCCGTCCTCCTCTTCTTCCTCCTTCTCCTGCGCTCCCCTTGCCTCCTCCCCGTCCCCCACCCGCTGTCCCCTCTCTTGCTTTGAGCCCAGGTGCGAGTGCGACCTTTAGAGCCCAAGTGCGACGACTGGTACGTTGCACTGAGCTCCAGCCCTGTTTTTTTGGAGTTCATTTTCCTCGACCTTATTTTTTTGGAGTTCGTTTTCCTCAACCTTTTTTTTGAAGTCAATTTCCTCAGCCTGTTTTTTTTTTTAGATTTCTCAAAAAACTGGTACGTTGCACTGAGTTGAGTTCGTTTCCCTCAACTCCCCTATATGGAAATCACTTTTGAGAATTCTCAAAAGTGATTCCCTCAACTCCCCTCTTACTCCCCTCTTACTCCCCTCTCGTCTCCCCTCAACTGCTGCTCGCTGGGATGTCTGAACATAAACTCCCCTCTTACTCCTCTCTCGTTCGTCTCCTTCCAGTCCCTCCCTCCACTGCTGATCCTCTCCTGCGCTTCCTCCTTTCCTCCTTTACACCCTCTCTCAAGCCCAAATGTGACAACTGCCACGCTGTGCTCTCCATTTCTCCAAGGCCTTTTTTTCCAATATTTTTGTTTCTTTTGCCCTCTATCTCCTCTCCTTCCCTCCTCCCCTCACCAGGTGTGAGTACCCTGTCGCCGATCGCCCCTTTGCCATCCAGCAGTGGCTGGAGTCGGGTGATGTGAAGGGCGAGTGGATCTTTATGATCGAAACGGACTACCTCTTCGTCAAGTGAGTGAGCTTGTAAAGGGGATGGCAAGCTATGCAGCAGAGTGAGGGGATGGCTCCTTTCATGTGAAGGCCGAGTGGATCTTCGTGATCGAAACCGACTATATATTTGTCAAGTGAGCTTATAGCGGGGATGATGTCAATTCTACAGCACAAAAAATAACGCCGCCTTCTTGTCGTATTAAATTCTTTACGCCTCTGTTTTCCTCCCTCCCCTCCCCCCTTCTCCTCCCTCCTCCTCCTTTTGCCAGTGTAAAACGAACCCGGCCATCCGCTTTTAAAATCTCTGGTCTTCTTTCTCTCCTTCTACTCATACCTCTCGTGTTTTGAGACGTCTCAAAACACTTTTGAAATCTCTGGTCTTCTTTCTCTCCTTCTACTCATACCTCTCGTGTTTTGAGACGTCTCAAAACACTTTTAAGATCTTTGGTCTTCTTTCTCTCCGTTTCTCATACCTCTCGTCCCACTAATCCCTCTCCTCCCTGCCAGACCTGTCGCCATCCCTCCAACGGGGCGTGCTTTAGGCTTCCCATTTGGCTACATCATCCCCACCTACCCCTCCATCCACCACATCATGATTCGGTATGTGTGCTGTGCGGTGCAGTGTGGTGCACTGCTGTGCGATGCTCTGATGTGCGGTTCTGTGTTCTTCACATCGTCCCCACCTACCTGCCCCTCCATCCGCCACATCATAATTCGGTCTGCTCTGCGTTGCTGTACATCGCTCTGCTGCGCGATGCTCTTGTGTATGGTGCGGTGCTGTGCTGTGCTGTGCTCCTCTGTGCCTCCTGTATTGTTCTCTTCTTCACATCATCCCCTCCTACCCCTCCATCCGCCCCATCATGAGTCAGTACAATCTGCTGTGCTGTACTCTTCTGTTCAGTGCAGTGCGGTGCTCTGTTGTGTGGTGCTGTGTGATTTGCTCTGCTTCCGTCACATCATCCCCACCTACCCTCCCTCCCATTACTTCCAGCCCATCATTTTCGGTACTCTCTGTTTCAATCGTCTCTATTCTGCCCTGATTTTGCCCACCCCACCCCACCACCTCTCGCCCTATCACCATCTCTTGTTCTCTCCAGGTGACTTTTGAGTCGACTCAAAAGTCACCTCACCCCACCCCTCCACCCCTCGCCCCGTCACCATCTCTTGTTTTCTCCTCTCCTGCCACGGTTGGAATCAGTTGGTTTCGATCCGCAGCAAGCCTACTAAGAGTTCCCAAATGGTCTTTAGTACTAATTCTACTCGTCTGAAAAGGCAAGGGAAGTCGCAAGCAAGGTCTTTTAGTCAGAATGCCAGACACAATAGCTCCCGGATGTCGCGTGCGAACGCGTTTCGGCCAGCTAAGGCCTTCATCAGCGCACTTCCACCACCACTTCCCCCTTTGCACCTACTATCTGCCATGTCTTCCCCCTTCTATCTGAGAGTCCTCAGTCTGAGGATCCCCTTTGCACCTACTATCTGCCATGTCTTCCCCCTTCTATCTGAGAGTCCTCAGTCTGAGGACCCCCTTTGCACCTACTATCTGCCATGTCTTCCCCCTTCTATCTGAGAGTCCTCAGTCTGAGGACCCCCTTTGCACCTACTATCTGCCATGTCTTCCCCCTTCTATCTGAGAGTCCTCAGTCTGAGGACCCCCTTTGCACCTACTATCTGCCATGTCTTCCCCCTTCTATCTGAGAGTCCTCAGTCTGAGGACCCCCTTTGCACCTACTATCTGCCATGTCTTCCCCCTTCTATCTGAGAGTCCTCAGTCTGAGGACCCCCTTTGCACCTACTATCTGCCATGTCTTCCCCCTTCTATCTGAGAGTCCTCAGTCTGAGGACCCCCTTTGCACCTACTATCTGCCATGTCTTCCCCCTTCTATCTGAGAGTCCTCAGTCTGAGGACCCCCTTTGCACCTACTATCTGCCATGTCTTCCCCCTTCTATCTGAGAGTCCTCAGTCTGAGGACCCCCTTTGCACCTACTATCTGAGAGTCCTGAATTTCATTCCTCAGACAGACATGGCACCGCACCGCACCGCACCGCACCTGCCTCAGCCTCTCTCTCCAATGCTGCCTCCTGCTTCCCTCCCCCTTCCCACTTGCAGCTACTACCCTGGAGACCTCAAGGACATTCCCCAGAAAGGCAACGCACCCGTTCTGTGTTAAATTTCCCCTTCTCTTCCCTCCACCTGTCCCTTTCCTTCTGGCTCCTTGCTCACCCCCCACCCTCCTCGCTTGCAGCTACTACCCCGGAGACCTAAAGGACATTCCCCAGACCGGCAACGCACCAGTTCTTGCTCCCACTGCTGCTCTTGCGTCAGTACCTACCTCTCTCCCTATTCCTCTCTCTCACCTCCCCTTGATGCTTCAGATTGTTTTTGAGAATTCTCAAAAACAATCCCTTGCATCACTACCTCTCTCCCAATTCCCCTCTCTCACCTCCCATTTTTCAATGTTCCTCTCTCACCTCCTCTCACAAGCGGTCCTTGTATTAGCAACCAGAAAATACAAACATGCACTTTCTCTTTCTCTCTTTCTCTCTCTTTCTCTCCAACTTTTCCTTCTCTCACTTCTCAACTCACATTTTCCCTCTCACTTCCCCTCTCACTTTAAGTCCCCCGTTTTCCCCTTCTCACCCATCTCTCTCTCTCTCTCTCACTTGCAGCCTTCGCTTCCCCTCTTCTCTTCCCCTCTCTCACTTCCCCTTGGCGCTTCCCATTTTCTCTCTGCCCTCTCACTTCGTGGCCTTTATATCCATCCATTCCCCTACGCACCAGACGTGTGGTGCCCATATGGGTTGGCACATCACAGCCCAGTTCAAGGCGAATCACCTTCTCTCTCATTCTTCCCCCGCCCCTCCCTTCCCCCCCCCTCCCCCTCCATTCCCCTACGCACCAGACGTGTGGTACCCATATGGGTTGACATCACAGCCCGGTTCGAGAAGGACGAAGAGGCAAAGAAGGACCTTGGGTGAGTGGGCTGGGTGGGCTGGGTGGCTGGCTTGGAAGGCAGGCGGGCGGGCGATTGGGGGGGTGGGTGGTTGGCACTTTGTGTGGGTGGGTGGGTGGGTGGGTGGGTGGGTGGGTGGGTGGGTGGAGTGGAGTGGAGAGAGGTGATGGAATGGAACGCAAAGTCTAGTTTTGAGGCGCCTCAAAACTAGCGGCGGGCTGGCGGGTACTTGGGCGGGTGGGTGGAGTGGAGACAGGTGATGGAATGGAACACAGAGGGAGGGGTGGAGGGGGGAGGGGAGGGATGAATGTGATGGGATGATGTATGCTTTCTCCCTTGCTGCTGCTCTAAGCAACATGCTCTCCTCTCTCCGCTGCCAAATGCACGCCTCCCTTCCTTCCTGTCTTCCCTTCTCAAACCTCACGGTCCCCTCCTGTATTCCTCCTCCTCTCCTCCGCCCCTTCCCATCCCCCACCATCACAGGTGGGTGCGGGAGATGTATGCATTCTCCATCTCCCTTGCACTCCCTGCGTAACCGTCTCACACCCGACTCGCCCTCCCCTCTCCTCCCCCTCATCCTCTCCTTCCCGTCGTCCTCTCCTCTCCCACCACCAGCACAGGTGGGTGCGGGAGATGTATGCATTCTCCATCGCTGCAGCGCTCAGCAACAAGCCCTCCTAACTCCCTTGCACGTCTTCCTGTCTTCCCCTCTCACAACCCTCCCCCTCTACCTCCCACCATGGCAGGTGGGTGAGGGAGATGTATGCATTCTCCATCGCTGCAGCGCTTGGAAATATGCCCATCGATCTGCCCCTAGTGCCACACGCCATCATGGTGCAGGTGAGTGGGATGTGGTGTAGGTGGGATGTGCATGTGCATGTGCATGTGCATGTGCATGTGCATGTGCATGTGCATGTCATGAGCATGTCATGTGCATGTGCATGTCATGTGCCTGGCATAACATGATGACAAAATGCCCATCGATCTGCCCCTAGTGCCACACGCCATCATGGTGCAGGTGCAATGGTGAATGTGGTGGGATGTGCATGGCATAGCATGGCATGGCTTGGCATGATGGTGCTGTAACGCTCTGCAACCCTGATGCCACATGCCATCACGCTGGAAATGCGGCCATTGGCCATCACATATGGGAATACATATCACCGTCCCTTCTCTCCCCTCAACCATGCGGCCTTCCATGTCTTCCCTCCGGCCCTTTCTTTCCCTGACCACCCTCCACTGTAGCCTCCAGCCGTCTCTGTACTGGCCAACGCAGCCATTAATCATCACACATGGACGGCACTTTACCATCCCTTCTTCTCACCCCTTCGGCCCCAAAAATCCCCGCTTGTCTTCCCTCCGATCCTGCCTTTCCCTGACCACCCTCCCTCACAGCCTCCAGCCGACTCAGTATTGGGTGATGCGGCCATCATTCATTACACGTGGGGCTACGAGTTCAAGGTACAGTACTATCTTTTTCTTATTGTCGACCTCAAAATATTCGGAAATCCAATGCCGAGTAGAGTAACAATTATCAATCAAATGTCATTCCCCCATCCCCCCTTTCCATTCCCACTTCTTCCTTAGGACGAAGCTGACAACGTAGTGTGGCGATTTGACAAGAGAGACTACACACAGCCTGGGCAAGTACCGCCAATTCTTGCCGACCCACCGCAAGGGGTAAGCCAACCTGCAAAAGTAACCTTAACTGCAAAAATGATGTGTCATTCATTCCAAACATGTTTCTGCCATACATTACATTCATGTGGTACACGCCGAGGAAGAAACATTTCTTTCCTATCATATATCGATGTTGCTCCGTCGTCGTACCACCCCCTTTACTCGAGCAGAAGGCCTCAGAGCTGCAACTTATCATGGTCCGTGTTATCAACGATGCAATTCGCACGGTCTTCTACCCTGGCACAAACTCAAACGTCAAGCCCTTGATTGGGTGACTCCCTTTCTGCATATTGACATCATAATCCGAAAATGTTTGACAAAAAAATGCTTTGTCATGATTTTTTTTTGTAAGATATGTTTCATGGTGATGTTCACGGTCGAGCCACACACGGCGCAATATCGAGGTGCAGTAAACAGAGCCTCCCTAAAAAAGGAAGTCCGAAAATGCACGAAACTTCTGGTTACCGCCAGGATGTGTGGCCTATTGTTGGATTTTTCACCAGACGACAAAAACATGTTTTCTCAGCTCTGAGAATTACCCGCGGAGCGCGCATTTCACAAACCAAGGCGCGCATGTCATGTCGAGCCGCGTAGAAACGGGTAACTTCATGTCACCCTCCGCTGCCCTCCTCCTACATTCGAACCTTCCCCCCCACCGCCATCGCCTCCACCACTTCGTCTAGTCTCGTTAATCCTCGCCAAGCCTCGCCTCACCTCGCTATTGATTTCGTCAGTCAGCTCGTTTTCGCGCACGCGCATCCACGCCCAGCCTTTCGCCCTCAGACCCTTGCCCCTTCCGCAGTGACAATCACTCACTCCGCGTGCATTTCCCCCGCAACGATCCAACGAGCAACCATAAATAGCGGTGGTCATTCTTCATTTGAGCCATCAGCTTTTCAAAACCAATCCAACTCGCATTCCTAGCTTCCCTAATTACCGATTGCAATAGCCTAATTTGGAGCAAAACTCTCTGCAGCAGCGATTACCCTAGGACTTTTAGACAAGTGCGCAGCATCATCGATTTCTTGGCTTAGTTCGTCAGCATATGGAGTTCCCCGCCTATCCTAGCTTCGTCACCCCCTGGGCTCGCTCCCTTCTCTTCCCGGACGCGACACCACTGAAGCGCAAAGCGGATAGCGAGACGTCCACCATTCTCGACTCCACTTTACCACCTTTCGTCGCCAGCCCATAGAAGCGCCTTCGCGTACCCGAGACTAGCTTTTGTGACGTTAAGTCTTCGCCCTCCGCCACTCCCAGCTCAGTCTTTTCCGCATTTGACGGAGAGTTTCAAGCCTTGCCCCCGCTGACCCCATCTTCCCCAACAAGCTCCCCCCTCGCCTCTCCGCCAAACTCCCCCCTCTCCTCCGTGACAGCCGCATCCGCTCTCACATATTCCCCTGCTCCCCTCGCATCCCCCGCGCCCGCCGCTTCCCCCGCCGCTTCCGCTGCCCCCGCGCTCCCCCGGCGCCTCAAGGGCGTGCGGCAGCGCAAGTGGGGGCGGTGGGTGACGGAGATCCGCTGCCCGCGCACCATGACGCGCGTGTGGCTGGGCTCGTATGCGACGGCGGAGGAAGCGGTTCGCGTTTACGACATGGCGGCGCTGATGATCTTCGGCGAAGTTGCCTCGAAGGTCACTCTCAACGCGCCTGACGCGGCCCCGCGTCCCGTGACCGTTGCAAAGAGCATCGCCGAGGCGCTGATCAAGGTTGCGCGGGCCAGCAGCGGCGACGGCGATGCGACTCCCGTTGACCTGTCCGCGTTTCGCGGGGATATGGCCTGCTTGGAGGTTGTCGGGCAGAACGTGGTTGTGTCTGAATGCCCACTTGCGCCGCACGCGCTGACAGTGACTCCTAACGCCCAGCGCGAGACCAGCCATCTTCCGAAAAGTGAGACTGCCACATCAACCAGCGTTGATTGCGAGATTTATCAGAAGCAGTCGGACGCGGCTACTGCTACTAACGGAGTGGCTTACAATGAGAATGTATCTGCCTCTGACGTCCCATCCCCGCTATCCATCATTGACGAGCTCTTCAGCGACAGCTTTTGCGACAACCTGGCGACTCCTGCAACAATGTCGCCCTCGGTCTGCGACTTGAGCGATTTTGAGAGCCTGGAGAACGTCTCCAGCCTCTGGGAAGAAATGTTCTGACTGAGGTTCACAGAGACGTCGTTCAGGCAGCACCAACGCCACAGGCAGCAGCACCAGCACAAGCTCCCAGCACACGTCGTTCAAGCTCCCAGCTTTACCAGCACCAGCAGCACCTGTAGTTTATGCATTATTAGGTCGCTTGCTCCTCGTGGACAGCCATCATGAGACTCCTCCAGTGCTCTTAGCTCCCCCTCCTACAGCTCTCTTCTCCCCCTTATTTTTTCCTAGCGGGAAAGAGAAGCTGTAGGCGAGGCGTACAGGAGCCTCATGATGCCTGTCCATGGGTGACTGTTAGGTATCCGTGTAATTTCCTTCTTGTTATTGGAAATATATTTTCTTTGCAAGTGCACATCATCCAGTTGTTGCAGGTTCCTATTGGCACCTTTGCTTGCATTGCAATTGGGAATTCAATTGCGGATGAACACGAAGATTGTCTATGACGGTTGTGGACACAGTGGCTAACTAATGTGAGTAAAACATTTTTTCCACACACAATCTCAAACAGAAAAATACCATCTCAATTTTTTGTGAACATGACAAATAGAAATGGTGACTGCACTACGAAATCAACATGAAATCATAATGCATGAGGGGTGTTATTACGAATGAGGTGTGAGCTTCTGCTAATGTACTTGTGGAATTCGTTGCCGAACTACTTGTGATATCTGAGGCGCAGCAGCTCCTTCAAATGGAGGGTGACTCAATAAAGGGGTTTTTTGCGATATGTTGGGTGGGTTGTGAGATATTCTGACTTTTAGCGTAACGACAAAATACGATTTTCCGTCCTCCAGCGTTCCCAACAAAACCTGGGATCGAATTCACCCGCGGAGCGCGCAATTCACAGTCGAGGCGTGCATTCAGCATGACGAACCGCATCTGAATTGGTGCGTCCCTTTTTCTTCCCCTGCCCTCCTTCCCCATTCAAACCTCCGCTTTCTCTTCCGCCACCTCCCCTTGCCTCAGTTGTCTCGCATTCGACTTTCTTCGTCTCTTTTCGTCACGCTTCGTTCTGTCGCGAAATATTTTCGCCAGCAAAACATGAAGCTTCGTCAATCAACAGCCACCCGGGTTCCTTCCGCCCACAGAGCCTTTCCTCTTCCGCGATGTCGGTCGCTGTTCCGCGTACTCTCCCCAGACCCAACGAGCACCTCCATAACATCTTCAATTCCATCAGTCAGCTTTTCCAAAACCAACACCCTTCGCGCTTTCTTTCTTACGACCAGCGAACTCAACTTACCGTTTCACAGAAAAACTTCACAGCAGTAGCAAACAGCCTAGCTATTACTTGACTCAGCACGTTAGAAAATGGAGTTTCCCGCCTTTCCCAGCTTCGTCACCCCGTGGGCTCACTCCCTTCTCTTCCCGGACGCAGAAACGCTGAAGCGCAAACTCGATAGCGAGGTGTCTACCTTTATGGACTCCACAGTACCGCTTTTCCTTCCCAACGGCCCAGAGAAGCGCGCTCGCATTTCCGAGACTAGTTTCAATAGCATTAAGTCTTCACCCTCCGCTACTCCCAGTTCGATCCTTTCCGCCGTCGACGGCGAGTTCCAGCTCTTGACCCCGCTGCCCGCGCTGACCGCGTCTCCACAAACAACCTCTCCGCTCGCCTCTCCGCCAATCTCCCCCTTCTCCTCCCCGAGTTACTCATCCGCACTCGCGTGCTCCCCCGCTCCCTCTTCGCCTCCCGCGCCCGTCGCTCCCCCCGCCGCTGGCCTCGCCGCTGCTCCCGCGCTCCCCCGGCGCCTCAAGGGCGTGCGGCAGCGCAAGTGGGGGCGGTGGGTGACGGAGATCCGCTGCCCGCGCACCAAGACGCGCGTGTGGCTGGGCTCCTACGCGACGGCGGAGGAAGCGGTGCGCGTGTACGACATGGCGGCGCGAATGATCTTCGGTGAAGTTGCCTCGTCTGTAGCGGTCCCGCGTCCCGTGACCGTTGCGAAGAGCATCGCCGAGGCGCTGATTAGGGTTGCGCGAGCCAATAACGACGACGGCGACGCGACTCCCGTTGACCTGTCCGCGTTTCGCGGCGACATGGCGAGTTTGGAGGTTGTCGGGCAGAACGTGGTGGTGTCTGAATGCCCCTTCGAACCGCTCGCGCCGGAAATGGAGCCGAGCGTCCTGGAAAATGCCTGCATTCTTCCAAAAAGCCAGTCTGCCACGTCAACGAATGAGCCACGCGATGATGTTACCAGTGACGCGGCCACTATTAACGGAGCCGCGGATTACGAAAAGTTATCTGCTTCCGACGTCCCATCTGCCCTATCCCTCATTGAAGAGCTCTTCGACGACAGCTTCTGCGACATGGTGGCGACGCCTGCGGCAATGTCGCCCTCGTTCTGCGACCTGGGCGATTTCGAGAGCCTGGAGAATGTCTCCAGCCTGTGGGAAGAAGTATTCTGATTCGTCATAGCCTAAAGGCTTCCTTGCAGCATTAGCGGCTGCTTTAGCATCAGCAGCAGCAGCAGCAGCAGAAGCGGCAGCAGAAGCAACAGAAACAGCAGCTGCAGCTCACCAACTACAGGCTCTACCGTGAATTATTACCGTAGGATGCTTGCTCCTCGTGCACAGCCATCATGAGACTTCTCCACTGCTCGTAGGTCCCCCTAAAGCAGCTCTCTCCCCTTTCTCTCTCGAGGCGGGAAAGAGAAGCTGCGCTGGTAGCGTACAGGGTACTCATGATGCCTGTCCATGGGGTGATTACACCCCTTTGTTTCTATCCTTATTAAATCAAAATTGTTATTAATACCATCAGATATGTTTTCTTTCTGGCCTCCTTACTTTCCAACGCATCTTGGGATACTTCCAGCAATATGAGAGAGAGAGAACATTTCTGAACACTGATCTAACCCCTAGGTAACAAAATTGGAGAGTGTGCAGTCAGCCCAACCAAGCACAGGTTAGCTTCCTGTCTGCACAGCTCTGTATAGGTGCCTCCTCCCAGTTAAACTGCACACAACAGGTGTCACTCCGGGCAGGTGAGACTAGCAATTGATGCCATCCCCATATGCACAGGCCGTCTTCCCTGCATGGCGGCTGTCCCTTCAGGTGAAACCCCCTTCAGGTGAAACTTCAAACCACTGCCTGACGGTGGAGAGCCAGCTCTTTCATGCCTCTCGCCAGTAGGCCCACCACAGCAGCTCTCGGCCTGTGCTGGCGAGCGTGATTGAGTGCACGAGGAAAGCCCAAATGGCTTGTGTTCAGTTGCTCTGGAATTTGCATGCGGTTTGATTCAGGTACGGTAGCAGGGCCAGACGTAGCAGCTGATGCATTAGCAGTAGCAGTAGCAGCAGCAGCAGATGATTCAGAATCCCTTGAACAATCTGCAGAAGTGCTGCTGATGTGGCGTGAATAAACGGCTGTCCACTTGGCGGAGAGGTATGGGTGTCGGCGCCAGGGTGGCACGTGCATGCCCTGGGCATGCAGAGAGAGCCGCATCGCCTCTGATAAAATCTCCACCAGTCGGTGCAGCCGGTCCGGGCAGCCGACAAAAGAAACAGGGGTCAGCTGCAAGATGTAACTGTACTGCGGAGTCGGACGAGCGACTTGAAATTGTGCCCGGAAGTCTAGGTCAACTATGAGCCGCTCAGGTTGACGATGTGGGGAGGATGGATGAAGGACGACGTCACAGTACTCGTGAGAGCCTGCCAGCAGAGACGGAAAGAGAGTGAGAGGTAATGTAAGAAGGACGAGAAAACGCTGAAACGGTATGTACAGAAAGGCTAAGAGGGGAGATGCGGAGCCAAATCCAGGAAAGGGATGGGCGAGGAGGAGAAGTCTCTCGAGGAGCGAAGGCACGTGAAATCTGGGCTCACCATCAGGGACGCCGTTGGAGTAGTCCCACTGAGAGTAGCACACAGCAGCATCATATCCCCGACTCCGCAACTGCTGCACCACCGCGTTGCGTACAGTGCCGCTGCTTGTGCTGACGTCGGCAGACAGGTTCCTCGAATGCTCCATAGCGGCGGAGACGACATCGGAAATTGAATATTCTTCTGGGGTCTCACAACAGCTGAGTGGCTGTAAAAAGTAAGAGACGACACAACAGAAGAAAGCAGGGTGTCGTCCTTCATATTAAAGCTGCGCTTGCAGAGAACCTGATGGCAACAGATAATTCGCAAGGGACAACAAGGCTCGTCAGACCAGCCAGGCTCACTAACCTCGATCATGGAGGCGAGTCGTTCTATTTCGCTGCACGAGCTGTTATCCGTCCCTTGATTCGCACAAAGGCCACCGTGATGGTAACTCAGACGCAGCTGGCAGTCCAGGCCGTTACACTGGGCCCCTCCGCAAAATTGACACCGCCACGTATCAGCAGGAGCGTCGTACACGTGATTCTCCCGTTTCCCGCTGACGCATCTCGCCGAGTCACGCCCTGCACCGTCGTTTTCGCCATAATGGGTTGAGCCGTCATGCGCTGCTGCTACTGTCGGTTCCAATTTGGATTTTTTGGCAGACCTCGCTTGAGAGACCGGGAGCTTGTTCCTGTGACAGTCATAACCGTCGCCAGCGTCGTCAGCAACGTCGCTGTCTTCCTCGATGAACTCGGAGACCATTTCGTCAAGGCAAAACGAGTCGCATGATGAGCCGCTCTGAGAGCTGTGACAGTGTAACGGAAGCAAGAATCGGGAAAGGCGGTGGAAGTTAGAAAAGGAACAGATAAATAGCTGACAAAAGGATTTCGGAGGGACGAGTAGCTGTAGCACGCACCAGGGAATGATAAAAAAAGGGAAATATGCCAGCAAGCAAGATGGGTTCGCCAGCTGGTCTACTAACCTGTTGCAGCTGCTGGGCGGGATGTTGCTGCTGACGTGGCGTATCAACTGAAGGCCAGCGACACTGTCCCATGTGGAGTTACTCGTGCTGCTGTACCCTGATGCCTCCGTGGTGGGTTCATATACGACAGTCTTCCTAGACTCAACGAAAGCGGCTTCCATCGTTGAAGGCTGGGTCATGTCGGTCAAAGGGGGAAGGAACTTATTGGTAAGGGAGACATGTGCGAGGGAAGCTTGGAACGTGGTCTGGCAGAGGGAGGTCGTGGTGCCCAGGGCTAGAATGTCAAGGAGACCAGACATAGTAGCTGCGTGAAATTTGGTCCTGCGATGCCTGGTTCGTGCTGCGCTTCCTGAAGAATTTGACTACTCGAGGTCTCGAAGTCTAGCGGATGTTGCCGGTTGCGAGCTCTTGTTAATCGTAGCAGCTAGTCCGGATGGATGAGCAAGATGTAAGGGAGTCTGAGCTTACTGCGGTCTCGTAGATAAATGTGCCAGCAAATTTCGATTTCTATAGCTATGGCTGTACAAGATTGACTGTCAAATGCAACTGATGTGAAGCATCTGCTGGGACGAATATCCTGGAGGAAATTGCTCATGGGATGGAGGATGCTGACATTGAAAGGTTCTTCCCAGAAACGTCAGGACCACACAAGTTGGCTGGCTTTCTTCCGTAGGTGCTGCGCTGTGTGTGTGGAGAAGAGGAACTCAGGGAACAGACTGAATGATTCCTTTTGTGTTGTGTCAGAGATTTTTGACCAAACGGAAAATCCATGGCTACACCTAGCCCGCGCCAAATTCACTAGGGCCATTTTCACCCCCCCCTTGTCGCTATGTGGGTCAGGGAGGTTGGGTGCTGCACAGGGGCGCCCCCCACAAACCCCCCTACAAAAATGTTACGGCCATTTTCACCCCCCCCCCACTACAGACAAGCTTGACCAGTGCTGGGGGGGCGTGAAAATAGCGCGGGCTAGGTGTATTGCTGAGGGACCAACGACCCTGGGCAGAGAAGAGGCCAACCGAAAACGACCTTTCAATTCAAGATTCCACGGACCACCACCACGCTGAGCAGCAGCATAGTGCATGCGCGTTGATACCGTACCTCAGGGGACCTCCCTGATTCGGATTGACATGACACGCTGGTGGCGACACGTGTGGTTCGGAGACGGGTCCTTTTGGAAGCTGCATGACGCGGACGGGAGATGTGGATAACGTTGCGTCATCCAAATTCCAGGTCAAGGATAAATCCTGCCCGGAATCCAGGCTTCGTTGAGTCGCTTGCTCCGGGTTGGATGAAATGTAGACTTGATGCATCGATTCCAACCGTACGAGGCACCTCGCCCGTGAACTGGTTGCGAGGATTCCCATTCGCCAGATGCTGGGAAAGCCACGTCGGAAATTGCGGCCAATACGGTTTGAATTGAATAGAGAATTGCAACGATACAGTTCTCGCGCGGTGCGGACTCGCTCTTAGCGTATGGCGTGGCGTGAGGTGCGCTGGTTCTTTTTGTTGATGTGCGTGGTTGGGGGAAGTTGGGTGGGAGGGGGGAAAGGGGGGCTGTTCTTGAAGATGCGTCTCGGCATCTTTCCATGCGCGCCAACCAAATAATGGGTCAGATTTGGGGCATCGGTTGGGTACGCGCACGCGCACCGACATTTGGAAGCCTTGATTCCAGCCAATCCAGATCAGCGGGGTGACTGACGAGGCACGGGACTGGAGTTCCCTATGAGCATGCCAGAACGAGCCCATTGATTCGAGGAAGACCGCCATGCATATTGGACCCAATCGCTGACGCTGATGATTCAAAAGTGACACGCCAGCCGAAGCCACTGCCACGACAGATGACAATTCCCCCAACGAGTCTGCCATAGCCCAAGGATGCAACCTTGCATTCAGAAAACTACACTTCACGTAACTTGATGTCGCACCGTATATGCTGCATAGTTCTTCCATTCTACCTACACTTCTCTTTCATGGGGAAAGGAGCAACACGGCACATGCCTTGAGACAACTTAGCTATTCTTTCACACTGCACTCCTAACCAATATACCAAGGAAATATTCCATTCAACCTTAAACTGAGGTCAGATCCACACAAAATACAGCATAACAAATACAAATGCTCCACCCCTCCACTATATCACCCATGGCTCAGAACCACACCCGCACGAAGCAACTCTCTGCGCGCCCTTTCACCAACCTTGCTTGCCTCCACCTTCAAATCACGCAACTTTGGGAAGCTTCCCAGCAGCCCTCCAACCCCATCTGCAGTTATTCCATCACACTCGAGCATAGTCAGATGCGTGAGCATCTGCAATTTGCTTCTTGCGACCACCCGGTCTGAAAATTCCTCGTTATGTTCCATGATCAAAGCCACCAGGACAGAGCAAGCTTGCAGCAGCAGAACCAGCTGCTCCTCCTTCAGACAGAAGCACGACACCAGAGAAAGGTGCTTCAGCCGCCCGCAAACAGCAGCAAGTGCAGTAAATTCAAAGGACTGTGGCTGAGCGCTCGGGCTTCAAATGGTTGACACGGGAGCAGGAGAGAGGCGGGAAGAGATGCGGGACGAGGAGGGAGAAGAGGGAAGAGGAGATTCGGCTGCTGCATGAGAGGATCCTTGGGAATCCACGAGGCACATGAGAGGTGATTCGGGGGGGAGGGATGGAGGCAGCCAGGTAGGCTCGGGAGTGGTTCGGGTGAAGTGAAAGGCCCGGAGAGTTAAGGAGTGTAAGGGGGGACAGATCACCTCCACGGGAATTCCAGCAGTGCCCATTTTGGTGGTGCCGGTGCCATTTGGTTTGCCTGTCGTGCTTCTGCTAACCCGTGCAGCTCTGCTGATGCCGACTGGTTTCGATCTGTCATTTTGCTTTCTGCTGCTGCTGCTGCCAGCAGCAGCAGCAGCAGAACCATCACCAGCACCATCAGCAGCACCATGATCATCAGCAGCACCATGATCATCATCAGCAGCAGCAGCATCCGCAGCACCGGCACCATAACCACCAGCATTAGCACCACCAGCACCACCAGCACCACCAGCACCACTACCAGCCGCAGCAGCACCACCAGCACCACCACCATCACCACCACCAGCACTAGCACCACCAGTACCACCAGCACCACGAGCAGCAGCAGCAGCAGCACCACCACCACCACCAGCACCAGCACCAGCACCAGCAGCAGCAGGGAGAGCAGCGACAAGGCGGCCGTCAGCAGTCCTGCGGGGCCGACGCATGGCTCTGATGCTCGCCAGGGCCACATTCCCCTGCTGGTAAAACTGCTGCAGCAGCGACTCCATCACACTTAAAGCCTCCACCCGTGCGTCATCCCCACCCGCACCCCCTCCGGTCTCACCCCCGCCCTCACTTCCTCCCTCATCCTCACTCCCTTCACCACCACCATCACCATCTCTAAGCGAGTCGTCATCAGGCAACATCCCATCAAAGTCTTCTAGCCGAGCCAGTCCCCCGCCGCCTTCGCCCTCCCCTTGCGACGCCTCAAAACCTCTCTCCATAAACACCCCCGCAGTCGTGCCAGCAGCAAACGCCTCTATCACCGCGTCCTCTCTCGCCGTCGCCGCGTCTTGCTCAGAAACCGCCACCCGCAGCGCCTTGCACGTCGAGATCGCACATCTGATTTGATTCGAGGCGGATTTGATCTCAGAAAGGGCGTATTCGGGGCGGGCCGTCCGTGCCCGCCGGGCGGAATCAGGGGCAGCTGTGAAGGCCTTGCTGGTCGCTCCCATGAGATCTGACAGGTCTGTACATGCTGCCACCAGGTCTGCTCGTGCTGCTGCTGCTGTCGTTCGAATGTCCACATACTCCTTTGCTCCTTCTCTTTGTTCCTTTTCCGTTCCTTTTCCGTTCCTCGAGTCAACTGCAAGTGGTGGTGGTGCTGCTTCTGCTGCTGCCTTTCCTGCTCCCGCTCCTGCTACAGCGTCAGCATCAAGTAACGCTCCTCTTGCACCCTCTCCCCTGCCAGCCTCTCCCCTGCCAGCCTCTCCCCTGCCAGCCTCTCCCCTGCCAGCCTCTCCCCTGCCAGCCTCTCCCGCTTCACATTCCTCTCTAACTACGTCTCCACCCTCCCCTCCTTCCTCCCCTTCTTCCTCCCCTCCTCCCTCTCGTCCTACCTCTCCTCCCTCTCGTCCTCCCTCTCCTCCCCTCTGCACCACGCGCACCAGCATACCCACAAGACTCTCAAACGACACCTGCTGAAGCACCACCCTTTCCTCCACATCCCCCTCTCCCTCCCTCCCTCCTCCACCCCTTCCCTCCCATTCACCCTCCCTCCCTCCTCCACCCCTCCCCTCCCCCGTCCCAGGCTCACCATCCCTCGCCCTTTGCACAGATATTGTCTCAGGCTTTCCTCCCAAGGAGAGGGAATGAAGGCCGCTGCATGAGCAAGCATGCCAGGGCGAAAGGACGGCAGCCCAGAGAGGTCTAGTGCGTTCAAGCGGGGTGCGGAGAGGTGAAGGAGGGAACGGAAACCCTGGGCGCTGAACAGGCGGTAGGAGGTGCTGTGGAGGGAGAGGGAGGAGAGAGCAGAGTTGGCCTGAACCAGAGCAGCTAGAGAGTGGCTGGAGACTAAGGAACAGTCGTGGATGGTAAGGTGGGTGAGTGTGTGGAGGGAGCGAGAGAGAGTGTGAAGCTCGAAGGGATCAATGGAGCAGGAGAGGAAGGAGAGGGAGGTGAGGGCGGGGAATCGGCGGAGGGAGGAGAGGCAGGACTGGAGCTTTGCGGAGTGGAGGGTGAGGGTTTTGAGGGAGAGGCGGAGAGAGGAGGAGGAGGAGGCGAGGGAGGAGAGGGTGGAGGGTGTGGGGTTGCAGAGAGTGAGGGAGGTGAGGGAGGAGCTGCGAGTGAGGGGTTGCCGTTTTGAGGGGGGGATGAGGAGAGAGAGGGAGTGAAGAGAAGGGAAGGCGTTGAAAGGAGGGAGGGGGCTTGGGGTGGCATGTCGGTAAAGGTTGGGGCTATGACGGGCGAACGGGGAATCGAGCTCTAGAGATGTCAAGAGCCTGATAGGAGGGGGGAGAGAATGGACGGATGAGAGAGAATGGACGGATGAGAGAGAATGGAAGGATGAGAGAGCATGGAAGGATGAGAGAGAATGGACGGATGAGAGAGAATGGACGGATGAGAGAGAATGGACGGATGAGAGCGAATGGAAGGATGAGAGAGCATGGACGGATGAGAAAGAATGGACGGATGAGAGAGCATGGAAGGATGAGAGAGCATGGAAGGATGAGAGAGCATGGAAGGATGAGAGAGACAGGTCGGTGAAACCTCCGGGCGAGAGAGACGCGGCCAAAGGTTTAGCTGGTGGCGGCGCAGCACACCGCGTAGGGCCAAAGAAAACAGGGCGCATGGGCATGGATTATGCCTAAGCCTATGCCGGCGATCTCTATGACCAGCCCTACGCGATGCTCATCAGGCTGATTGTGTTGTGGGGACTCTGGAAGCATCCAGGACAGAGAGATGCCCTGTTCGCGATACAATCCGGCAAGCATGCCAGAGCGAAACTCACCCCCACAGTCGGACTCGCAAGGACACAACTACAACGTGTGGCCGGTAACCATGGGATCAGGGTAAAAGTCACGTGGGACTTTTTTCGCAGGGGGACCACCATGGTGTACTAAGAGAAATCGTCAACGACCACCAGGAAGAAGCTTCTCCCCCTTGGGCCTAGGGCGAAGGGCGGGGCCCAAGACGTCCAAGTGGAGAATCTGGAAGGGTGCGTTGAACGGATGAAGGGAGGAAGGAGTGAGGAGTGGCGCGTAGCCGGACCTCGATGCAAGAAGCGCACGGCGGTGCTAGTGATGGCGGGAGCGACTGAAACGAGGGCAGAAGACCTGAGACAAGATGGCAGCTATACATGAGACAGAACGTGGAAGGGACGGGTGATCAAGACGGTGGTGCCACAGGACTATCGGGTGGGTGAGCGCCCAACAGGAGCACGACGAAGCAACCATACCACACGCAGCTACCTGGGGAGACGCGGTGTGCAGTGTGAAGAGACTTGAGCAGGGCTCGCGGCGAAACGTGGCCAGAATTGCCCTAGTTGCACCGTCCGTGCAGGTCGCAAAACACACGTGCGGAGGAAACTAGGTTCCTACACTGAGGTCCTGAAAGGGTCTAACACCTACCAAGTTCCTAGAGAACGGGGGGATGTGCAGATTAGTGAGGACACCAGAGGGGTCAGCCGGGCACGGGAGGGTGGTAGAGCTGCGGGCAACTTCTGGTCTTGAAGTAGGATCAACCAGGGCAACCGGAACTGGGGCAGGAAGCGGTGTGACAGACGTCTGGTCGCAACAGAAGCACTGAGGAGAGCCAGATTCCAGCGTGTACGAGAGCGACACGTCAGCCATAGGTACACCTGGACTAGTAACTACACAAGCACATAGACTAGAAGCACAAGTACCTACACTAACAATAGGCAAGGATCCTAGGCTACAAACACGAGAGCATGCAGATTCAGCAGCACTATAATCAATATACATCACAGGAGCAGATCGCAAGGCCTCAAGCAACTCTACCGGACCAAGGGAGCGAGCCAGCGGGGCCCAGTCCAGAGCAGGGCCAAAGCCGTACTGCGCGCAGAGGCTGTTCGTGAGCTGCGCAAAGGACTGACCCGGAGGGTGAAGACAGCCACAGGGGCCACCCTAACGAGTGCCAGTTTGAACAAGGTACGAGTAGGGAGTAGGGGCGACATCATTCGACATCCAGCTGGGTCGACCACCGCCACATCCAGTGCTCCTTGCTCCACCAGGTCCCCACTGCTGAAACTGTTGCTGCACCTGCCGCTGAACCTCCTGTTGCGGCTGTCCCTGCTACTATTGCTATCCCTGTCATGGCTGCAGCTGTTGTCCCTGCTGTGGCTGCTGTTGCTGGGACTGCTGTCGCTACTGTGTTGTGTACCAACCAACTAGTCCAGCACCCCTTTCCGTCAGGCCTGCAAGCCAAGTACCACCTCTAGTGCCACCTCTACTAGACGCACTAGTACTGCCACTACCTTTGCCACCCACTCCACCACCACCGTCACCACCACCTTTCCCCATTTTCTTACCTCCCCAACCTCTCATCCGCCCACTTGTGGTGGAAACGGCTGCAGTCTCGTCAGAAGTAGGAGACGCAGTAGAGGCAAGAGAAGCAGTGAAGGTGGGGGAGCTATGGGACAGTACACCCTTGAAAGAGCGAGGGGACTACTGCGGCAGTGGCGGAGGCAACGAAGCAAATGTTGCTCTTAATGTCCTTGAAAGCTGTCTCAAGGACGTCAATAGTTAGCGTCTAGGGTGCTTCCGAAGAAGTGCGCTACGTACAAGTGCAAGGCGGCTAGTGACTATGAAGTAGGCTAGGGAGGCTAGTGACTGTTCGGTGATTGGTTTGGTTTTCATCTTTCGGATTTGCCAAGTCGTGTAGGCACATAGGGGACTGAAATGCTGCCAGCACATACAAGTGAGGAAATTGCCTTGTAACTGTCTGTGCCTTGTATCAAGAACATGTAAAAATTTACACTGATGAGTCAGAGTTTTTTTTTTAGAACGAACTTTACACTGATAGTTAAAAGTAATGACAACGAGTTAGCCTAAAAATCAGTGTTATGAAAATTGGGCAAGGATTTCTCAATAATTGTAATTTTCTAACCTCTCAGTTCAAAACATTGTTACGGGTGCAATGGAACGAGATAGCGAGAATTGTCTAAGCTGTCAAACGAGTACAAAGTATGATCGAAGGCATGAGCGAATACTTATACACGAAACGTGCAAACGGTACAGGGTGCGTGCGAGCTAGCTAGTGCTAGGCTGGCATCGAGGTTCGGGCTAGTCCCAAAGCGTAGGCCGACTCGGCCGGGCCTGCAGTGCATGGTTTGGTTAAATAGTGCATGAGACGTTGGCGAATCCCCTTTAGCAGTAATGGGCGAACAACGGCTGTTGCTTTACGCGATGTTGAACGACACAGTAAGGAATGCCGAAATCCTTACCGTCGCGTCACCCAGGGAACCCGCGCGTCCCTCCTCCTCGACCCGCGCGCGGCTCCCCGTCGCCCTTCGCGGCGGCCCCGTCGACCAGCGTGCGGCCCCCCGTCGACCAGCGCGCGGCCCCCCGTCGACCCGCGCGTGGCTCCCCGTCGACCCCGACGCGCCGTCCCCATCAACCCGCGCGCCCCCTCCGTGAACCCGCGCGCCGCCCCCGGGGACCTTCGCGGTCGCCCCCAGGGACCCGCGCGCAGCCTCCTACCCGCCCCCCCCCCCCCCTTCTCCTTCGCCTCCCTGCTGCGCGTTCCGCAGTGGGGTGGCGGGTGGGGGGTGGCTAGTATGGGGGTGGCGGGTGTGTGAGCCGTCCCCTGCTCCTCCTCCTTCTCCGTCTCCCACTGCTGCAGCTGCCGCTGAGGGGGGTGGATGTGTGGGAGCCGTCGGAGTGGTACTAGGGGGGTGGCGTGTGAGCAGTGCTAGAGGTACAGCAGGGGGTGTGTGAAAGGGGTGTGGGACAGCTGGGGGAGGTTGAGTGGATGCAGCTGTTTTGTCGTCCGCAGCGCCTGTAGTCCGGGGCTCTGCACCTGGTAGCCTAGAGAGCCTGTTGCGCCTGTCGGCTGTGGGTCTGTTGCTCCTGCAGCTCGTCTTAGAGCGGAGCCAGTTACTCCTGTAGTCCGGGGCCCTTGCCACCGGTAGCCACTGTGTGCGCGCTCCTGTTGCCCGTGTGTCTGCAGCTTCAGCCGTCGCCTCCCATCTTCTCGCCCCCACAGTCTCTCCTCCTCCTCACTTGCCCTCTGTGATAGCCTCTAGCTTTGCTTATCATTGTGAACTATTGCTCTGCCTGCTTATTGTGCTGATTACACCCCACTTTGACTATGGGGGTGTGTCAAAATGTTGTATTTGTCTAGCCTGCAGTGGGGTACTCTATAGCGAGTACAGCCCAAATTAGGGTTTCCTATATGTATCCTGCTGCTGCTAGTCCAAAGCCCTCTTTTCTGTTCTAAACTTCTGTCTACTATCTTGACACATGCATGCTGCCAGCTCTCCCGTGGCAGCTCACCCAGGTGGCACTTGCAAGGTCGCGCCACTTGCTTTTGACATTTTGGCTTGCGCATGATTGGAAATGTGGATGATGCCAAAAGTTTTGACATTTTGCAACAGTCGGTACACTGACCCCACGACCCTGACTGAACAGACAATGCATTTTTTTGAGACGAAGCAAGTAGAGTGGCCATTTTTGGCTGAAGTACCTTCAGGCTAAACGGAAAAAAAGAAAAGAAAAAAAAATCCTCGTCAGGGAGTCCAAAATATGAAATGTCAGCCCTGAGCATCGCCACACTTTGAACGCGTGCACAATCACCAGCATTTCGCGTTCGTGTATCTAATAGTTGTGTTCGAGCGGGTGAAGCTTGCGGGACTCGTACGCGATTGGCTGAAGGCCGTTCCCGAAGTCCTGCAATAGTACTGCTCCCACGGCGATGTCGCTTGTGTCGGTGACCAGTTCGAACGGGCGGTGTGGGTCGGCGATGTGCAGTACGGGAGACGAGCACAAAATTTGTTTGAGGGCTAAATAGGCAGCTTGCTCTTTCTCCCCCCTTATGTACTCAACCCCCTTCCTCAGTAAATCTGTCAGTGGGGCGGTCAGCTTCGCCATGTCAGGGACGAACCGACGCACGTGGTTGACGAACCCCAAGAGACTCTGCAGCTTAGTCAAGTTTGTCGGCGCGTGCCATGCTTGAATTGTCGCGATATTCTTCGGATCTATTTCCACTCCGTCAGCTAAAATAATGTGCCCTAAAAACTCCAGTCTGTCCTGTAGAAACTCACGCTTAGATGCTTTCGTCAGTAGGCGGTTCTCACTCAGTATTTTAACAACTACTTCGATGTCATGTAGGTGTTGTGCTCGGTCTGGGCTATAAATCAGTGTATCGTCTAAGTAGACGATGACGCATTTATCTGAAAGCGGGCGGAACGCTTCGTTCATTATCATTTGGAAAGTGGCGTGGCCATTGGTCAGTCCGAAGGGCATTGCGATGTATTCGAATGATGCGTAACGGGTTCGCAAGGCAGTTTTCGGGCAGTCGGGCGGATTGATGCGAATCTGGTGGTAACCTCCTCGAAGGTCAAAATTCGAGAAGACACGGGATCTGCAAAGTTGGTCGATCAGTTCGTCGGCTCGTGTGATGGGGTAACGGGATTTGATGGTAACTCGGTTCAGTGCGCGGTAATCTATGCACATGCGAAATCCCCTTTCTTCACTGTTAACAATATTGGTGCGGCGAAGGGAGACGAACTCGGGCGAATGAACTGTTTCTCGACCAGGTAATCCAGTTGCTTCCGTAGCTCATCCAGTTTGGGTTCGGTCAGTCGGAACTGTCGCTGTACTGTTGGTTGTGCCCCCGGTTCCAGTTCTATCCTATGGTCGTGCAGTCGCTGGGGTGGCAGTCTCGTTGGCAAGTCGTCCCGTAATATCTCACTGTACGGATTCAGTAGCGCTGCCAGGTCACCCGGTACGTCGACGAGCAGTTTCTGCAAATCACTCCCCTTGTCTACTACCTCGGCTTCCCGGATGTCGACCGCATACACGTCAGCTCACTTCATCGTGATTGCGTTGACACGCACTAACGAAGACTCAGGCGAGCTCCAGCAAGTTAAGGCGATGTTGTTATCGTTCACTCACACGGTGCAGTTACCCGTTGTCTAGTCGATTCGCGGATTGTATCGTCGCAGCCAATCACGGCCAAGAAATATGTCGGTCTCGTCGAGGGTCGTTGCGAGCATCTCCTAGGTAAGTGAAGCTACCCCCACATCGGATCCGAATTCGGTCCACATGTTCCCGTATCGCCAATGGCGTGCCGTCGACCAGTCATGCATCGATCTCAGGTAAACATTTCTCAGCAGTTTCAGTCTCCCCGCTGTGGCAGTGTTGATCAGGTTGTGGCTTGCTCCCCCGTCTACGAAGATTTTAACTAAGTCTGTCTATATCTTCATGCTAAGCAATATGGGGTTGTGTACCGTTGTACCCTCCTTATTTGGCCGGGTGTGGTCGATTGCATGAACCAATACAATCACTCGGTGAGGGTCGGTTATGTTGGGCGAGCGGCGTGACCTGTCAGTAGAGGGCCCGTCCACTACAAACTCCCAGCATTTCCCTGCTGCTTGGTATGTTTCTGCCGCGGAGCTTCCCCCTTTCCCTTAGCGTTTTCCTAGCATTCGCTTTTGTGGTGCCCTAGCCTGTAGCACGCGAAGCAGCGCCCTTTAAATGGTGTGGCAGCAGCTTTCGCGGCGACAGCGCGTATAGTGGCGTGCTCGTTTGGCCCACGAGGCCAATGTCCATAGACGATGCTGTTGCCGTAGGACCCCGGTCTCGGTCGGCGTAAGAAGTCGAGCTTCTCCGCCATAGCGAGAATGTCTTGAAATTCGGTGACGTTGCGGAGTTGGATTTCTTGGGCGATTTCATGTTTCAGACCGCCAATGTAGCGATCGATGCACTCGTCCTCGTGCATATAGCCCGCCTGCTCACACAGCGCCCGAAACCCGCTGGTGTAGTCCTGGACGGAACCGAGATTTCGCCAAGTGCGGAGCTTCTGATGTGCCGAGATCGAAGCCACAATCTGCTCGCATCTTGCGCGCAGACCTGCGCACCACGCGTCCCACGTGCGATACTGGGGCACTTCTACGAAATACGACGGCGCCCAGGGTCCGGTTTGTCCTTCCCGTGTCGGTAGAGTCTCTTAGTCCACCGGCTTCGTGATAATGACGCGCCACCAGTCATGGCGGGTCCCTGTAGCAGCGAACGGCGTAGCGAACCTTCGCCGAGTCCTCCGAGACGTAGTTCGCGTTGAAAAAGACGTTCATCGTGAATAACCACGCCTGAACGGGAGGGTCACTCTATTGGCTGGGATCGAAGCAAGGCGGACGCTGCGGCTCAAGCAGCATCGGCGACGGCAGTGCTGACTCGCCGGTCGGCACCGAAATCGTAACGCGAAGTTGGCTTTTGGTCGCATTCGTCGCTTCGGGGTGTGTCGCGCCGTGGTCGTCGTCTCCGTCGTTGCGGGCGACGCCATCACTAGCCGCGCTCGAATGTTGTCCCACCCTTCCTTGTTGTGAAGTTAAGCGTGTTGCTTGTCCTTGTGTGCCTTGTGCCTGTGATTATGCGTGTTGCGCCCGTGCGAAGCCGTTTTGCAGTGACGTGCGTTCTGCAGTCAGCGCCGCAATTTCTTCGGTGCTTTCGTGCAGCTGTTGCAGCTGTTGGTTCAGGCGCTCCTGCGTGAGTATTGTGACGTCAATATGCTCGACCATTTCGAAGGACGGCGGCTCGGTTTAGCTCTAGCGCAGTCGTGGCTGTACGCGTTTATGAGATAACGCGAGGACAGCGACTCCTAGGCGCTAATGGGGCGTAAATCCCTTCAAGTGAAAAAAATCAAAAATTGATTTCCCTGGGTGCGGAGATGCGCGGTCTGAAAGGAAGGTGGCTCTGAATACCAAGTGTTACGGGTGCAATGGAACGGGATAGTGAGGATTGCACTAAGGTGTCAAACAAGTACGAAGTACGAGTGAAGGCATGAGCGAATACTTATACACGAAACGTGCAAACGGTAGCGCGGTGCGTGCGAGCTAGCTAGTGCTAGGCTAGCATCGAGGTTCGGGCTAGTCCCGAAGCGTAGGCCGACTCGGCCGGGCCAGCGGTGCATGGTTTGGTGAAACAGTGCGCGCGAAGTTGGCGAAGCCCCGTTAGCAGTAACGGGCGAACAAATGGCTTTTGCTGTACGCGATGTTGAACGGCGCAGTAAGGAATGTCGAAAAAAAAAATCTTTTACATACATCTACAATTCAATTAATGATGTTTCTAGGCTGTGTATTCCTTGTTATCATACATTAGCATATACAGTGAGCTATTGTGCCACCGTGTTGATCTACCGAATAGTGGGGAAAATATGTCCGTCGTTACCAACATAAGACCCGTCAACATTTTTAGTAAAAAAAAATACTGGGTACGGTCAGTGCAAAGGGTTTTTTCACGCGACTGATAAAGCGTTTTACGGAATCAGTCACTTTTAACTGGTAAGAAATTACGCGAATGGTCACAGATGAAACTCCCGCCAAAAAAATAAACCCAGATGAGACTTGGACTCATTTTCGGACGAATCAACCCCAAAGACGTAACTCTCCCGGTGTTTAGGGTTGATCCGTTCCCAAACCACATCTGATTCCGATTGGGTTTTAGTTTTGTTAGAAGCTAGCAGATTGGTTGGACGCGAGTGGGAATTTTGTAGCGTTTCAGGTTTTTTTGGCTTGAGTTACATGTGTGACCATTCGCGTGATTTTTTACCTGTTGTTAGTGACTGAATCCGTGACCCCACTTACCAAACCCGTCAGAAAACCCAATACAGTGACCGTACACGTCACTTATTTATCATTCACGTTACTATGCTGGTTACTATTTGCATATTTTCCTGGGGAAGTTCCGTACAACAATAATTACCGTGCTTGAATCAGCCAGACCAGAGGACAACATTATTTGTGTACAATTATTTGCCTTCGACACTAGCGTGAGTTACGGAGAGTTGTCTGAGGACACGTCAGCAGCTCTCCCCCCTCCCCCCCCCCCCCCCCCCCACCCCCTCAACCCCCCTTCTCGAACCGCGCAAGAAACCATCCAGGCTCGAGACGCATGTTGAGTAGTACCTTGTTCTGAGCTGTAAGTTGATCCACGAATCATGATTCTCGACTAATCCGTACTCTTCAAGCTTGAAGGTCATCAAGCATTCCTCACAAGTATTTCCAATTCCTGAATCCGCCATAACTAGAACCCAGTGCTAGCTCAGTTGTGCTGTGTTAGTCGTTTCAGCCAGCGGCATTAAAGCGACTGGGAGGTGATTTTGTCTCTTCACGGACGATGGGAGTCCATAGAATGGGCTCGAGGGCATACAGCCCTTTCGTTCTCGTCGTCGCATTCTCAATTGCTCTAATTGGTCAATCTACTGCGCGGCTTCTCACCGAAGATCTGCCGCTGCCCGACGCATGCGCTCTCCTGTCCGAGCACTCCGCCCTCTGCTCTGCGGAAGTCGGCGCCGCGCGACGTTCGCTGCGCACGGATTCTGCTCGTGAAATGCAGCGGGCGCTCATTCGGCGCGCAATGGAGCGCGCGCAAGCGACGATGGATCACGTGGCGCAGCTAAAGGCGGAAAACGCGGACGAAGGTTCTCTGACAGACGCGGCAGCGATTGACTGCATTCACCAGGTACATTATATTGGGGACAATATAGAAAAAATACACTTCGCAGCTGAAATTGCTAACGAATCCTCAGTGAAATGCCGCTGAAAACTAACTGCAATCTGCGAATTTCCAGCCAATGTTCCTCTCTCCCTCGTCCCGCACAGATATCTGCTCCAATTGCAATTTTCTGAACTGTCAATCCTCCCTCCCACGCTCCGTCCCTTGCTCTCCTTTGCAGATATCCATGGCACTCGACAATCTCGCGGACTCAATGGGCGCCGTCACCGCCGCAATCAACGGTTCAAAATCCACTACGGAAAATCGACGTCCTGACGGCCGTCCAACGTTTCCGGCCGATCGGACGGTTTCCGTTGACGACCTGCCGTACCTGCTGACGTCAGCTCGAGCCAACATCGACAGCTGCGTGGAGGGGCTGCAGGAATTTGCGCCCGAAGCGCTGGATACGGCGCCGGGAGTGAGACTTCAGGGGGAGGTCACGCTCATTACAGTCACAGTCACCGCAGCCCACGCGTTCACCCCTTCCGCAATCGAAGGCTTTTGGGAGGACGACGAGCTTTCCGCCTCCGCAGGCGGAAATTCTTCCGCCGATATTTCCGACGACTACCCCGCCGACTATTCCGCCGATGCTTACGAGTACGATTACGCTTCACCTCCTCGCCGCCGGATAACGAGGGAAACCGACCAATCAGGCGGAAGCGACGCGCCAGGGTGGGTAGCCCCGAGTCTTTTCGAGCACCTGAAGAGGATTCAGGCGGCGCACATGGGGGGGGATACCTCGGAGGGCGCGCGGAGGCTTCTCGGCGTGGATGTTGCGGGTGTAGATTATGCTCATGGCGGGGAAGCGGGCGATTCTTACGAAGCTGGTAACCAGCTTAGGAGGGCACTTCAGACTTCGGGTTCGGGTTCAGGTTCAGTTTCCAAGAGCGTCGGCAAGAAGAGCCAGGGCGGCCATCACGGCGGGACGGGCGGGAAGATCGGCGGGAAGAACGGCGGGAAGAACGGCGGGAAAAACGGGGGGAAAAACGGCGGGAAACCGGGCGTGAATATGGGAGGGCTTTTGGATACCGGGGACTTCAAGGGCGAGTACAGCAGCCTGCTGCCGTCTCAGGTGGATGCGATCGTCGCTAAGGACGGCTCCGGCACCCATAAGACGATCACGGTAAGGATGATGTGACGGCTAGCGGTGAAAGTAGACGGACACAGGTTGGTGTGACGGCTACGTGCAGTACCATTTTCCTGTGTCTAATAATAATAAAAAAAAAAAGTTCCTTTTTGCTCACCCTGGTTTCTTGCAGGCTGCAATTGGTTCCGCACCAATGAAAGGAACGTTTGTTATTTTCATCAAGGCGGGAGTGTACGACGAGCAGATTATCTTCGACAACAAGGGAATTGTCCTAGTTGGAGAAGGAATTGGCAACACTATCATTACTGGCAAGAAGAGTGTGAATGGCGGATCAACAACCTACAACTCCGCTACTATTGGTACGGAATCTTCCTCCTTCCCCCTTCGTTTGGTCTCTTTATCCACTCTGTCTCTGTCAATCTGCAAAAACAATAGATTTCCATCACTACTGCAAAAAAAAAAAAAAAAAAAAAAAAAACATCACTGCAAGAATTATTGCCATCCCCCCCCCTCCCCTCCCGAGGCGCCAACAAGGGCGCTGCGTTCCCTCCTCTAGCTCCCCACTCCTCTCTCTCTCTCTCTCTCTCTCTCTCTCTCTCTCTCTCTCTCTCTCTCTCTCTCTCTCTCTCTCTCTCACTCCCGTGCCACTTATTCCCCCACTTCCCCTCGTCCCCAGGCGCCAACAAGGGCATGCTAACAGCGCTGGGAATAACCGTGCGAAACACGGCGGGGCCGGCGGGCGAGCAGGCAGTGGCGCTGCGTTCTAAAGACCTCTCAGCCTTCTTCGAGTGCGAGTTCGACGGCGCCCAAGACACGCTCTACCCTCACAGCGGCCGGCAGTACTTCCGCGACTGCCGCGTCGGCGGCACCGTTGACTTCATTTTCGGGAAATCCGCGGCCGTTTTCGATCGCCCGCAAATCAGGCTTCATCCGGACGATCCGGTTATTATCACGGCGCCGCAGAACGATCCCAAGTATCCGGATCCCAAGGGGATTATTATCAGGGATGCGGTAATCAGTGCGGACGCGGGTGTGGGGAAAGCATATCTGGGACGGCCGTGGGCCAACACGGGGACTTCCATTTTCATCAACTGCTTCCTGCCCAAGGAGATCCAACCTGACGGATGGCTCACGTGGGACGAGGACACCGTGAAGCTTGCCAAGAAGAACGGCGTGTTTTTCGCGGAATTCCGGAGCACGGGGCCCGGAGCGCGCATGCCACGTGTCAGATGGGCGTCGCCGCAGACGATCCGCAACCCCCGGCGATTCACGGCGGAGGCTTTCCTCGGATGGACGAGCTCCGGCTGGGCCGGGGTGGGTGAAGAAGCTGACGATGACAACAGCGGGAAGTGATGACGCTTATAACGAAGCAAGGCGGCGGAAAGATTCGAGAAGCGAAACACCCGTCGCGGGTGAACCGCTAAGGCGTTTCTTATGCGGCCGGAGGGGTGAGGAAGGTGATAATGAGGAAGCTAATATCCCGGCAAGGCAGGACAACGTATCTGATTCGCCAGAGCATTGGCGACAAAACCGACAGATGAACTTTCCAATAAAGTCGGCCGGAAACCGAGAATGAAACAAAAGGACATAAAAGTAGAAATAGAGACAGTGTGCAGTTCCAACTTCCTCGGTTGGACGGCACAACTAAACTAGCAGTAGGCTGGGTCCTAAATAGGCTCCTCTGTTAGACAAGAACCTTTATCCATGAACCCAGAAATTCCTTTCTTCCAATTCTCGATTTCGACGACCCTATCTCACGACCAACTTCTCTGTTACATGCACTAATATACAATCCACTAGTGAATTGGAACATCACTGTTGCACTGCTTTTCAGATCAGATAGATAGGGAGTAAGATTTTATAGACAGAACAAACAGATAAAAAGAAGCAAAACATACAAGATTGGTTAAGGTAGGGAAACACCCTACACAAAAGCAGATCTTACAACAACTGGGCTGCGCACATGATGACCATGCTCATCCCTCCAAGTGATCGACCCGAATCTAAATGTCCCAACCGGCTTCAACGACGATATAGTTACAACATACGTGGCTGTTTGTCCGGGACGCAGCGTGAATTTGGTGGGCCAGACACTCACCTTGACACCCGTGGGTGGATCAACTGTAACTTTGTAAGTTGACGTTTCAGAGTACACATTTGTGGCTCTCCTTGTAACAAACGCAATGCCGACGAGGTTTGTAACAGAGATTGACGGCCGGTTGAGGTTGTATGCCCTCATTGGCACAATAAACGGCACCAAGGGGAAGAACCGCTTCGTCCGGATGAAGCTTTGTCCCGCCAAGAACCGTAAGTAGCTCCGAAAACGGGTATTATACGTCAACCCGGGATCCAAAGCACGAGACGGATTGATGTGCCCAGCTCCCATATCCAATGGTGTGGCTTCACCCACTGCCTCTCTTTTGATCGGCTTCTTGACCCCGTTATCAGTGTATGCTGTTGTCATTAATGCTGACATAACTTGAGCCGGGGTCCAGTGTGGCCTTCGTTGCATTATTAGAGCAGCTACACCCGCGATGTGAGGTGTAGACATGGAAGTCCCGGAAAGGTACGTGAAATCCCGTGACTGTGGATATTGGGGGTTGAGACCCCAGCCCGAAGCTGAGGTGGAAGCCCCCGAGCCAGAATTGGTGCTTGGGGGTTCGGAGTTGATTGGTGCCGAGTCTGGGGTATCACCCCCAGACGTAGAACCATCAGGTGGAGTCGAGCCGTCAGTTGGGGTTGAATCTCCGGAGGAAGATAAAGAGTTATCCGACGAAGCTGATTGGTCAGCTGCAGAATCCGAGCCAGCGCTGGCGGGATCTCCCGGCATGGCAGCAACGAGGTCGCAGCCCGGACCAATGATGTCCGGTTTCAGGATGTTGTTCGTTGGTGTGAAAGGCGGGAAAATCTTAAATCGCGGGCTGACGACGGGACCAGCAGAGGAAAAAGACGCGATTACGGGAGCCGTGGGGTCGATAGCTGTCCACGATGCTGTGATTTCCGCTGACGGGTTATCTGTAGACTCGAGATATTTTCTCAGAATCTCCCCGTGCTCCACAGATAGAACAATCGCGGGTCTTCCTCCCGCTCCTGCTGCGACTTCCTTGAGCGTTGCGAACATCCCCGCTTGAGGCGTCTTCCTTTTAAGCTTCTGTGTGCTGACGAGGCCTGAGGGAGAGGCGCTGCTTCCCACCACCAGCACCGCTCCTGCTGATGGTGCCTCAGCCGTGCAAGCGGAGAGAGAGGAATCGGAGGAGGTATAGTTGCAAATTACCCAAGGAACGGAGTCATCAAGAGAGGAAGGGGGGGCATTTACGACTGGTGTTGAGTCTGTCCAGGTGACTGCAGTTGAGGAGATGTCGTTAGAAGAACTGTCGGTAGTAGAGCTCTCAGAGGAGTCAGAAAGAAAGGCTTCTGGGTCTGCCGAGGCTGTGGTGGCTCCGCTCCCACTGGTGCTGCTGCAACTGATAACACCGCCGCTGTTACTGCTGCTGCTGCTGCTGCTGCCGCCGTTACTGCTGCTGCTGCTGCTGCTGCTGTCACTGGTGCTGCTGTCGCTGTTGCTGACGTCACTGCTATCGTCTGAAGCTCCATTATCAGCACCATCAACAGAGCCATCGGCACTACCAGTGCTGCTGCTGCTGTCACTCGTGTTATCAGAAACAGTATCACCGCCTGCAGCATCATTGCCAGCAGTGCCAGCAACATCACCTCCTGCAACATCACCTCCTGCAGCATCACCACCAGCAGCATCACCAGCAGCATCACCAGCAGCATCACCACCAGCATCACCATTGTCATTTCCACTCTTGCAGCCGCCACTATCCCCTCCTCCGCCTGTTCCCCCTCCTTCCACACCCCCACTTCCTGTCCTGGTCCCCGTCACGGTCCCGGATCCTATGAGAGAGACTGCGCCGTTAGTGCCTATGGGAGGAGGGGTACTTCCCACGCCAGTGATTTGCGACCCGTCGCCGAGGGTCATTTGCAAATTGTAGTACCGGCTTATGGAGCTGAGGGATGATTGGGGCGAGGGTGTGAGATAAGAGGGGAGACGAAACAAGGGAAGTGACAGGAAGGGGAGATGGAGTGAGAGAGACAGGGAATGAATGAGAAAGGGGGAGTGGGGAGCAAAAGAAAGAAAGAAAGAAAGGAAGGAAGGACACATGTCATAGGCCATCGAAAGTAACTTCCAACAACGCCCGCAACAAGCCCATGCGTACCTGGCGCCAACAGTGAGGTAGAATGGCGAGGCATTCCCAATGGTGCCGACCAGCCTTTTTGGATTCGGGCGCCCAGAATTCCCCGCCGCCATTGCAATGAACACACCAGCCTGGCGTTGTGCGCAGTGCAGGAGACGGGGTCAAACAAGGGATGGGTCAGCCTGGGGTAGTGTGCAGTGCAGGAGATAGTTTTGATGGGGTCAAACAAGGGATGGGTCATGCTAAAAATAATGATATTTTACTCTTATTTTTCAGAGCCACAGTAACAATCTGGGATAAAATTGGACACATTTGAAAAACATTCTTGCCTCGCTCACCTTGGCAGCATTGAGATAGGCAATGTCTGAGAAGTAACTCGGAATGTTCCCTCCCAGGGAGATGGAGAGCACATCCACACCGTCGGCTACGGCCGCATCAACGGCTGCGCGGATGTCCGAGTAAGTTGCGAGCGTCTGCCCATTTCTCTGCTTCCAGAGGACTTTGTAAATGGCGAGGCGAGCGCGGGGAGCCATGCCGCTGGTGTTGCCGTATGAATAGCCCGTGCCTGCTGCATACTGCACATGGCCGTTGCCTGCTGCTGCTCTGCAATGGGCGAAGAAGGGTTGGGACAGATGGGGAACGGTCTGATAAAAGCTTACCCCGCACCGCACACCAAGTGCCATGCCCATCCGCTACCCAATCCAACACGTAGCCAGCGCTGCTGCTGATATCCCCATGTTGACTTTTGAGTCGACTCAAAAGTCACCGCACACCAAGTGCCATGCCCATCCGCAATCCAATCCAACACGTAGCCAGCGCTGCTGCTGATATCCCCATGTATTTGTGGCCTGCCTGTATAGAGTTTAATTATCAGTTAACTTACCCTGCACACCAAGTTCCATGACCGTCTGCATCCCGAGCGGAAAGATAGTCGGCGCTGCTGCTGATGGCCCCCACGTTCCTCTTAAAGCCCTTGTTAAAGAACCGCGCTCCAATCACCTTCCGGTTGCACGCGCTAAAATCTGACCGTTTCTCACACCTGCCCCGCCACCGCCTGGGGGCCCTGCTGTAGGGCTTGTAGGCCTGGCGGAATGGAGGGAGGAGGGGGGCGGGGGAAGTGGGAGAGAGGGGGATGAGTGGGTTGTGGAACGTGGGGAGTGGAGCAGGGGAGGTAAACTCACACCCACCTCGTCACTGCCTGGTTTTTGCTTGTAGGGCTTGTAGGGCTTGTAGGCCTGGGGATAGACTGTGGGGAGTGGGGAACATGGGAAGCGGGACGGCGGAGGGGGGAGGAAATTGGGGTGCAATGCAGCAGGGAGTTGGGGAACGGGGGAGTTACTGTGAGCCCCCCATCCATACTGCGACAGATACCCACCGGATCGCCGAACGAGGGGTGTTCGGGCCAAATGCCCGTGTCGACAATCCCGATGACCATCCCTTCCCCCGCGCTGTCCTGCCCGCCCGTTGCAGGCCACAGCGTATCGGGCAGCTTCAAAAACCTCGGCGAATCAGTGGTCAGCTTCGTAAACAAAACATCTGGCTCGATCGCAGCAACTGCGGGATGCTTTTTCAGTTTCTTTACTTCGGCTGCTGTAAGCGTCGCCGCGAAACTATTCGCTGTAAAAGTGGAACTCTGGAAAATATTTTCCTCCGCAATGTTCAGGCTCGCGAGAACTCGCCGCTGCGACTGCTCGAGGAATTGCTGGAAGTCCTTTACGGGTTGGGATAGTATATCGGGGATGCTTCGCGGCCTCTGCGACCAGAAGTTTAACTCCGCTCGCTGGTCAGCTTTCTGCTTCGCGTCTTTCAACTTATTCACAGCCGCCGTCGCAGCCGACTCGACGCGTTTCAGTATCGCCTTGGCGATTTTCGCGGCAGAATCGACGGCAGCCGCGGCGCTCTCCATAGCGTCGGCGACGGGCCCGTCATGCGATTTAAGAACCTTGCTCATAACCTCCTTAAAAGCGCCGTCGTTAGTGTCGTCGTCGACGCTATCGTCGTCGTCGTCGCCGTCGTCGGGAATCGCCGTGGCTTTAAAGCCCATGAGGCCCCCGCGATAGGTCAGGATCGGAGGAGCGGAGGATAGGTGGACTATGTAGGATTTTGTAGCTTGAGCAGCTGCGGAAGCGGCGGCGGCGGCGGCGGAGGAGGAGGAGCGAGAGCGACGAACGGACGAGGAGGAGGAGGGAGGAGCAGAGGAGGACGAGACGGAGGAAGAGGAGGAAGAGGAGGAGGAGGAAGAGGAGGAGGAGGAGGAGGAAGAGGAAGAGGTTGATACTACCAACGGGTGAGAAGACGAGGGCGACGCGGAAGCAGTGGAAACCGTCGAAGACGATGACGTGTCGTCGTCGTCTTCGATGTCGGGCACGTCAGCATCCGCGAGTGTGATGACAGTGAGGTCGCTGCCGTCGTCATCCAAGCCTGCTGAGTCGGCAGAATCCGTTGCCGCCGCTGTTGGGAAGGTGGGGGAGGGGGAAGTAAGGGGGAGGGGGAGGGGGGGGGGGGGGGGGGGCGCGGAATGGGGGTAAGAGTTGGGGAGAAGGGGGCAAATGTGAAGGGAAGAGTGTGCTGACAATGAGGTCGCGTCCATCGTCATCCCACGTGCTTGTTGAGTCGGCAAAATTCGTTGCTGTTCGCAATGCGCGGGAGGATGGGGGGGAAGGGTGGGGAGGAGGGCGGGAGAGGGGGAAAGGGGGGGTGGGGGGGAAGAAAGCGGGGGGAAGGGGGGAAGGTAAAGGGGGATGAAGGGGAGGGGAGTGGGTGAAGGAGGAAGCTTGTGATGACGATGTGGTCGCTGCGCCTTCGTCACCCCACGCGCGGCCTACTCTTCCTGTCACGGCAGAATCTGCTGCTGCTGCTGGGAAGGTGGGGGGGAGTTAGCGGAAGGTGGTGGCTGGGAGGCGTGTGAAAGGAAGCCAGGGTAGGGAGGAGGGAGGTTGAAGCACGAAAAGGACGCTGTGGTTTTTGAGAATTCTCAAAAACCACCACGAAAAGGACGCTCCACCTGTCGCATCCTCTCCTTACCACTCCACCCCCTCCCCACCCTCTCCCACTTCCTGCCTCCCCTGATACTCCTGAGTTATCCGCCCCACCCTCTCATTCTCCTGCCCTACCTCCCGGGTTCCACTTCCCCTGATGCTCCTTCCTGCCCAGGCGGCCCCCCTCCCTGTCGACATAGTAGCCTCACCTCCCCTCCCCCCTCCACAGCTAAACTCTTTGCACTCGTGCGCTAGTATCTTCCAAAGTTTTTTTTCGGAAGCGGAACCCTGCGCGCACATCTGCGCGCACACCCCCGCGCGCTTTTGGTCATCCCCACGCATCCTCGCGCCTCCTCGCACAACCCCGCTCATCCCCGCGCACCCTCGCGCACCCTCGCGCATCCCCCTCATCCCGCGAAACCTCGCGCAACGCGCGCAGCCGCGCACTCAAGCATGCCTAGTACTATGGTGCGTTGGAATTGTGACACGGGAAACACGGCCAGCACGAGCAGCACGACTTGAGGCACCTCAAAACGCGCCCCACACACACGCAAGCATACCTACGGTGCCTTGTAACCGTGACACGGGAAACACGGCCAGCACGAGCAGCACGAGCAGCGGCAGTGACAGCAGCGGCGGCAAGGAGCAATCGTTGCGCGCGCCTCGCCTCCTCCTACCGCAACTTAGCTGTCTCCTAAGAACCATATCAGTTAACGATTGACCGACTCTAACGGTCACAGGGGTCCCGACGGAACCAACTGGTTTGACGCTAGGTTTTCCGAATACGAGGCGGAGAGACTAAGTCGCGACGATCAACAAGTTATGCTGCGGAGAGACTAGATCACGACGCCGCTCGAGAAACAGTGCGCAAATTGGTGGAACGAGTAGAGGTGTGATGAAAACGCTGAACATGAGCCGAGGCTGAAAATGAACCAATTGCTGTGACCAAGGTGCGAGGCGCGCCGCCGCCGCCGCTAGTGACCCTAGTAATACAGTACAGTACTGCAACCTGCTCGCGCAATTCTAGACTAGGTCCTGTTAGTTGCGCTGCAAATTGGCGGCATTGTGGTGATAGTGATGCCCTTTAGACGCATTCTTAGTTAGCAATTCATGGTATCGCCTGTCACCGAAGTACTTGTGCTGCACTAATGTGTTGCCACGCCTGGCTTTGTTTGGTGCAGTCGCCCTCCTGAATCCTGGCCAGGCTCCTGAATCCTGACCTGGAGAGCGAGGCGTGTACAGAAATGTATGCTGCAGTAATGTACAGGTGACCAAGTCGGTGTGATGTACAGAATGATGTGTTACGTCTCGGGCTCATTCAAAATTCTCAATCAAAACTGAAACCCCACCGGTGTGGGTTAGAGACTCTCCAGGTTTCCTGAACCGCCTTCGGGCTTCCTCCACACAATTCCGTGACTCGCTTCCAACTTCATGTGTTCCAAGCTTCGTCTGTTATTCTATTGGAATGCACCCTTATTCTCAGGTGGTTAGTTATTGGGGGATGCTGGTTCGGCAGCAGAGGTTTCGTTTTTGAGCAACCGCGCTTCGGTGACATTGAGGGAGGAATCTTGTTTGAACACCTGGGCTGTGATCTCCCTGATTTCTAGTGCAACGCGACAAAATGGGCCTCCACATCCTTGCACTAATGGTCCAGACCAGACCAAAGCCGCAGTACGGTTCGACCTGTTAATGCCAATTAAGATGTGAACACTCCTTTTGTACAATGCCTCTTTATAATTCTTTTCCACCCTAAACGCTATATTAATATATTCATAATTAAAAAAAATCTTCTTTGATGGTATGGATACTTCAAAAAATTCATGGATTAATTAATTTCCTCTAAAAATATCATAAGCATCAACTTCTATCATTCACTCTGATTATTTCCGCCAAGGATACTGGTTCCAAATGCACGGTGCTCGACGCTACTATTCCTAGAGGTGAGGAGGGTGCAGCGCATCATAGCGGGTATATTCTGGTCACTCTCCCCGCCGAAAAGTGCGGAGGCCTCTCTCCTCTCCATATAGCCTGCGCGTTTTTCGGTCAATGCCTGCAGTTTTGCTATTTTCTTCCGCAGTCGTTTACTTTGTTCGACCAAGTTTTTTTTTCCATCATTGCCACCTGTTCTTCTGTTCGCTTGTTCTTCTATTTCTGCACCTGTGAGGAAGCCCCCATTTGCCGCAGTCTGTTCACAAGCGTAACCCTAGCCGTTACCCTTCGCCGAATTAGTTCGCGAACATGAAAAGAGCGCGGCGGGAAGCGTCGTTCAAGGATGATGCGAAAGGCAGTCGCCTGCTGTCGCTTCCGGACGACATCCTTCTCCTGCTTCTCGCGCGTGCGAACCACCCCTGCGATCGCCGCAGCGTCGCTCTCTCCTGCTCGCGCCTCCACCGCCTCTCGCGCCGCACGCCCCACTCGCTCCATCTCGTCTTCATCGCACCCTTCAAGTGCCCCAACGCGCGCAGGTGGCTCAAAGATTTCGACGACTTTTCGAGGGTATTTACCCGAATAATTTCGCTCACCGTGGAGGTTCGTTCGAGCCAGGGAAGTGACCTACTGGCGAGTATCGGTGCGGGCTGCCCGAAACTGGAATCTCTGAAGCTTGTCGCGACGTGGCGGGGGTTTTATATGAACGCTGCCGCGTGGACGAAGCTTGCAAGACAATGCCCGTGAGCAAGCTGATCATCTCCTCCTTCATTTGATTTGATTTGATTTAAATTGATTTGATTTGATTTGATTTACTCCTCTCGTCCTTCTATTCAGTCACACGAGCGCCCGTTGTAAGAACGCCGCTGCGTGGTTGAAGCTCGCGAAGCAATGCCCGTGAGTGTGCAGATTCTCTCGTCCTCGGTTTTGACGCTTGACCCATCCCGTCCTTACATTGAGTCATGCGGGTATCCCCGATCTTTATGAATGCTGCTGCGTGGTTGAAGCTCGCGAAGCAATGCCCGTGAGTGTGCTGATTCTCTCTTCCGCGCATTTGATTCTTGACCCATCTTGTCCATATTTGGGACGTCTCAAAACTCGGTTTTTGAGAAGTCTCAAAATCCGTGAGTGTGCTGGTTCTCTTCTCTCTTCCGCGCATTTGATGCTTGAACCATTTCGTCCATTCAACACCACTCACATCCCTCACCCTCACCACCCTCCCTCATCCCTCACCCTTCCCTGCAACCCCCCTCCATTTTCAGCCTCTTGACGTCTCTCAAGCTCTACTCCCCGTTGGCCCGTCGCCCCATTGAATCACACCCCGTTCCCATTTCTTTATGCCGTCCCTTTCCCCCCTCCCCCCTCCCCCATTCCCCCCCCCCCCCCCCAACCCCCCCCCCCCTCCGCCTCTTTTCATGCCTTCCTTTCTCTCCCGCCCTCCTGACGTCTCTCGAGCTCGACTCCCCGTTCGCCAGTCGTCCCATCATCAGCTCCCAATTGAATCACACCCCGTTCTCATTCCTTTATGCCGTCCCTTCCCCCCCTCCCCCATCCCAACCCCCCCCCCCCTCCTCCCGCCCTTCCTTTCAGCCTCCTGACATCTCTCGAGCTCGACTCCCCGTTCGCCCGTCGCTCCATCACCTACCAACACCGTACTCACGCGCCCCTCCCTCCCATCCACCTCTTCCCCGCTCTCCACTCACTCTCTCTCCTCATCCGTGCCTCAAAACTCACCCCCCTCACCCGTCGCTCCTCCCTCACCTCCCTCACTCTCTGGAACCCCTCACCCTCCACCCTCTCCTCCCTCGCCTCCTCCTCCTCCTCTCTCCGCCTCTCCCTCAAAACCCTCACCCTCCACTCCGCAAAGCTAGAGTCCTGCCTCTCCTCCCTCCACCGCTTCCCTGCCCTCACTTCCCTCTTCTTCCTCTCCTGCTCCGTTGATCCCTTCGAGCTTCACACTCTCTCTCGCTCCCTCCACACACTCACCCACCTGACCATCCACGACTGTCCCTTAGTCTCCAGCCACTCTCTAGCTGCTCTGGTTCAGGCCAACTCTGCTCTCTCCTCTCTCTCCCTCCACGGCACCTCCTACCGTCTGTTCAGCGCCCAGGGTTTCCGCTCCCTCCTCCACCTCTCCGCACCCTGCTTGAACGCACTAGACCTATCTGGGCTGCCGTCTTTTCGCCCTGGCATGCTTGCTCACTGCAGCGGCCTTCGTTCTCTCTCCTTGAGAGGAAAGCCTGAGACAATCTCTGTGCAGAGGGAGAGAGGTGGCGAGACCGGGACAGAGGACGGGAGGGGTGGAGGAGGGAGGGAGGGAGAGGGGGATGTGGAGGAAAGGGTGGTGCTTCAGCAGGTGTCGTTTGAGAGTCTTGTGGGTATGCTGGTGCGCGTGGTGCAGAGGGGAGGAGAGGGAGGAGAGGGAGGAGAGGGAGGAGAGGGAGGAGAGGGAGGAGAGGGAGGAGAGGGAGGAGAGGGAGGAGAGGGAGGAGAGGTAGGACGAGAGGGAGGAGAGGTAGGACGAGAGGGAGGAGAGGTAGGACGAGAGGGAGGAGGGGAGGAAGAAGGGGAGGAAGGAGGGGAGGGTGGAGACGTAGTTAGAGAGGAATGTGAAGCGGGAGAGGCTGGCAGGGGAGAGGCTGGCAGGGGAGAGGCTGGCAGGGGAGAGGCTGGCAGGGGAGAGGCTGGCAGGGGAGAGGCTGGCAGGGGAGAGGCTGGCAGGGGAGAGGCTGGCAGGGGAGAGGGTGGCAGGGGAGAGGGTGGCAGGGGAGAGGGTGGCAGGGGAGAGGCTGGCAGGGGAAAGGCTGGCAGGGGAGAGGCTGGCAGGGGAGAGGCTGGCAGGGGAGAGGCTGGCAGGGGAGAGGCTGGCAGGGGAGAGGCTGGCAGCGGAGAGGCTGGCAGGGGAGAGGCTGGCAGGGGAGAGGCTGGCAGGGGAGAGGCTGGCAGGGGAGAGGCTGGCAGGGGAGAGGCTGGCAGGGGAGAGGCTGGCAGGGGAGAGGCTGGCAGGGGAGAGGCTGGCAGGGGAGAGGCTGGCAGGGGAGAGGCTGGCAGGGGAGAGGCTGGCAGGGGAGAGGCTGGCAGGGGAGAGGCTGGCAGGGGAGAGGCTGGCAGGGGAGAGGCTGGCAGAGGAGAGGGTGCAAGAGGAGCGTTACTTGATGCGGATGCTGTTGCAGGAGGGGGAGCAGGAAGGGCGGCAGCAGCAGCAGCAGCAGCAGAAGCACCACCACTTGCAGTTGACTCGAGGAACGGGAGAGGAACGGAAAAGGAACAAAGAAAAGGAGCAAAGGAGTATGTGGACATTCGAACGACAGCAGCGGCAACAAGAGCAGACCTGGTGGCAGCATGCAGAGACCTGTCAGATCTCATGGAAGCAACAAGCAAGGCCTTCACATCCGCCCCTGATTCTGCCCGGTGGGCCCGCACGGCCCGCCCTGAATACGCCCTGTCGGAGATCAAATCCGCCTCAAATAAAATCAGATCTGCTATCTCTACGTGCAAGGCGCTGCGGGTGGCGGTTTCTGAGCAAGACGCGGCGACGGCGAGAGAGGATGCGGTGATAGAGGCGTTTGTTTCTGCCACGACTGCCGGCGTGTTTGTGGATAGTGTGAGCGGGCAAGGCTTTGACGGGATTCTGCCTGGTGAAGGGGGCGGGAGAATGGCTCGGCTAGAGGACTTTGATGGGATGCTGCCTGACGAAGAAGACTCGCCTAGTTATTATGATGCTGATGATGACGATGAACGGAGTGAGGGTGAGATTGGAGGAGGTGCAAATGGGGATGACGCACGGGTGGAGGCTCTAAGTGTGATGGAGTCGCTGCTGCAGCGGTTCAATGAGCAGGTGAGTGTGGCCCTGGCGAGCATCAGAGCCATGCGCCGGCACCGTCGCACTGGTGATGGCCGCCTTGTCGCTGCTGATGGTGGTGGTGGTGCTGCTGCTGCTGGTGGTGGTGCTGGTGGTGGTGGTGGTGCTGCTGCTGCTGCTGCTGCTGGTGTTGGTGGTGCCGGTGCTGCTGATGATGGTGATGGTGTTGCTGGTGTTGCTGGTGCTGCTGATGGTGCTACTGGTGCTGCTGATGGTGCTACTGGTGCTGGTGATGGTGCTACTGGTACTGGTGATGGTGCTACTGGTACTGGTGATGGTGCTACTGGTACTGGTGATGGTGGTGCTGCTGCTGGTGCTGGTGGCAGCGGCAGCAGCAGCAGGAAGCAAAATGACAGCTCGAAACCAGTCGGCAGCAGCAGAGCTGCACGGGTCAGCAGAAGCATGACAAGCAAATCAACTGGCAGCAGCACCACCAAAAAGGGCACTGCTGGAATTCCAGTAGAGGTCATCTGTCCTCCCTTACACTCCTTAACCCTCCGGGACTTCCACTTCACCCGAACCACTCCCGAGCCTACCTGGCTGCCTCCATCCCTTCCCTCGGCCTCGCCTCTCATGTGCCTCGTGAATACCCATGGATCCTCTCCTCTACCACCCTCGGCACTTTCCCATGGATCCTCTCGTCTAGCACCCTCGCCACTTCCCTCGACTCCCTCTTCCTCTCGCTCCTCTTCTCGCTTCTCTCCTGCTGCCGTTTCAACCATTCCAAGCCCTCCAAAAAGGGCATTGCTGAGCGCTCAGCCGCAGTTGTTTGAATCTGTGGCACTCGCTGCTGTTTTCGGGCGGCTGAAGCGCCTCTCGCTGGTGTCGTGCTTCTGTCTGAAAGAGGAGCAGCTAGTGCTGCTGCTGCATGCTTGCCCCGCGCTCGTGGCTTTAATTGTCAAACAAAATGAGGACTTTTCGGATCGGGTGGTGGCGAGAAGCAAGTTGCGTATGCTCACTGATTTGACTATGCTTCAGTGTGATGCGATCACTGGCGATGGGGTTGGGGGGCTGCTGGGAAGCTTCCCGAAGTTGCGTGATTTGAAGGTGGAGGCAAGCAAGGTTGGTGAAAGGGCGCGCAGGGAGTTGCTTCGTGCGGGTGTGGTTCTGAGCCGTGGGTGATCTGCTTTTGAGTCGACTCAAAAGCGGAGTTGCTTCGTGCGGGTGTGGTTCTGAGCCATGGGTGATAGAGTGGAGGAGTGGAGCATCTTCATGTCTTATGCTGTATTTTACCATGCCGAATCCATGTCAATTGGGGTCTGCAGGAATGCAATTGAATACGGTAGCTGAATCTGTTGAATGGAGTATTTCAATATGGTACCCTATGTTGATTAGGAGCGCAGTGTATCAGGAGTGCAAAATGGTTTCAAGGCTCTGCTGTGTGTCTCCACTCCATCCCACCTCTGTGAGAGTGAGGCCTTTGTTTGATGCAAGGCCTTGTGAAGTTGTACAAAGCCGAATTTGCATGCACCATCAGGCTTTGTGTAGCTGTACCGTACTGTACATTGCACCTGTAACAAAGAGGCACAACAAATCCAGCATTCGCTATACCATATAGCGACAAAAGGGGCGCCTCTCTCTAGCGCTGAACAAATCCAGCATTCGCTATACCATATAGCGACAAAAGGGGGGCCTCTCTCTAGCGCTGACAAAAGTCGTTAGATTCATCCTGCTGATAACAAGTACCATGTTTGGGCCTGCCTGGTACGTTGGGCCAACCCTTTGGTCAGCGGACTTAAGTACTAGTAACCCTTGGTTCCTGCTAGCGGGCCATACATACACACCTTGCAACACGGTGTTGAGGGCTGATGCCTCCCAGATAGCATGTCACCCGTGCAACACCGACGTTTAGTTTATTTCTATCGGCGTTTAGTTTATTTCTCCGTGCTGGGACGGCAAGCCGCGAACCGCAACAGCACGCGATGAAGATTAGTACGGAATTCCAGCCAACCGGATACATAATTATAATAATGATACAAGATTATTAAACAACATGTGTCGCGATAACATTCTACAGATTCTGACAAAAGCAGCCAATGATGAAGCGCGGCGTGCCGTCCAGCTGAGGTTGCAGTAACTCCCATTTGTCAAACATATATGCTGCATATTGTCTAGGCTGTAGTGGGGTAGCCCATATGGGGTACAACCCAATTAGGGTTTCCTACTTGTACTCCTGCATGCTGTTAGTTTACCATTCCTGCTGCCAGATTCTAACATGGTTTCAGAGCACTAAGGTCCGTAGGACCGTTTTTTTTTCGGGCCCACCTACCGCTGCGGTTACCGCGCTACCCCACGTACCTGCCTGCCTTGCCTTGCCTTGTGACGTGCTGCACTACGCGAGCCGTCCAGCAGCCCTAGCGCTGCCTCCTGCTGCCCTAGGCCAGCGCGCTGCCCCTAGAGGCCCGTAAGGCCCGCGCGCCGCCCCTACACGCCCTTCAGGCCCGCGAACAGCCCGCACCGAGCCGCGCGCAGCCCGCTGCTACCTCGCGCTGCCCGCACCGAGCCCGCGCAGCCCGCACCGAGCCGCGCGCAGCCCGCACCGAGCCCACGCAGCCCGCGTCGAGCCGCGCGCGGCCTGCTACGGCCTCGCGCGACCCGAGTGCGGCCCGCAGCAGCCCGCGCCGAGCCGCGCGCGGCCCGCTACTGCCTAGCGCGGCCGCGCGCGGCCTGCAGCAGCCCAGCGCGCTGTCAGCGCAGCCCGCGCCGAGCCGCGCGCGTCCCTCTGCCTCGGCCCCGACCTGCCGCTGATGCGGCCCCGCCCTGCAGCTGCCACGGCCCCGACCTGCCGCTGATGCGGCCCCGCCCTGCAGCTGCCACGGCCCCGACCTGCTGCTGATGCGGCCCCGCCCTGCAGCTGCCACGGCCCCGACCTGCCGCTGACGCGGCCCCACCCTGCAACTGCCGCTGAAGCGGCCCCGCCCTGCAGCTGCTTCGGCCCTACTCTGCACCCGGTGTTGCGGCCCCGACGTCGCCGCTGTCGTGCGCCTACTCGGCCGCCGCCCGTCGAGCGCCGGCCCTGCTCGCCCGGCGAGCGCCTGCTCTTCCAGCCTTTGGTGAGCGCCTGCCTGCCTGCCTGCCGGCCTGCCTGTCTGCCTGCCTGCCTGCCTGCCTGCCTGCCAGCCTGCCTGCCTGTCTGCCTGCCTGCCTGCCTGCCTGCCTGCCGGCCTGCCTGTCTGCCTGCCTGCCTGCCTGCCGGCCTGCCTGTCTGCCTGCCTGCCTGACGGCCTGCCTGCCTGCCTGCCTGCCTGCCTGCCGGCCTGCCTGTCTGTCTGCCTGCTGGCTTGCCTGCCTGTAGGCCTGCCGCGCCTGCCCTGCCCGCGCTACTGCTGCTGCTACTGCTACTGGCAGGTGGCCAGATGCAGCTCCAGCGACGTTCACGTGAGTCTCTCACGCCCCAGCAGCTTAGTGAGTGGTATACTAGCTGGGGTTGTCGCGGTAGCCGTCGTAGCTGTCCCCCTGGAGCTGGTCAGTTGGGAGCGTCTGGCAGTGGCCAGCTGCAGCTGCAGCGGCGTCCACGCGAGACACTTACGTCCCGGCAGCTCCACGAGTGGTATGCTCATTGTAGCAAGTCTACGCGTACAGTTCGCTGCCAGTACGTCATTCGCACAGGTGATCGGGTTGGTCAGCCTTGCGGGACGCTTGGTCACACACAGTCCCGCTGCTTCGCCAAACTGAGCGACGACTGGCGTACAGTGTTTGGCGACGAGGCTGAGCTCCCCGCCTGGCTGGAGCTGCTTGGACAGAGGGTAGATATCTTTGCTCCTGACTATGATGCTATTCTCACTGCCATGTATGCATTGCCTACTAGTGCTGACCGTGCCTGTTACCTGTGCGTACCGCCTGACCCTGGTATAGAGCCTGCTGCTCTCGGTGTTGATGAGGCTGCTGCTTTAGGTGCTAGTGCGTCTCCTGCTCTAGGTACTGGTGAGGCTGCTGCTCTAGGTGCTAGTACGTCTCCTGCTCTCGGTGCTGGTGAGGCTGCGGCTCCAGGTGCTGGTGAGTCTGCTCTCTCTGGTACTGCGTCTGCTGCGGTCTTGCACACCTTCACCCTTGACTCAGGAGCTTCCCGCTCCTTCTTTCGCGACTGCACCACACTCACGCCGCTTAATCGGCCAGTTCCAGTCTCCCTGGCGGACCCCTCTGGGGGTCCTGTCCTTGCCCACTACTCCACGGTTCTGCCGTGTCCGGCCGCCCCGTCTGGCTCGCTGTCAGGTCTTTACCTCCCCTCGTTCTCTACGAACTTGGTGAGTGGAGCTGACCTCCAGGATGGGGGGGTTCACCAGTTCACTCCTGCGGGTCAGCGAGTGACTCACTGTACGTGTGCTCGGACGGGCCGACACCTGGCCACATTTACCCGTGCGCCTGGCTCGAGTCTGTACACACTCACCACTGAGTCCCGTCAGGTAGCTGCGTCTGCGTCTGTGTCTGGTCAGCTGGCGGCCCCTTGCGAGTGTCGCGCTTTGTCGCACGACACTCTCCTGTGGCACCACCGCCTTGGTCACCCCTCCCTGCCTCGCCTTCGTAGCATGCACTCTCGCTCCCTGGTTTCTGGTCTTCCCAGGTCTCTGCCTGCCCTACCTCCCTCGCCTGCGCCGCCCTGCATTCCTTGCGTCGAGGGGCGGCAGCGCGCCGCTCCTCACTCCTCCTCGTTCCCTCCCACAGAGGCTCCTCTGCAGACTCTCCACCTGGACGTGTGGGGCCCAGCCCGTGTCCGTGGACAGGGCCACGAGCGGTACTTCCTGCTGGTGGACGACGACTACACGCGTTACACCACGGTCTTCCCCTTGCGCAGCAAGGGGGACGTCCCTGATGTTTTGATCCCTTGGATCCGCGCTGCCCGTCTCCAGCTCCGCGAGCGGTTCCAGCGGGACTTTTCTGTCCTGCGTCTGCACTCTGACAGAGGCGGTGAGTTCACCTCAGACCTCTTGGCAGCCTACTGTGCGGAGCACGGCATCACCCAGTCGTTCACGCTTCCGGCCTCTCCGCAGCAGAATGGGGTTGCTGAGCGCCGCATTGGCTTAGTCATGGAGATCGCTCGTACCTCCATGATCCATGCGGCTGCCCCCCATTTTCTGTGGTCGTTTGCGGTCCGGTACGCCGCGCATCAGCTCAACCTCTGGCCCCGTGTCTCCTTGCCGGAGACCTCGCCCACACTGCTGTGGACGGGGAAGGTGGGCGATGCGTCGCGTTTCCGGGTCTGGGGTGCTCGTGCCTTTGTCCGCGATACCACTGCGGACAAGCTCTCCGCCCGCGCTGTCCCCTGTGTCTTCCTTGGCTTTGTCCCTGACGTGCCTGGTTGGCAGTTTTACCACCCCACCTCGCGCCGTGTCTTTGCGTCTCAGGACGTCACGTTCGACGAGTCGGTTCCCTTTTACCGTCTCTTCCCCTACCGCACTGCCCCGCTCCCCCCCCCGCTGTCCCCCCCTGACTCAGTCACACATGGTGCAGCAGGTCTTTCAGCGCTTCGGCTTCACCTGGTCCTCAGCACAGGCCACTCCTCTGGCCATAGGTCACTCGCTCTCAGCTCTGCCTTCGGATGAGTCCGTAGAGCCGAGTGGTCCTTACCCAGAGCTAGTGGGCTGCCTCATGTACTTGATGACTTGCACTCGTCCTGACCTTGCGTACCCTCTTGGCCTTCTGGCTCGCTACGTGGCTCCTGGTCGGCACCGAAAGGTGCACTGGGATGCTGCGAAGAGGGTACTGCGCTACTTGTGCAGTACATCGGGCATGGGGCTCGTGCTTGGAGGACGGCGAGAGGTGGTCCTCACTGGGCACTCAGACGCTTCTTGGGTTGACGACCAGGCTACGCAGCGGTCGTCACAGGGTTACACTTTCAGCCTTGGCTCTGGTTCTGTTTCTTGGCGTTCTACTCGCTCGTCTTCTGTTCTCAGCTCCAGTTGTGAGGCTGAGATCTACGCCACCGCCATGGCTGCTCAGGAGTTACGCTGGCTCACCTACCTGCTGACCGACCTGGGAGAGCGGCCTCGTTCTCCTCCAGTGCTGTACGTCGACAACAAGGCTGCCATTGCCTTGTGTGAGGAGCACAGACTGGAGCACAGAACGAAGCACATCGCTCTGCGGTACTTTCTGGCTCGAGAGTTGCAGCAGCGTGGTCAGCTTCGTCTTGCACACGTGGCCACTCGGGCCAACACTGCTGATATATTCACCAAGGCACTTCCGTCTGGTGATCATCAGCGCTTTTGTACTTTGTTAGGCCTTGTGCCTACGTTTCCACACTTGCTGTAGTCTTTTGTGTGTACTGTGCTCTATATTTATACCTGCATGCTTGCTCTTGCTAGGTATTGATCACTGTACTGCTCTTGTTGCTTATATATATCTCTGCATGTGGACTGGCCTTGCGGCCCTTTGCTTGTGCTCAGAATGTGTGGTGACGTTGAGATCCACCCTGAGCTTGCTTTGCGTCTCTTGACTGGTCGTGTGACCCCTTGTTCTCCCCCACTTTGCCTATGGGGGTGTGTCAAACATATATGCTGCATATTGTCTAGGCTGTAGTGGGGTAGCCCATATGGGGTACAACCCAATTAGGGTTTCCTACTTGTACTCCTGCATGCTGTTAGTTTATCATTCTTGCTGCTAGATTCTAACACCATTTACCATCTTTCGGTTTACTTTCGGTTTTTAACCGACTTTCTTCAGGAGCTCATCTGTTGTCGCCGGCGTGTTGGAGAATCAGATACGGCGTGCCATTACCCTCCTGCCATTACCCTCCTGCCATTACCCCCCTGCCATTACCCTCCTGCCATTACCCTCCTGCCATTACCCCCCTGCCATTACCCTCCTGCCATTACCCTCCTGCCATTACCCTCCTGCCATTACCCTCCTGCCATTACCCTCCTGCCATTACCCTCCTGCCATTACCCTCCTGCCATTACCCTCCTGCCATTACCCTCCTGCCATTACCCTCCTGCCATTACCCTCATGCCATTACCCTCCTGCCATTACCCTTCTGCCATTACCCTCCTGCCATTACCCTCCTGCCATTACCCTCCTGCCATTACCCTCCTGCCATTACCCTCCTGCCATTACCCTCCTGCCATTACCCTCCTGCCATTACCCTCCTGCCATTACCCTCCTGCCATTACCCTCCTGCTATCGCCCTCCCATTATATCCCTCCTGCTATCATCATCACTTCACCGTCCCCACCCAGCCTTTGCACGCCCAGCCGAGGAAATCCTCGGCCGTGAATCGCCCAGGGCTGACAATCGTCTGCGGCGACCACCAGCTGGCATGTGGCAGTGAAGCAACTAGTACAACGTCAACCCCCCAACCCCCCAACCCCCACCCCCCACCCCCCAGCCCAACACTCTCCGCTGTTGCCATCATCACTTCCCCATCCCCGCCCAGCCTTTGCGCGTCCAGCCGAGGAAAGCCTCTGCCGTGAATCGCCCGGGGTTGACAATCGTCTGCGGCAATACCCAGCTGGGATGTGGCAGTGAAGCAACAAGTACAACGTCACCCCCCAGCCCAACACTCCCTGCTGTTGCCATTATCACGCCCCCATCCCCGCCCAGCCTTTGCGCGTCCAGCCGAGGAATTTCTCTGCCGTGAATCGCCCGGGGTTAACAATCGTTTGCGGCGACACCCAGCTGGCACGCGGCATGCGCGCTCCGGGCCCCGTGCTTTGAAACTCTGCGAAATAGACGCCGTTCTTCCTGGCGAGCCTCATGGTGTCAGCGTCCCACGTCATCCACCCAGAAGGTTGAATCTCCTGGGATGTGAAGTGGTGGGATGGTGAGGTGAGTAAGGTGGGATGGGGTGAAATGGGGTGGGGTGGGGTGGGGAGGTGACGCCGTTCTTCCTGGCGAGCCTCACGGTGTCCGTGTCCCACGTCATCCACCCAGCAGGTTGGATCTCCTGCAGGGGTGAAGGGATGGGGAGGTGTTGTGGGGTGGTGGGGTGGGGGTGCGGTGGGGAGGTGACGTGAGGTGAGGTGGGGTGGGGTGGAGTGAGGTGACGTGGGGTGGGGTGGGGTGGGGTGGAGTGAGGTGACGTGGGGTGGGGTGGGGTGGGGTGGGGTGGGGTGGGGTGGGGTGGGGTGGGGTGGGGTGGGGTGGCATGCCGCCAGCTGGCACGTGGCATGCGCGCTCTGGGAAGCATTGGGGGAAGCGGTAAAGTTATAAAGCATCAGGGCAACCTGTCTCACCTTAGGCAGGAAGCAGTTGATGAAAATCGCCTTGCCCGTGTTCGTCCACGGCCGTCCCAGCTACGCCTTTCCCACACCCGCATCCGCAGTAATCACCGCATTCCGGATAATAAGCCCCTTGGGTTCCGGGTACGTCGGGTCGTTCTGTGGTGCAGTGATTATCACGGGATCGTCCTTATGAAGCCTGATTTGCGGGCGGTCGAACACGGCTGCGCCCTTCCCGAAGATAAAATCCACCGTGCCGCCCACTTTGCAGTCGCGGAAATACTGCCGCCCGCTGTGAGGGTAGAGCGTGTCCTGGTTGCCGTCAAAATCGCACTCGAAGAAGGCTGAGAGGTCTTCGGAGCGAAGGGCCACTGCCTGCTGGCCCACTACCCCCGCTGTGTTGCGCACGGTGATTCCCAGGGCCGTAAACATGCCCTTGTTGGCGCCTGGAGTGGAGGTGGGGGGGGGACGGGAAAGAGAGCGAGAGAGACGGAGAGGGACGGAAGGTGGGGGGGTGAGGGTGGGAGGAGGTACGCCGCTGTGAGGGTAGAGCGAGTCCTGGTTGCCGTCAAACTCGGGATGGTGGGGGGGTGAGCGTGACAGGAGGTCTGTGTTGTGCCCGCTGTGAGGGTAGAGCGAGTTCTGGTTGCCGTCAAAATCGCACTCGAAGAAGGCTGAGAGGTCTTCGGAGCGAAGGGCCACTGCCTGCTGCCCCACTATCCCTGCTGTGTTTCGCACGGTGATTCCGAGGGCCGTAAACATGCCCTTGTTGGCGCCTGGGGGTGGGGGAACGCGAAAGAGAGGGAGATGGAGAGGGAGAGGGGGAGGAGGGACGGTGGGGGTGTGAAGGTGAGGGTGAGGGGAAATACTGCCGCCTGCTGTGAGGGTAAAGCCACTGCTTTCTGGCCCACTGGCCTGGCTGTGTTGCGGATGATGACTCCCAGCGCTGTCAGCATGCCCTTGTTGGCGCCTGGGGAGGGAAGAAAGGGGGAAAGGGAGCGTGGGTGGGGGATAGATGGGGGGAGAGAGATGAGGGAGCGCAGAGCTAGTGCCTGCTGGCCCACTGGCCCGGCTCCGGCTGCGTTGAGAGGGAAGTGAGAGAAGAGGAAAGAGAGGAAAAGGAGAGAGAGGAGGAGGGGAGTGGAAGGGGGGAAGAGTGCTGACCAAGGGTAGCAGAGTTGAAGGTGGTTGACCCCCCAACCTCACTCTTCTTTCCCGTGATGACAGTCTGCCCATTCCCTCTCCCACCAGAACAATACCCTGGTTGTCAGCTACGTGAATTTTACTTTTGAGAATTCTCAAAAGTAAAATTCACGTGGTTGTCAAAGAGAGCCTGTTCGTCATGCACTCCTGCCTTGATGAAGTAAAGAGGAGAGGTGGAGAGAGAGGAAGGGTACTGACCAAGGGTAGCAGAGTTGAACGTGGTTGACCCGCCAACCACACTCTTCTTGCCCGTGATGACAGTCTTGCCCATTCCTTCTCCCACCAAAACAATACCACCAAATAAGGAGAGAGGGAGGGTACTGAACAAGAGTAGCAGAGTTGAACGTGGCATGCTCTTTTTTCCAGTCATGACAGTCTTGCCCATGATTCCCTCTCCAACCAAGACAATCCCAGCGAGGGGAGACGGAGAGAGGAAGAGTGCTTACCAAGAGTAGCAGAGTTGAACGTGGTTGATCCGCCAACCACGCTCTTCTTGCCTGTGATGACAGTCTTGCCCATTCCTTCTCCCACCAAAACAATACCCTGGTTGTCAAAGAGAATCTGCTCGTCGTACACTCCTCTTTTGATGAAAATAACGAAAGTGCCCTTCATTGGTGCGGAGGCAATTGCAGCCTGCAAGAAACGAGGAAAGAAGGAAAATAGGCGGAAAAAATGTATATCATAAGAGGCAGGAAAGAGGTACTGTATCTTGCCGCCACACCACCCACATGGTGTGTCCGTCTACTAGACTAGTAGTCTCACCGCTAACCGTCCCTCTTCTCGTTACCGTCAGCGTCCTGTGTGGAGTCGTCCTTAGAGACGATCGCATTCACCTTCTGTCTCCGTCTACTCTCACTTCTAGCCGTCAAACAACCCTGTGTCTGTCCACCGCTAGCCGTCATCCTTACCGTGAGCGTCTTGTGCGTGCCCGAGCCGTCCTTAGCGACGATCGCATTCTCCTGGGGCGTCCCTCGCCTCCTATGTTACTGGCTAGCCGTCACACCACACTCTGTCCGTCTACTCTCACCGCTAGCCGTCATCCTTACCTTGAGCGTCCTGTGCGTGCCGGAGCCGTCCTTAGCAACGATCGCATTCACTCGGGGCGGCAGCAGGCTGCTGTATTGGCCGTTAAAGCCGCTCGTATCCAAAATCCCTCCCACTTGTACGCCCATTTTGCTCGTCTTCCCGTTGCTGCTGCTTTGCAGCCCCCTCCGAAGCGTGTCGCCAGATTCGTGCGAATCACCCGCGTCCCCGCTATAAGCGGAAGCCACGCCCTCGTCGGTTAAGCGGCGCAGGATAGAGTCACTCTGCGCCGCTGCGTCTGCTGCCTCCGCTCCTGCCGCGTCGTCCCCTGTCTCTGCGCCATCCAAGCCAAGGAGTCTCCGCGCGCCCGGCGCGTCCCACGCGTCTCCGCCGCGCATGTGCGCCGCCTGAATGCGCTTCAGGTGCTTGAAAATCCCAGGATTTACCCACCCAGGCGCGCCGCTGTCGCCTGATTGGTCCGTTTCCGTTGTGATTCGGCGGCTAGGGAGCGAGGGGTAGTCATACTCATAAGCATCGGCAGAAGACTCGGCGGAATAATCAGCAGAATCATCGGTGGAAGAATCTCCGCCTACTGAGGCGGAAAGCTCGTCATCGATTGCGCACGGGACGCACGCGTGGGCTGCGGCGACTGTGACTGTAATGAGCGTGACTTCCGACCGAAGCCGAATTCCCGGCGCCGTATCCAGCGCATCCGGCGCGAATTCTTGCAGCCCCTCGACACAGCCGTCGATGTTCGCCCGAGCTGACGTCAGCAGGTACGGCAGGTCGTCAACGGAAGCCGTTAGGTCGGCCGGAAACATCGGACGGCCAACGGAATGCAGGCTCTTCATCACAAAGTATGGGGCTCTAGTTTGGTATCGTCTGCATAGCTCAAGAAAAGTAGGTCCCTGAACTCTCTAGTCACCGTCCCCAGCACCTGCTGCTGCGTGAAAGCGAAAAGAAAAGGGCCGAGCGGGTCCCCCTGTCGCGATCCTCGTGCCGACTCAAGACTCTGTACGAAAGGGCCCGCTCGGAGGTACAGGTCGCTAGGTGTCCCATAGAAGACACGCAAGAATGGGATCATTCCTGAGAAAGGCGACTCCTTCAGCCCCTCGAACATCGCGTGGCGATGAAACGAATTGAAGGCGTTCGCGACATCTATCTGCAGCGCACACCAGTCGGGGTGAGTGGCCAGCGCTGACCGGAAAGAATGAGTAAGAATCTCCACCCCGGCCCTGGTGCCCACTCCCAGCTGGTTACACGGCAGAAAATAAGAAGCCATCACAGGGCGAAGCGAGATGCAGAGAGCTCGAGCGAGGATACGCGGAAGCACCTCCCCGATCGCCACCGGCCGGACGTCACCGTTGGGTTTGGAAAGCCCGACTAGGTTGGATGCGGCGAGCCAGGGCCGAGCTCGCTCGGGGACCTGTCCCGCCACCCATTGGTTGAACACTTCCAGCAGGTGGGAGAGGCAGGAAGGTTCCGTGAGGAAAGTGTCGCGCAGATGCTCTGTGACCCATCCCGATGGCCCTGCAGCTGAGGCGCGAGCAGCTGTGTGGATAGCTCTAGCCAGAATGTCGGTCGTGAGTGGAGGCCGCTGAGGAGCGTCGACAGTAAACTCACGAACCCACGGTGGTACCTCGCCACTGCTAGCTGGGTGCTTCCCTCGCAGCGACTGCACCATAGCCTCAGTTGGTCGAGCCAACTCTCCTGCTGTGAGGCAAGACAAACCACGGCTCCACTCTCCCACTTTACACCGAGATCGGCACCGTGACAGGCGGATGGCCTCCGGGTCCTGGTCAGAGCACGTGTAGGCAAGTGGGCGAACTGCTGGCCGTGCCGCCGCCATGGCAGCGTCGAACAACTCCCGCCACCTCCCCTCCCAGAAGGCCCCCAGCCGCTCTATGATCAGCGCCTTCTGACCTATGCCTGGCTTGGGAGGCACGGCTAGGATGAGGCGCGGAAACGCCAGGAGTAGGAGGGTAGCAGCTTCATCTCCCGGTCGGCTCTTCAGCCGCTTCAAGATGCAACAGAGTGCGTCTAAGACCCCGGACCGGGCCCGCTGCGGGATTCGGCGCACTGTCCTCCCTCCAACCGCCTCCACACAGAAAAATGCCTCCCACTCCCATGACTTAACCCCTGCCCACGCCTCGTCCCCAAATTCCCGCGGCGTCGGTCGCTCCTGTGTGTCGGTCTCCACCAGAGACGGGATCGAGCCAAGTGCCTGCGCGCGTCTCTCCGCCTCAGCCGCCCGGCATACCCTCATGTGGTTCGCAGCGGCCCCTCTCGTGGCGAACGTGTGGAAACACGTGTCACACGGGAAACGGGGGCATGGGGAAGGCGGACTGGGTGGTTCTCCGTCCGCCTCTGACTCCTCCGCAGTCGCCATGGGGGTATCAAACTCCAAAAGTCGGCACCACTCCTCCAACTGCTGTTCCCGGTCGTCCATCGATCCCCCCCCTGCCTGCTGCGTACCCTGGGGTGCCCCGGGCACCCCCGGCTGCCCTCCTGCCTGCTGCACTCCCTGGGGTGCCCCGGGCGCCCTCGGCTCCCCTCCTGCCTGCTGCACTCCCTGGGGTGCCCCGGGCACCCTCGGCTCCCCTCCTGCCTGCTGCACTCCCTGGGGTGCCCCGGGCACCCTCGGCTCCCCTCCTGCCTGCTGCACTCCCTGGGGTGCCCCGGGCACCCTCGGCTCCCCTCCTGCCTGCTGCACTCCCTGGGGTGCCCCGGGCACCCTCGGCTCCCCTCCTGCCTGCTGCACTCCCTGGGGTGCCCCGGGCACCCTCGGCTCCCCTCCTGCCTGCTGCACTCCCTGGGGTGCCCCGGGCACCCTCGGCTCCCCTCCTGCCTGCTGCACTCCCTGGGGTGCCCCGGGCACCCTCAGCCCCCCTCCTGCCTGCTGCACTCCCTGGGGTGCCCCGGGCACCCTCGGCTCCCCTCCTGCCTGCTGCACTCCCTGGGGTGCCCCGGGCACCCTCGGCTCCCCTCCTGCCTGCTGCACTCCCTGGGGTGCCCCGGGCACCCCCGGCTGCCCCCCTGCCTGCTGCTCTCCCTGGGGTGCCCCGGGCGCCCTCGGCTCCCCTCCTGCCTGCTGCACTCCCTGGGGTGCCCCGGGCACCCTCGGCTCCCCTCCTGCCTGCTGCACTCCCTGGGGTGCCCCGGGCACCCTCGGCTCCCCTCCTGCCTGCTGCACTCCCTGGGGTGCCCCGGGCACCCTCGGCTCCCCTCCTGCCTGCTGCACTCCCTGGGGTGCCCCGGGCACCCTCGGCTCCCCTCCTGCCTGCTGCACTCCCTGGGGTGCCCCGGGCACCCTCAACTCCCCTCCTGCCTGCTGCACTCCCTGGGGTGCCCCGGGCACCCTCGGCTCCCCTCCTGCCTGCTGCACTCCCTGGGGTGCCCCGGGCACCCTCGGCTCCCCTCCTGCCTGCTGCACTCCCTGGGGTGCCCCGGGCACCCTCGGCTCCCCTCCTGCCTGCTGCACTCCCTGGGGTGCCCCGGGCACCCTCGGCTCCCCTCCTGCCTGCTGCACTCCCTGGGGTGCCCCGGGCACCCTCGGCTCCCCTCCTGCCTGCTGCACTCCCTGGGGTGCCCCGGGCACCCTCGGCTCCCCTCCTGCCTGCTGCACTCCCTGGGGTGCCCCGGGCACCCTCGGCTCCCCTCCTGCCTGCTGCACTCCCTGGGGTGCCCCGGGCACCCTCGGCTCCCCTCCTGCCTGCTGCACTCCCTGGGGTGCCCCGGGCACCCTCGGCTCCCCTCCTGCCTGCTGCACTCCCTGGGGTGCCCCGGGCACCCTCGGCTCCCCTCCTGCCTGCTGCACTCCCTGGGGTGCCCCGGGCACCCTCGGCTCCCCTCCTGCCTGCTGCACTCCCTGGGGTGCCCCGGGCACCCTCGGCTCCCCTCCTGCCTGCTGCACTCCCTGGGGTGCCCCGGGCACCCTCGGCTCCCCTCCTGCCTGCTGCACTCCCTGGGGTGCCCCGGGCACCCTCGGCTCCCCTCCTGCCTGCTGCACTCCCTGGGGTGCCCCGGGCACCCTCGGCTCCCCTCCTGCCTGCTGCACTCCCTGGGGTGCCCCGGGCACCCTCGGCTCCCCTCCTGCCTGCTGCGCTCCCTGGGGTGCTCCGGGCGCTCTATGGGGTCCCCCTGTCACCCCCGGCTGCCCCCCTGGCTGCTGCACTCCCCGGGGTGCCCTAGTCCTCTCCGCCCGACCACCGGTCTGCCACCCTCCCTGGGTTGCCTCTGTCGCCTCCGGCACCTCCCCGGCCTGCAGCACCCCCTGAGGCGCCCTTGTCGACCCCTGCTGACCCCCTGGCTGCTGCTCGCCCTGGGATGCTCCTTGCAACTTGGCTGCGTGTCGTCTCCCTCTTCGGCCCCGAGCTCGCGACCTTTTCGCTTGGCCTGCGCCGCCCGGGCTAGCGACCCCCTGCTGAACCCGCGCCTGTTGCTCTTGCAACCCACTGATCGGCTCTTCAAGTTGCATGCTTCTACGCTCTTGGGGCCGGTTCCTTTCTCGACACCCTTGCTGCTCCCCTTCTTGCGGCTGAGACTGATTCTCCGTTTGACACCCCTCCTGTACGCTTCCCTGCCGCTCTCCCCCCCCCTCCTCCTGTGCCTCCTCCATCTCCACCTCCAACACCTGCGGCCACTCAGCTTGCAGCCCAAGCTGTCTCTCGACCTGCTGCTCCGTTACCATTCCTATCTCTATCTCCATGTCCACTTCCGACTCCTGCTCCCCCCCAGCCTGCGGGTCTTCCTTCCCCTCTGCCGGCAGCTCTTGCTGCCTCGTTGCCTGCGGCTCCTGCTGCCCTCCAGCCTGCAGCTCTTGCTGCCTTCCAGCCGGCAGCTCCTGTTGCCCCCCCATCTCCATCACCATCACCGCCTCCGAAGCCTGCTGCCCCTCGACCTGCCGGTCCTGATCCCACCCAGCCTGCGACTCCTGCTGCCCCCCAGCCGGCCCCTCTTGCTGCCTCCCAGCCCGCAGCTCCTGCCGCCTCCAGGTCGGCCCCTCTTGCTGCCCTCCAGCCTGCAGCTCTTGCTGCCTTCCAGCCGGCAGCTGCTGCTGCCCCCCCATCTCCATCTCCGCCTCCAAAGCCTGCTGCCCCTTTGTCTGCGGCTCCTGCTCCTTCCCAACCTGCGGGTCCCATTCAACCCCAGCCTCCAGCTCCTGCTGCCTCCCAGCCTGCAGCTCCTGCTGCCCCCCATCCTGCAGCTTTTGCTGCCTTCCAATAGGCAGCTCCCATTGCCTCCCCATCTCCATCTCCAACTCCAACGTCTGCTCCCCCTCAGCCTGCAGGTCCCGCTCCCCCCCAGTCTGCGGGTCCTGCTCCCCCCCAGTCTGCGGGTCCTGCTCCCCCCCAACCTGCGGCTCCTGCTCCCCCCAGCCTGCGGCTCCTGCTGCCCCCGGGCTTGCGGGCCTCGCCGCGCTCCTTCCCCTTGACCCCGCGGAACTCCTGATTTGCGCCTCCGTTCCTGTCTTCGGGCTAATCGGGGACCACATGTCGCTGAGTTGTCGCATTTAGTGAGTGCCGGGCGTGCTAAAGGGGTGTTAAGTTCTCGCCGACGCTTGTCATGCGACTCCTGTAGACGCTGGCGATGTGCCTCCCAAGCTGCCATCGCCGCGTCGGAGGTGTTGCCTTGCCTGTGCTCTCCATTGCCACTTTCGACCACTTCTCTAGTGGCCACGCCTAGGTCGGTATCGAGGCGTTGCCTCTTGGTCAGATTGTCGTGGAGGCACCTAGTGACTTTGTCGCACATGCCGCGGACGAGTGGTCCCTCCTGCTGCTCCGTAGGCTCTCTCCCCCTCTTGTGCCCGGCTATTGGGCAGGTCGCCTTTGAAGTCATCGTTGTCATTCCTTCCTCCGTGCTTCCGGTGGCCCATTTCGCCTTGCCGTCACGTCCTCCTCCCTCCCGGACCCCGGCATCCCCAGGGTCCGGGCTGTCTTCCATGGTTCCGCTGTGACGTCACGTGTCTCGATGTCGGGGCGTGGATCCCGCACCTGGGCAGCCGGTCTCAATGTGGGGGCGCTGATTTGCAGCGCCGGATCTGAGGCTCGTCCTAAACGGCGATTTCGCTGGCTGGCGCGCTGCAGAGCGTCCTAAGCGGCGATTTCGCTGGCTGGCGCGCTGCAGAGCGACCTAAGCGGCGATTTCGCTGGCTGGCGCGCTGCAGAGCGACCTAAGCGGCGATTTCGCTGGCTGGCGCGCTGCAGAGCGTCCTAGGCGGCGATTTCGCTGGCTGGCGCGCTGCAGAGCGTCCTAAGCGGCGATTTCGCTGGCTGGCGCGCTGCAGAGCGACCTAAGCGGCGATTTCGCTGGCTGGCGCGCTGCAGAGCGTCCTAGGCGGCGATTTCGCTGGCTGGCGCGCTGCAGAGCGTCCTAAGCGGCGATTTCGCTGGCTGGCGCGCTGCAGAGCGACCTAAGCGGCGATTTCGCTGGCTGGCGCGCTGCAGAGCGACCTAAGCGGCGATTTCGCTGGCTGGCGCGTTGTAGAGCGTCCTAAGCGGCAATTTCGTTGGCTGGCGCGCTGCAGAGCGACCTAAGCGGCGATTTCGCTGGCTGGCGCGCTGCAGAGCGACCTAAGCGGCGATTTCGCTGGCTGGCGCGCTGCAGAGCGTCCTAGGCGGCGATTTCGCTGGCTGGCGCGCTGCAGAGCGTCCTAAGCGGCTCTAGTTTGGTCCTAATTTAGACCAAAACTGGTGCTTGTAACCAAAATATGACCAAAACCAGTCCAATTTCGGACATCATAACAACGACAAATTTTTGTGTACTTGGACATACACCTTTTGTCCAAAAACAATGACAAAATTGGGCAAATTAGACTGGACCCAAATTGGTCAAATATTGGACCAAAATATATGCAATTATGTTCTGCTTTTGGGATCCGAGGGTTCTACAACATTGCCAGGTTCTTTCAGATATTTACAGCATACCAAGCATTAAAACGTGCTTTAAATCAATTTAAGTAAGGGCCACTACAACAACCAGATTTAGGGTTACCAGACTGCCCTTCAAACAACAAGGTTCCAACCTACAAGACAATAATGTCTACAAACACCTCTACGCAAACTGCTTCAAGCACCAAACCTCCTCAGCATCCCAGAAACCTACCTATAGCTCATGCGTCCACCATTGCCGCCTACACATCCCCCCACCCCGCGCCCATAGCTGCTGCCTACCAGGGCCTCCAGGCTACACCCATTGCTTCTTCCACCGCATCATGCCAGCCACAATCGTTTCCGAGCCCTGTAAGGTCGCCAACCCACACTCTCTGCAACGCCCTGCCATCAACACGAAATACCCACGCTTTGGATGCGCCCACTGCTGCCGGTTGCACACACAACCTGCTACACTCCCCCTGTAAAACAGACACTCACCCCCGTCGCGCCCACCCAGTCTGGTTGCACACACCAACTTCTCAAGCCGTTGCTTCCATCGCATCCGCCAATTTCTGGCCCTTACTCATAGTTGAACCCTCTGCTGGTCGCTGCTTCCATGATTGCATCCTACTCATCAGTCCCATCATAGTTGCCTACGAGCTTTGCTGGGACCTACTCATCAGTCTCGCTGCACCCAGTTCTGCCGCCTGCAAACATCTCCGTCCGCGCCCATTGCTGTTGCCACTATTCCTCCCGGCTCTTCCATGTGCTGCTGGTACTCGGCCTCCAAGGCTAGACCCATTGCTCCCACCAAATCAAAATTCTCACTACACCCATTGCAGCCGATCCCTGCATTACCTCCCTTCCCTGCTCCCGTTGCTGCCTCCGCTCCTGCGACCAGCTCAACTGAAAGCTGCACCCATTGCTGCCTCCCTTCGCCACCTCCTGGTGCTGTTACCACACATTCCCCCTTGCGCCCGTATCTGCCGCCCACTCATCCTATCCGTGACCCCCAACGATGCCGCCTCCATGATACCTCACGTGTGCACATCACGGCCCACCCACCACCATTCCGCGCTGCACCCATTGTTGTCGCCTAGGGTTTGTTGCTTACTCCCCCCTGTGCACCCACCCACTCAGACACCTCCCTTCTAACTTTGCAAACGTCTTCGTACACTTCTTGGTTCACCCATGTCTGCCTCCATCGCCGCCGCCCATTCCAACTCCTCGCTGCGCCCATTGCCACCGCCAGCGCACACCCGCCTCTGCACGCTGTGCAGCCGCCCACCCCCCAAGCTTGCAGTCGTCTCACCCAGTGCGCTGCTCCGTTCGCCGCGGCCTCCTACACCGGGCCCAGTCCCTGACCTCTGCTGCAGCCTCCGCTCATCCCGTAGCGTACACAGCTGCCGCCTACTCCAATCTCTCCAATGTGTCTGGCAAAGTCCCCCCTACTCGCCTCCCGCTAAATCTTTTGCGCGCTCTCATTCCCTTACCCCCTGCATTTGACGCTAGGGACGCCACCACCTTCCTAAGCCTCACCGGAGCTCCCGGCGCCTCGCTCCCTCATCTGCACACGTACAACAGACACAAGGGAGATAAAGGGAGAGTTTGCAAACACCCGTGTGGTAGGACTGCCAACGCTCTAACGAGGCGGAGGATAAGCTCCCTTCACCACAGTACCTGTAACATACAAACGACCATACTTGTCTGGAACCTCCTCCCGACTTACATTCAACTCATGCACGATCTCCCCGCAATCTGTTGCGTCTATGAAGACACCGTTGGGAAAGACGAAAGCGTTCATCTGCCTGTTGTATGGCACCCCGAGGTCGAGCACCGCATGCTCGACCATCCTCTTCACCCGCGCACACATCACCTCATAGCCGCTACAATTCACCTTCCACTTGTTTGTCAACTTGCCATCTGCAATGCCATTCACCAATGGCCATTCGATCTAAGGGCGTAGAGAAGTGAGGTACGGGGGCATAAAAAACACCAGCACCATATGAAGAGGCCCACCACAAAACCAACATGCCAAGCACGACACGGACGGCACACAAGGGCTGAGCGTAACCCTCTCATTGCGTTTATGGATGAGACCACAATCGCTGCTAACAAACGATAGCACATCGCGATAACCCCACACGTTCTTGCACATACCGCAAACAAGATCCACGCGATCTGACGGAGCTTATACTTCTTCACGTTGACGCCCCGCCTTGTGAGAGCCTGCTGGACGGTGACTGCAAAAATGAGGGATGAGAACGGCTTCCCCCTGTGGAAATGCCACCGCAGGTGCTTTTCATCTGCACACAGTGGGAAGATACAAGTAAACACCCTTAAGGTATCTTAATAAACCAAATGAGACATCACTTTCACCAACAACACCCAGAAAATGCGTATCCTACCGTCAATGTACTTTGCCACGAGTTCCTCATCGGTGTAGTACTCCTCCGGGGGGCTCAGCATTGACGGTAGAGCGCTCACGTAAATCTTCACCGCAGCCCGTCCAAGTGCAGGTAGTGCCACCTTTCGCCCGGGACTGTTGATCGTGGTCCTGGCCTGTGACATGGCCTCCAGAAACGCACCGCGCGTTGCTGGATCATTGTGGTCCAACAATACCAGCAAGTGCTTGGCCACATCAGCTGGCATTAGATCCTTAAAAGCAAGAGCCATAGCCTCCTCATTCGTGGGATAAAACTGGATCTTCTCGGGGGAGTTGGTGTAGAGCAGCTTTGTTGCTGCGCTGCGTCCCACCGGCTATTGTGTGGGTAAAACGTGTACATCAAAAGCCACCCATATAGATGAGGCTTAGAGACCATAGACATGAAGCAAATATCCTATGTCAATGGTGAAATCTGCTGAAGAAACATGGAGCATGCAACACATCATGAGGCTGAAGTACATGTCCACGTGGGCCGGGTTGAAGGATAGGAAATAGCAACATGTTAGAGTTTGGTGTTCATCCTATACAATCTCACCAAGCCACTCTCTTTTGCTGTCTCACCACACAACTCCTTCCCCAGACCAATCCCCACCGCCCCTTCCCAACACCCTCATCCCACATGACCAAGGAATATCAAACACTCACCCAAAAGTCTCGAAACATCTCCGTCACAATGGACTTAGCCAAGAAGACTGGAGGCTGATCTGTCAAACATTATATGTTTATATGGTTGTAGGCTGTAGTGGGTTACGCCTTAGGGGGTACACTGGATTAGGGTTTCCTATTTGTATCCAGCCTTCTGTTAGTACAGCCATTCCAGTCCGTTATTTCTGACATGGTTTCAGAGCAGGTCCTTCGCTAGGACCGTTCTTAGGGCCCACCGTTACCTACATACCTACCTACCTACCGTGCGCCTCGTGCGCCTACGCGCCCTCGTGCGCCTCCTACCTACCGCGCGCGCGCAGCCCGCCAGCCGCCCGCGCGCGACTCGACTTTTTTTTTTTAGCGCGCGTATTCCGCTAGCCGCCCGCGCGCGGTCGATTTCGCTGCGCGCGCCCCGCTAGCCGCACGCGCGCGGCTGTTTTTCTTTACGCGCGGCCCCGCACGCTGCCCGCGCGCTGCCTGTGCGCCTCGCTGACGCGCCCGCTGCTGCAGCCGCCCGTCGCCCGCTCGCGCACACCCCGCCGTGGCCCCGCAGGCCCGCAGCTCGCCGCCGCAGCTGCCGCACGCCCGTTGCCCGCAGCCGCCCGTCCGCCGACGCCGCTGCCGCCCGTGCACCGACGCCGCTGCCACCCGTGCGCTGCTGCCGCTGCTGCTTGCGCACCGCTCGCTGCTGCAGCCGCCCGTGCGCTGTCGGCGCTGCTGCCCGTGCGTATAAGCCCGTCGCCGGCTCGCGCACGCCCCGCTGCCCGCAGCCGCTCGTACGCCGCTGCTTCCGCTGCTGCTTGCGCACTGCTGCCTCCCGAGCGCCGCCGCTGCCTGTGCACCGCCGCTACCCGTGCGCCGTCGCTGCTCCTACGCTGCCGCTGCCCGTGCGCTGCCGCTGCCCGTGCACCGCCGTTCCCCGTGCGCCGCTGCCGCCCGTGCGCTTCTGCAGCCGCTGCCCGCGAGGCACTCGATCTCACTGCTGTTTATTTTCTACCTACTGCGCACACTGCTACCACTGCAGCTGCCACCAGTGCGCCGTTGCAGCTCCTGCTGCCACGCTTCCTACTACTACTGTTACTACTGCCACTACTACTACTGCTACTGTCACTATGGCTAGTCCGACAGTTCTAGCTTTCGATGCCGAGGGCCGCCCAGTGAAGTTCGAAACCTGGCTAGATGACCTGCACCTGTTCCTACAGCTCACTGCCAAGGAAGATATCTCACTGTACGACCACGCCCTAGGCCATGCCACTGCCCCTGACTCGTCTGCTGACAGCACTCTGCGTTCCCAGTGGCAGACCCGTGATGCACACGCTCGCTTTGCTATTCGCAACTCCCTGCCGCTAGACGAGCGCGAGCACTTCGGCCAGTGCAAGACTGCTAAGGACCTCTACACCGCTGTAGTTGCCCGCTACTCCTCACCCGCTTCTGCCACGCTAGGCCGCCTCACTCTCCCCTACCTGTTCCTCGACCTAGCCTCCTTTCACACTGTCGCAGACCTCATCACCCACCTTAAGACTAGTGAGGCCCGCTTTCGCGCTGCTATGCCTGCCGAGTTTCTCACTAGCAACCCCCCCCCGCTCTGGATCACTCTCTACCACATCGTCACCCGCCTCCCTGACTCTCTGCGCGCAGTCAGGGACCACTTCCTCTCTCGCTCCCCCACTGAGCTCACTGTTGCCCTCCTCGAGAAGGAACTGCTTGCAGCTGAGGCAAGCGTCGTCGCTGTAGGCACCTCTCGTGGCGACCCCCGCACCCCGTTCTTTGAGGGGTGTTCCCCTTCCCCCCTCCTCCCCTCTGTCGCCTCTGCTGCTGCTGTCGACCTTCTTGGTGCTGAGAAGGTCGGGACCGCGTCTGCTTCGAGCGGGCGCCGCAGGAACAAGGGGGGCAGGGGTGGGGGTGGCGGCGGAGGAGGTGGGGGTGGAGGCGGTGGGAGTGGAGGCGCGGCTGGGGAGACTAGTGGCGGCAGTGGGGGAGGAGACAGCAGCGGTGGGAGTGGTGGTGGAGGCGGCAGCGGAGGCGGAGGTGGTCGTGGCGGCGGCAGGGGTGGAGGTGGCCGGGGCGGCGGCGGTGGGGGTGGTGGTCGTGGAGGCACTGGCGGAGGGCAGAGTCAGCAGCCCGCCCCGACGCTTCAGGCCGCCCGTGAGTGGTATGCGCAGCGTAGCGTTACCTGCACGTACGTCATTCGCACAGGTGACCGCAGCGGCCAGCAGTGTGGGAGGCCGCACCCCACGCAGCGCTGCTTCGCGCGCCTTAACGACGCGTGGCGCACTCAGTTTCCTGCTGCCACTGAGCTGCCGCGCTGGGCTGATCTGGAAAAGAGGGGTGTTGATATTTGGGCTTTAGACTTTGATGCTATTCTCACTGCCATGTATGCGATGTCTATTAGTGGAGAGGGTGCTCAGTACTTACGTGTTCCGCCCGACCCGGGCATTCAGGCCAGTCCGGCTGCCGCTCTAGGTGCTAGTGCGTCTGCTCCCACAGGTCCTGGTGAGTCTGCAGCCCTAGGTGCTCGTGCGTCCGTGTCCCCTGGTACTGAGTCGACTGCAGCACTGCACACCTTCACACTGGACTCAGGTGCTTCTCGCTCCTTCTTTCGTGACCGCACTGTCCTTGAGCCACTCGCTCGGCCAGTTGCTGTCTCCCTTGCTGACCCCTCTGGGGGTCCGGTCATTGCGACCTCCTCCACTGTCCTTCCTTGTCCGGCGGTCCCGTCCGGCACGCTGTCAGGTCTCTACCTCCCCTCGTTCTCTACGAACTTGGTGGCAGGTAGTGCGCTCCAGGACGGGGGTGTTCACCAGTTCACCCCCGCCTACGAGCGCGTGACACACTGCACGTGTGCTCGGACGGGTCGCCACCTGGCTACCTTCACTCGGGAGCCGGGGTCGGACCTTTACACACTGACCACTGAGTCCCCTCAGGTAGCTGCGTCCGCGTCTGCGTCTGCGTCAGGTCAGCTGTCCGCCCCCTGCTCGTGTCGCTCTCTGGCGCATGAGACTGTCCTTTGGCACCACCGCCTTGGTCACCCGTCTGTGCAGCGCCTTCGGGCCATGCACAAACGGGACCTTGTTGCTGGTCTTCCCAGGGTGCTCCCTCCCCTTCCCGACTCGCCTGCTCCTCCCTGTATTCCCTGTGTCGAGGGACGGCAGCGCGCCGCTCCTCACTCCTCCTTTCCCCCGACGACTGCTCCCTTGCAGACGCTCCACATGGACGTGTGGGGCCCAGCCCGCGTCCGTGGTCAGGGTCAGGAGAGGTACTTCCTGATTGTTGTTGACGACTTCTCGCGCTACACCACGGTCTTCCCCTTGCGCTCCAAGGGTGACGTCCCTGATGTCTTGATCCCTTGGATCCGCAGATCTCGTCTCCAGCTCCGTGAGCGTTTCCGCTCCGACTTCCCTGTCCTGCGTCTGCACTCTGACAGAGGTGGGGAGTTTTCCTCTGGCCTATTGGAGGCCTTCTGTCAGCAGGAGGGCATTGAGCAGTCGTACACGCTTCCGGCCTCTCCACAGCAGAATGGGGTTGCTGAGCGCCGCATTGGTCTGGTCATGGAGGTCGCTCGTACCTCCTTGAGCCATGCGGCTGCCCCCCATTTTCTGTGGCCGTTTGCAGTCCGATACGCTGCGCATCAGCTCAACCTCTGGCCCCGTGTCTCCTTGCCCGAGACTTCTCCGACACTGCGTTGGACGGGAGAGGCTGGCGATGCGTCGCGTTTTCGGGTCTGGGGATCTCGAGCTTTTGTCCGCGACACGTCCGCGGACAAGCTCTCCCGTCGCGCTGTCCCCTGCGTCTTCCTTGGCTTTGTCCCGGACGCCCCTGGCTGGCAGTTCTACCACCCCACCTCGCGTCGTGTCCTGGCCTCTCAGGACGTCACTTTTGACGAGTCCGTCCCCTACTACCGCCTCTTCCCCTACCGCACTGCCCCGCTCCCCCCCCCGCCTCTCTTCCTCGCTCCAGGTGCTGAGGTACCAGACCCCCTCCCCCCTCAGGGTGCCGCTCCCTCAGGTGTGTCCCAGGTAGACCCGGGTGAGCCTGTCGAGGTAGCTGTTGACTCTCGTCCTGCTAGGGGTGCTGAGCCTGGGGGTGCTGCGTCTGGGGGTGCTGAGCCTGGGGGTGCTGCGTCTGGGGGTGCTGAGCCTGGGAGTGCTGAGTCTGGGGGTGCGGAGCCTGGGGGTGCTGAGCCAGGAGGTGCGGAGCCTGGAGGTGCGGAGCCTGGAGGTGCTGAGCCTGGGGGTGCTGAGTCTGGGGGTGCTGAGCCTGGGGGTGCTGAGCCTGAGCGTGCTACACCTGGAGGAGCCCTCTCCTCCCAGCAGCTGCAGGAGAGGTACCTCGAGTACTGCCGCCTCCGGAGAGGTGCTACTGGAGCTCGTCCCGGTACTTCCCCTCCTACCCAGGAGCTCCCCCCCATTCAGCAGATCCGCGAGTGGTACACACGGCGCTGCAGTCTTCGGAGTGGTGCTCCTGGTGCTGCGGACCCTGGGGGTGGCGCTGCTGCTGGTGCTGAGGACCCGGACGTTGGAGCTGCTGCTGGTGCTGCGGACCCGCCTGGTGGAGCTGCTGCTGGTGCTGCGGACCCGCCTGGTGGAGCTGCTGCTGGTGCTGAGGACTCGGACGTTGGAGCTACTGCTGGAGCTGAGGACCCGGGCGGTGGCGCTGCTGCTGGTGCTGAGGACCCGGACGGTGGAGCTGCTGCTGGTGCTGAGGACTCGGACGGTGGAGCTGCTGCTGGAGCTGAGGACCCGAGCGGTGGCGCTGCTGCTGCTGCTGAGGACCCGGGCGTTGGAGCTGCTACTGGTGCTGAGGACCCGGCCGGTGGAGCTGCTGCTGGTGCTGTGGACCCGGCCGCTGGAGTCTCCTCTGCTTCTGGAGACGCTGCGCGGCCGCGACCGTACTTCGTACCGCTCCTTTAGCAGGTTCTTGGGCAGGCTCCTCCTCCTTGTCCTCCTCCCTCCGTAGAGTGTCCTCCGCCTGTCCAGCCACAGTCACAGTTACCGCCTACCTCGCCTCTCCCTGCTCCCTCTCCTTACACTGGTCCCACAGGAGGTCTTACGGAGCGTCGTGAGCCTGAGTCTCGTCCTGCGTCGCCTGTGCGTCCTGCTCGCACTGGTAGTCGTGTCCGTCGTGAGCGTCCTCCTCCTGTCCCAGGCACTCACTACATGACTCTGCGTCCCTCTACTGCTCCTCAGCGTGTCCCTCTACCGTCTCCTCCTGCGTCCTCTTTGCCTGACGTTCCGGACCCTGAGTCTGACCGGTATCGTGCTGAGCACCCTACTGTCACGCGTCTCCTTGCTACTGTTGTCACTGACCCTACCTTTGAGTCCTCGGCTGCGTCTGCTCTGGTCGCTGAGTTGGTTGACTTTGCTGCTGCTTGTCGTCTAGACTACGCTGCTAGCCTTGTTGCTGAGTCTGGGTCTGAGTCTGTCTGTCCTCCGTCCGTCGGGGGTGAGTGTGCTATTGGCACGGACGTCCTTGAGGACAGACAGGAGGAGTTCCAGTGTCTTGCTGCTGCTTTGCCCCGTCTCGTGTCCTTGCTAGTTGCCCCTGAGGGAGACCCGGATGCACCAGACATCCCGACCCCGCGCACTTACGCTGAGGCGATGGCGGGTCCCTACTCCTCTCAGTGGCAGATAGCCATGGACGCCGAGATGGCTTCCTGGAAGTCCACACGCACCTACGTCGACGAGGTTCCCCCACCTGGGGCGAACATCGTCAGTGGCATGTGGATTTTCAGGGTGAAGCGGCCGCCGGGTTCTCTGCCTGTCTTCAAGGCGCGTTACGTGGCTCGAGGCTTCAGTCAGCGAGAGGGAGTTGACTTCTTCCAGACCTTCTCCCCCACCCCGAAGATGACTACTCTTCGGGTGCTGCTGCACATAGCCGCTCACCGCGACTACGAGCTTCACTCACTTGACTTCAGCACTGCTTTCTTGCAGGGCAGCCTGCACGAGGAGATCTGGCTGCGCCGCCCACCTGGCTTCACTGGGTCGTTTCCTCCTGGTACCCAGTGGAGGCTTCAGCGGCCGGTCTACGGTCTCCGCCAGGCTCCGCGTGAGTGGCACGACACACTGAGGACTACACTTGCGGCTCTTGGGTTCGCGCCTTCTACAGCTGACCCGTCGCTGTTCCTGCGCACCGACACCTCGCTGCCGCCTTTCTACATCCTCGTGTACGTCGACGACTTGGTCTTTGCCACTGCTGACAGTGCAGGACTCGCCTACGTGAAGTCGGAGCTGCAGAGGAGACACACGTGCACAGACCTGGGTGAGCTGACAAGCTATCTTGGCTTGCGGATCACCCGGGACAGAGCACGGCGCACCATCACCCTGACTCAGTCACACATGGTGCAGCAGGTTCTCCAGCGCTTCCGCTTCACGTACTCCTCGCCTCAGTCCACTCCTCTGCCTACCGGTCACTCGCTCTCAGCTCTGCCTTCGGATGAGTCCGTAGAGCCGAGTGGCCCGTATCCAGAGCTTGTGGGCTGCCTCATGTACCTGATGACCTGCACTCGACCTGACCTTGCATACCCTCTTAGTATCCTTGCACGCTATGTCGCTCCTGGTCGTCACAGGAAGGAGCACATGGATGCTGCTAAGAGGGTGTTGCGCTACTTGTGCAGTACGTCGGGCATGGGGCTTGTGCTTGGAGGGCGAGACCGAGTTGTTCTCACAGGGCACTCAGACGCTTCTTGGGCAGACGACCAGGCCACTCAGCGGTCGTCTCAGGGTTACACCTTCAGCCTTGGCTCTGGCTCAGTTTCTTGGCACTCTACACGCTCTTCTTCTGTTCTCGGCTCCAGTTGCGAGGCTGAGATCTACGCTACAGCCATGGCTGCCCAGGAGCTACGCTGGCTGACCTACCTGCTGACCGACCTCGGAGAGCCGCCTCGTTCTCCTCCAGTACTGTACGTCGACAACAAGGCTGCCATTGCCTTGTGTGAGGAGCACAGACTGGAGCACAGAACGAAGCACATCGCCCTGCGGTACTTCCTTGCTCGTGAGCTGCAGCAGCGCGGTCAGCTTTGTATTCGCTACGTGGCCACTGAGGCCAACACTGCTGATGTGTTCACCAAGGCGCTTCAGCCTCGTGACCATCAGCGCTTCTGCACTCTACTAGGCCTTGTGCCTACTGGACCTCACTTGCTTACCTCTTGACTTTGCTTGTACTGTGATCATTATATATATATACCTGCATGTTTACTCTTGCTAGGTTGTGATCACTGTATCTCTTGCTCTGTTATAAACCTGCATGTGAACTGGTCTTGTGACCACTAGCTTGTGCTCGGAATTTGTGTGGAATCCTCGAGATCCACCCTGAGCTTGCTTTGCCTTGCTTTGCCCTGACTGGTCGTGTGACCCCCAGGTCTCCCCACTTCGCCTATGGGGGTGTGTCAAACATTATATGTTTATATGGTTGTAGGCTGTAGTGGGTTACGCCTTAGGGGGTACACTGGATTAGGGTTTCCTATTTGTATCCAGCCTTCTGTTAGTACAGCCATTCCAGTCCGTTATTTCTGACATGATCGTCGTCAGAAAATGCAGATGCCTGCGGTGTGGCAGCTGAAGGTTCATTGCTTCCGATCACGAGAGCATTCGAATGGGGGTTCCTCGATGTACTCGCCCGAGGATCCTGAAGCATGGTACGAATCGTAGCCAATTCGCCCATCAACGTCCCCTCCAGCGTGGTGAACTCCGCCCGGGTCACAGCTGTACCCCCCTCGCGCTTCAGGACACCCTTGGAACGCGCCTCTCCCGCCAATTGAGGCGCAGAAAGTTCGTGTCACTTAGTTTACGCGCACATGACCCTTCCCGGTGGTGCCTCTCCAGAGACCCCTGAACAACACATGGTTTAGGGTAGTCCAATGGGGTTGGAGGGGGGGGGGGGGGGGGTATGTGGGAGGGGGAGGGGGAGGGGGAGGGGGGGGGGGGGGAGGGGGATGGGGAGGGGGAGGGGGAGGGGGATGGGTCAGAGGGGGGGGGAATAGGGGGTTTAGGATGAATCCCGGTTTAGGTTGGACACGTCCACTCGGAGATATTGCGGAGGGCCAATGCATGAGGGGAAAAGGGGAGTGTATGATGTGACGAGAGGCGGTTAGATGGAACCAGGGGGGGTGGGAAGAAGAGGAGGGGGCAGTTGACAGGCGTAAATGAACACACTAGCATCGACATAAGACGGAATAGCCAGAAGAGTTGGTGTTTCAGCGTCCATACCTTTGTCTCTGATAGTGAATCTCTGCTTGTGGCGTTTCTCCTCGACCGTCGCCAACTCCTTACATTTCCCCTTGTCTTTTTTTGGGGAGTACCAATTGCATGAATCCTTGCACTTCTTCTCTGCGCTCTTGCCCCTACCGTTTCTCTTGCAGTAATCCTTTCTCTCACCCTTCTCCCTTATCTTGCCCTTCTCCCTTCTCTTGCCCTTCTCCCTTCTCTTGCCCTTCTCCCTTCTCTCCCCCTTATCCTTGCTCTTTCCTACACCCTTAACAATGCCCTCATCCCGATCCATGTTTCTCGCGTTGTCCATGACCCTTGGGTTAGAATCGTCATCAAAGAACGCAAGGGCAAGAGTTTTTCCTGTGGGACATGCACAACAGAAAAACAACACTTGAACCTCCGAGCAAATGGGCAAATGTACATACAATGACACAACATGTAGATTGTATAAAAATGACATGCCTAGCTGGACATGAGTCACGCAACTTCTACCTGTAACGGTCAACGGCACAACATCTCACCTTTTGACCCGGAGTCTGTCAGCACGTTCGATGCTGAACGGGTCCCGTTTGCCAGCGCCCGGCCCTTCCCAAATCCTGCGCCAAGATCCTTCACAGCTCGCAACTTGCCCTGATTTCGCGCCCGAACCTCGGCCACATCTTCATCCTCTTCACTCTGGTCTCTATCTTCGTCGTCGCTGGCCTGACTACCATCTCCATCAGATTCCTGATCACCGTGTTCCCCGCCTTCCTCACTTTCGGAAGCACCCTCCTCAGTTTCAGAATCACTGTCCTCACTTTCAGAATCGCCTTCCTCACTTTCAGAGTCGCCCTCCTCGGATCCGGATTTCTCATCTTCGGACTCTTCATCTACATCAGCCCCATCATGCATGTTTGGTGTTTCGCCGTTGGGGAAGTTCTTACCATGATCCAAAATTATCTCATAATCGTCCTCCTCTCCTGCATCAGATCTCCCACTACATACTTCTTTGAGCGCATCATCTTCAGCCAACCTGACCCGTGCCCGCCTTCTTCGTCCCGACCTTCGCGCAGGTGGATTGGGATCGGAAGACTTGTCCTGAGTAGGTGCCACCCGTTCCTTCTCCTTCTTCTCCTGTCACAACATGCAACGAGATTGCGCATTAAAATAGCAACGAAGAGGCAATCCCGAATACAGAAGATCAATGGCTCAACGCACTTATATATTCAAAATCACCCCACTATCTTCTGAGGCTGGCGTGGCTTGTGACTATGAAACTTAGCAAAAACCTACAGGTCAGCAAAGGCTCACTCGATGCGCGCCACCATCATGGTGCTAGAAATCGTGCCACGTTGTCGATGCGTGTAACTTTCGTGCAGCACGTTGTCTCTGCGCGCGCGGTACGCGTGAAGGGGTTGAACGCACGTCCGAGCTAGAAGGCAGGCTCCAGAAGGAAGGAAGTGCTTGGAAACCTTACAGAGCAGTGGTTGAGCTTGTAGAATGGGACTGACGTGCTAGACCCCATCAGTCGTGGTGTTTGCAGCGTCGGGGTAGTTGTGTTCAGGGCGTATTTGGCTGCCAAAATTCACTAAACGTTTCTTTCATTCACACCAAAAGTACAAACTCTCTGCATTATAGCTTTCTTAGAGACAACATTAAGGTTGGCACATCAGGTGTGAAAGCCTACAACCACGAAACGGGTCCGGTAGCATGAACCTAAGCTTCAAAGTGGAGACTTCGATGAGGTTGGGCAAGTCGTCCACCTTTTTAGTCTTGCTGAAATGTCCAAGGAGCACATTTTCCCTTTGTTGGTTTGTTTCCTGCCCATAACCGTGGAACTGTTCTACAAATGCATTGATAGCGAGCTAAACGATATACACAACGGACTCAGTATACTTGAAAACAAAGTTCACACTCGCACTCAGTAAACTCGAATCGTCACAACTTCGCTGGTCTGGCGTGTAAAGCGTCTGGCGGGGGTACCTTGCTAGCTACCAATTCCGTAATATCAATGGCCCAACAATTTCACCACGAGTCTAACATATGCCCAAACCACACGTAGCGGGAGATACCTCCAACCAACCACGCATTTGTCCTGGAATCACAGAAGAAGCCAACCTGGTTAGGGACCTCGCTGCTGCATCACGCCGGGACTTGCTAGCTGGTGTGGCACAGCAATGCCAGCATATCGAAGTGGCAGCAATGCCAGACAGATACTGCCAATCAAGTATCCGCTCTTCCACGCGAGATCAGAGCCCGTTTGTCCAGGACATAGGCACTCGAGCAAGGCCCGCCATGAAGCTCCATGCCACCGCCTACTCGACCGAACCTCAGGTGGCGAGTACACTGAGGCAGTTCCAGACTGTGTGGCGCAGCCAGTAGAGGGCCTGGCTGACTCAGCCAACGGTACAGAACGTCGGTGGTTAGTAACCCGATTTTAGATGCGATTGCGATGCCAGAAATTGGAAACCAAACATCCGAGTACGCAAAAGTCTGGAACTTTGTGCCTGCGGAACTCATCCCCTCTCACAAAGTGCGATAGAATTCGGCTCCAAAAATTTTACACAGCCTGGAACAAACAGCCAGAAACGCGTACTGTACATCACGTGGGGGCGAGTCGGCGTCAAATGTTTGACTCAAGACGTTTTCAAACAGTGCTTTTGTATCCCCACAAAAGGGCTTCTTCGAATGAAGTGTTGGATGATGTTGGTGTCACTAAAAGTGTTAAGGAGGAATTTACTGTTCATTCCGAACAGTACTTTCCAAGTCACCCTTATCCTTATCTTCTCAGATTCTCTAGTGCCACGTGGCACTCTACTTTTCTTGCACTACAATTCTTGGTCCCACAATCCACTTTCCAACCTTGTTTCTTGCATGCTTTATAAACCTTGCTTGTACTTGGCATTATCAACCAATTCTCATTCAACTCTTCTTCAATTACTCAGTAACTCCTTCGCCTATTTCGCTAGTAGTTCTTTCGCCAAAGTCTTCCGCCGCGCTTCATCCTCGACTTAGTCGACCCCGCTAATTCTTTAGCGGACTTAGGCCAGCGGGCCTAACACTTGGTATCAGAGCCTTCGCGGGGAGCGACTTCCAACGAGCGACCGTCGACGACGAGACTACGCCGTCATCGTCCCGCGGTGCCGACTTGCAGACTTGGAGTCGTCGAGCGAACATGGACGAATCCATGAACGCTTTCCCCCACGACATGGGCAACACGCTTGCCGAGCTCATGCGTCAACTCGAAGAATTGACGTTCGAAAATCGTCAGGTACGAGCCGAAATGCAACAACTTCGCAATTTGGCTTCTAACCCCCATGGCCTTGCCGCACCAACTCCTGCACCCACCACGTCGACTGGCGCGGAAGCGCTGCCGGAACGTCGAAGCGCACTCAAGCCGCAGAAGCCCGAGTCGTTCGACCCAAGTCAACGCGACGCGAACGTGCGGACGTGGCTCTTCATGCTCAACAATTACTTCGCCGCGAGCGGGGTGCAAGAGGCGGACGCGCAGCAGCGGATCGAGTACGCCGTAACGCTGCTGAGGGGCCCGACCTTGGAGTGGTGGCGCCAACTTACGCAGACTGCTGTACGGAGGGCTCAGTTAGACGGGCATCAACAGGGCGTGGGGCATGCAGCTGCAACTTCGAGCTTAGGGAGTCTAGCTTTGGGTGTTACCACGGTTCCGACCACATGGGAAGGATTTGAAGCGGCGCTGAAAAGTAGGTTCGATTTGGTGAACGCCTCCGAAGCTGCTAGGAAGCGTCTGCGTCATTTCCGACAGATAGGAAACGTCCAGGAGTACACACGACGGTTCTTGAGCATCTGCAACGAGATAGACGACATCACGGAAGCAGAGATGCGCGATCGCTACCTCGAAGGGTTGAAGCCGGACATAGCGGAGATTATTGCGATTCACGGGTTGTCCACCTTCGAGTCAGTAGTCGCAGCAGCAGAACGCGTCGACGCAGTACGAAGCCGACGGGGTCGTGACGATCGCGATAGGGGATACAACAGACCGATCAACGACGCTCGATCGAGGGACGGACCGTCGCCCATGGAGATTGGTGCAGTTAACAGTGACGGCTCACAGCGCAACGGATTTAGGGGGAACTGTCACTACTGCAAAAAGCCGGGACACATGAAGCGGGACTGCCCACAGTTCAAGGAGCGACAGCAGGGAAACGGAAACCGCCAGTAGATAGCGGGTCGCTAGCTGGTGTGGAGGTTCCCGTACCCGCCACGTCTACCAACGTAGAGGAGACGGCCTCGCAGCAGTCATCTACGGAGAACGAGGTAGACACTGTTGACCGACCAGTCGTGCTTCTAGGGAAGCTTCGCGGAGTTCCAGTCAAGATTCTCGTAGATAGCGGAGCTAGCCACTCGTTCGTTTCGTCTTCATTAGTTAGTCATCTTCATCTTGAAGCGGACACTTCAGTCAACTTCAAAGACGCTCGCATGGTAGACGGGACGCCACTTCACATAGGACCAGTCATTCGCAAGTTGCGCGTAGTGCTAGGACCGATCACAGTTAGGCGTGACTTCGACTCTGCGACGCTGGACGGTTACGATTTCATCTTCGGGAGAGATTGGCTACGGACGGTTAGTACTCAGTTCGATTGGGCTCAGGGAAGCTGCAGCGTCAAGGTAGACGGGGAGTTCCGGGAGCTGCCACAGTGGAGCGATGGGGCCACATCATCCACAGCGATCATCAATGCTGTTCGTGTGCGACAGCTGGTGAAGCGAGCGGCACGGATCTTCGCGGTTTTCCTTGAGGAGGTGGAAGCTGAGGAGGGGAAAGGAGGGAGCGCAGCAGTTAGTGAGAAGGCGACTCTTCCTGCTGAGGTGAGTGCACTGTTAGCAGAGTTCGCAGACGTCTTCCCCGACGAGTTGCCCCCAGGGTTACCTCCCAGCCGAGCAGTAGACCATCGAATAGAGTTGGAGCCGGGAAGCAGGCCAGTAGCGAAGCCGCAGTGGAGGTTGAGTCCAGCAGAGACAGAGGAGATGACGCAGCAGGTTAGGCACTTTCTCGCGCAGGGGTTCATACAGCCATCTAGATCGCCTTGGGCCGCACCGATCCTTTTCGCGCCTAAGAAAGACGGAGGGTTACGGATGTGCATAGATTACCGCGCACTGAACGCCGCCACCGTCAAGAACAGATTCCCGGTGCCGAGAGTAGAGGATCTTCTAGATGCAGTGCAGGGCGCTAGAGTATTTTCCAAGATCGACCTTCGTTCGGGTTACCACCAGATTCGCGTAGTTCCAGAGGACCAGCACAAGACGGCGTTTCGTACGAAGCAGGGGTTGTACGAGTTTAGGGTTCTACCGTTCGGACTGACCAACGCCCCAGCGACGTTCCAGACGCTTATGAACACCGTCCTCTCCGAGTTCCTAGGTTCGTTCGTTGTCGTTTACCTAGACGACATACTCATCTTTTCCAAGTCGAAAGAGGAGCACGTGCAGCACTTGCAGAGGGTCTTTGAGGTCCTACGGAGGGAGAAGCTGTACGCGAAGCAGTCGAAGTGCGAGTTCTTTCTCCCCGAGGTCGAGTTCCTAGGACACGTCGTATCCGCTAGTGGCGTTAGGACCGACCCGAAGAAGATCGCAGCAGTACAGGATTGGGTAGCACCGACCTCAGTCAAGGAGTTGCAGAGCTTTCTCGGATTCGCGAATTACTACCGCCGTTTCGTTCAGGGTTACGCTTCCATCGCTAGTCCACTCACCGACCTACTTCGGAAAGGCGTAGAGTACGTTTGGGGTCCAGCGCAGCAGCAGGCGTTCGAGCAGATGAAGCAGTCGCTCACGTCTTCACCGACACTGTCGTACCCTGATCCCACTCGCCCGTACGTTGTAGTGACCGACGCTTCAGATCAGGCCATAGGAGCAGTACTTCTTCAGGACCAGGGACGCGGGTTGCAGCCGATCGCGTACGAGTCGCGTAAGCTTAGGGGAGCGGAACTGAACTATCCGATACACGACAAGGAGGCGCTAGCGATCATCCATGCGTATAAGGTGTGGAGGTGCTACCTAGAGGGGGCAGACAGTGTTATACGCACGGACCACTGCTCGCTTCGCTTTCTCAAGTCGCAACCGCAGCTGAGTCGTCGCCAGGCTAGATGGATGGAGTTCATGGAGGGGAGCTTTCATTACAGGATAGAGTACAAGCCAGGCGTGCGCAACCCAGCAGATCCGCTCACTCGCCCTAGTTGTCAGCTCGCTAGCCTCACAGTCACTGCAGGCCATCCACTTCTCACAGCACTCTTCGAGCACGGTTACACAGTAGATCCCGACTTCACACCGCAGCCGCCCGCAGGAGCAGAGGTGCAGGGTAGTGTTTACATACGGAAGGGCACCACACGGATTTGGGTTCCAGCCTACCGCCCTCTTCGACAGCTCCTTCTCTCAGAGGCGCACGATGTAGTTAGTGCAGGTCACTTCGGAGCAGACAAGACGGCTAAGACGCTTAGTCGCACGTACTACTGGCCAGGGCTTGCAGCAGACGTAGAGGATTACATTCGCTCGTGTGACACGTGTCAGCGTACGAAGTCCTCGCGACAGCGCAAGGCAGGACTTTTGCAGCCGATTCCACCGCCCGACCGCCCTTGGCAGGTAGTTACCATGGATTTCATCATGGCATTACCGCGCACAGTTAGGGGTCACGACGCCATCTTCGTTGTAGTCGACAAGTTTTCTCGAGCAGCGCACTTCATCCCCACGCACGGCCAGGTCACAGCAGAGGAAGCCGCGACGCTGTTTGTAGATAACGTAGTTCGACTGCACGGGGTTCCCGATTCCATCATTTCCGATCGCGACCCTAGATTCACCTCGAAGTTCTGGAAGCAGCTTTTCGCACTGTTTGGGACTCGCTTAGCCATGTCGTCTGCGTACCATCCAGAGACAGACGGACAGACTGAGCGCGTGAACCAGACCTTGGAGCAGATTCTTCGTAGCATCACGATGCACGACGCAGCCGCATGGGACAAGAAGCTGAGCATGGCTGAGTTCGCCTACAACAACACGCATCATTCCGCCACAGGCATGTCACCGTTCTTTGCACTGTACGGTCAGCACCCAATTGTCCCCACCCGTGTCAATCTCACACCCACCGTCCCTCGTGCGGACAACTTCCACCAGCATCTCACCTTCATTCACGACCACGTGAGGAAGCACCTTGAGCTCGCAAATGCACGCATGGCACGCACCACCAACCGCAGTCGTCGTGAGGTGTCGTTTTCTGTTGGGGACCGTGTCCTTCTCGATAGCCGCAACCTCCGACTGCCACAGGACAGCAAGCTTCGCCCACGTTTCATTGGTCCATTCGTCATTGAGCGCGCACTTGGTCCAGTCGCATACCGCCTTCGCCTTCCCGCTCATTTCCGCATGCACCCATCATTCCACGTGTCTCTCCTTCGGCCTTACACTGATCCCAACACCACCTTCTCGGGCCGTGATCGCACTCCACTGCCGGTAGCTGTTGACACCGACGAGCCCGACTACCAGATCCAGCGCATCCTCAGGCACCGTCGCCGTCTGCAGGGAGGTGTCTCTTTCATCGACTTCTTGGTTCGTTGGCGTGGTTACGATGCAGCCGACGACAGCTGGGTTCCTTCGTCCTCGCTGTCTCCCGACAACGCTTGCCTCCGAGCGTACCTTCAGTCTGCAGGCGCCGCGGACGTCGCCTCCTTGGGAGGGGGGTAGTGTTAAGGGGGGATTTACTGTTCATTCCGAACAGTACTTTCCAAGTCACCCTTATCCTTATCTTCTCAGATTCTCTAGTGCCACGTGGCACTCTACTTTTCTTGCACTACAATTCTTGGTCCCACAATCCACTTTCCAACCTTGTTTCTTGCATGCTTTATAAACCTTGCTTGTACTTGGCATTATCAACCAATTCTCATTCAACTCTTCTTCAATTACTCAGTAACTCCTTCGCCTATTTCGCTAGTAGTTCTTTCGCCAAAGTCTTCCGCCGCGCTTCATCCTCGACTTAGTCGACCCCGCTAATTCTTTAGCAAACTTAGGCCAGCGGGCCTAACAAAAACCGTAATGCTCGCAGTGTTCAAAGAGAAGGTACAAGGGAATTTAGGACCGTTCACGCTAAAACTACGACTTTCCGTGATGTATCAGTACTGCCCTCAGTGTTCAGCCAACACAACTGTATCTGTCCACAACAACCATTCAATCTTGGCTGCTAACTGTTGCATCACGCGAAAAATCGGAAGTCTCGTAGGCGTTGCCAGCGCGAAAAATCGGAAGCCAACAATGCTGCAACACTGTTTGTTTTCATGCCCTAGACCTGTGGGTATTTGTTCAGCATACGGCAGCTGCATCTCTTGACAGCTCGGCATAGACGCCACACACTCAACCTCACTTATCATGGGCATGTTAAGCATAACACAGCTCTACATCTCTCTAACAATATATAACATTATAGCATGAACCAGGAGTTGGATGTGTTACCCTTTTTGTTAAAAATATACCTATGCTGTATATTATGACATGGTGTTAGGATGAGACACCAGCCTCACTACACTCTCAACTCATCACAGTAAGTTAGCGTAGAGTTTTATCAGGCCTTGCGCTCCCCCCAAACGTGAAACTACATACAATACCGCCTGCTCTTGCACATTTTGCAAAATCACGAAGCTTACACTGCTACAATATATCTGGTCATAGGGATGAGGCACTACCGTACATGCCTTACACATACCTACTAGTAACATAACAAGCAAACGTTAAACCAAGACCCATAAGGAGCCCCTTTTCAAAAGAAAGCTCCCCAGGTGTTGAGAATCAAGACCTAAACCCTGCTCCAACCTAACACTACAGGATGAATCAAACATGTTTGATTCCCAACAGATACTCAGTGACCGTGATCCACCTCGCTGCAAGGTGGACCCCAGCTATGGCAGTCCCTTCTTCCTCCAGGGTGCGGAGCAGACCTGCGCAATATTACATCATGCAAGAAAAGTTAAGCAATATTACATCATCCAGATTCCTTTCCATTGGTGTGGAACATTGAATCTAACAGAACACATAAGCTTACCACGCTGCATCAGACCAAGCGTCTGTACATGGCCGCACACCTCACCAACGTCGCCAGCATCCGTAGTGGCTTGGGCAGCGTTGGCATGCGCGTCCACGGGTGCAGGCTGGTTGTCTCCGCCTTTTTCCCCAGGATCTGGTCCCATGGTAGCTTCAGCAGCTCCGATGCGGGCAGGTGTGAGTGGTGGCGGGGCAGACTTCGGCCCTGAATTAACCTGAGCTCCTCCCGCCAACGGTGCAGTTGCTGGTGGCGGGGCAAACTTCGGCCCAGCGGTAGCCTGAGCTACTCCCGCCAACGGTGCAGCTGCTGGTGGCGGGGCAGACTTCGGCCCAGCGGTAGCCTGAGCTCCTCCCGCCAACGGTGCAGCTGCTGGTGGCGGGGCAGACTTCGGCCCAGCGGTAGCCTGAGCTCCTCCCGCCAACGGTGCAGCTGCTGGTGGAGGGGCAGACTTCGGCCCAGCGGTAGCCTGAGCTACTCCTGCCAACGGTGCAGCTGCTGGTGGCGGCGCAGACTTCGGCCCAGCGGTAGCCTGAGCTCCTCCCTCCAACGGTGCAGCTGCTGGTGGCGGGGCAGACTTCGGCCCAGCGGTAGCTTCGGCATCGCGCCCTGCGGCTAGAGGTGACGGGCCTGGATCCTGCTTAGACGGCGCTGAAGTCGCATCAGCATCTACCAATGGATCCGCAGCAACTGGTGACGGTGCGTGCGTCGGATCCTTCTGCTCCTCGTTCTTCATGTATTCTTCAAGAAGCATCCTTTCATGATCTTCTTGGAACAGCGCCTGAGTGTCTATTCCATAACCACCGCCCCTGTTGATCCTTCTCATAAAATCCAAGAACGTCTCCTCGCCCCGCGCCTCACACCCTCCGGCCACGGTATGCAGCGCGTTGACCGGCTGCGCATGTAGAGTGACGTCGTCAGAGTCTTCTTGCGACTCCATCGGCGGGGGACTATACTGGGCGGGTGAGATCTGTCGAGAGAATTAGGCAAAAGAGGACTGAACTAGCAAGAATGGGGATACAAATAGCAAACCCTAGAAGGGTTGTACTCGCTACAGAGCACCCCACTACAGGCTAGAGCATAATATTCTGACACACCCCCATAGCCAAAGTGGGGTGTAATCAGCAGAGCAAACAAAGCAGTACAAGCTCAGGGTGGATCACGATGTCACCACACATTCTGAGCACAAGCAAGAAGCAATAGTTTAAGGTTCACAATTATGAGCAAAGCTAGAGGCAGTCACAAAAGGGGCAAGTGAGGAGGAGGAGGGCTGGCGAGAGGAGAGTAGATAGGAGGCGACGACTGAAGCTGCAGACACACGGGCAACAGACGGCTCTGGTGCGACAACGTGGCTACCGGGAATGAGTGCCCCGGAGTACAGGAGTAACAGGCTCCGCGGCTAATATGCACGGCAGGAGCAACGGACCCACAGGCGACGGCGCAACCGGCTCTCTGAGCTACCGGTGGCTAATCGACCCCCGGAATACAGGCGCTGCGGACGACACGACGGCGACCTCCGCTCAACCTCCTCCAACTGTCCCACACCCCTCGACACACACCCCCTGCTGAACCCCTAGCTCCACTCCCACGGCACCCCCCTTTAAACCCTAACCCTCGGCTCCCACACATCCACCCCCCTCAGCGGCAGCTGCAGCAGTGGGAGACGGAGGAGGAGGAGGAGCAGGGGACGGCGCACACACACGGCACCCCCATAGCTGCCACCCCCACACTCCTCACCCCCAAACCCTAAAAACGGGCGGAACGGGGGAAGGAGCGCGGGGGACGGCGAGGGGGACGGCGCGCGGCCCCCAGGGCGCCACCACGGGGCAGCGAGGGGCCGCGCGCGGCTCCCCAGGGCGGCGCGACGGGAAATCGGGGCCGCGGGGGGTCGCGCGCGGCTCCTTAGGGCGGCGCGACGGGAAATCGGGGGGGGGGGGGGGGGGGGGGGGGGGGGGGGGGGGGGTGGGGGGGGGGGGGCGGGCGACGGGATCGCGGGGCCGCGGGCGACGGGATCGGGGGGCCGCGGGCGACGGGATCGGGGGGCCGCGGGCGACGGGATCGCGGGGCCGCGGGCGACGGGATCGGGGGGCCGCGGGCGACGGGATCGGGGGGCCGCGGGCGACGGGATCGCGGGGCCGCGGGCGACGGGATCGCAGGGCCGCGGGCGACGGGATCGGGGGGGGGGGGGGGGGGGGGGGGGGGGGGGGGGGGGGGGGGGGGGGGGCGCGTGCGACGGAATCGAGGGGCCGCGGGCGTCCCCCACGGTAGGAAACCGCCGCGCGCCTCGGGGCGCACGGCGGGGAGAAAACCGCCGCACGCCCCGAGCGCGCGGCGGGATGAAAAATCCGTCGCACGCCACGGGGCGTGCGACACAAAGAGTAGTAGGAGCAGCGGAAGCAGGTGGTGGGGCCCACCCACAGGATCGACCCATCTGGATCGTCCTGCTCTGATAGCATGTCGAGAGAATTAGGCAAAAGAGGACTGAACTAGCAAGAATGGGGATACAAATAGCAAACCCTAGAAGGGTTGTACTCGCTACAGAGCACCCCACTACAGGCTAGAGCATAATATTCTGACAAGATCTTCCGAGTACGGAAGTAATCTGTATTTTTCCTCTTCATCGGGCCTTCTCTCAAACACGAACTCAAACACAAGCTGAAGACGAAGGAGTATGACACATTTCTCAAAAGGCTTGCACTTTAAGTGACGCGTGTTATATGCGAGGCAGGTACTGGCAGCGTCGGCCACTGAACACCTCATGGTCAGAAAGACCCTATGTTGCTCCAGTTTTCGGCGTAGCGCTTCCGGGCGATGCGTGCGAACAAGGCGCACCGATCGCTTGTAGTAACCGAGACGTGCGTGAAAAGAGGAGCAGCTTTATAAGTGCGGTGTCATCAAGATTCGTGCTGCCATTGCAAGTTCCTAGTACGTGTTGAGGTGTGGGGCTAACGAATGGACCGCCCGAAGCACCTAATAGCGGTGGTAACTGCGGGCCGCGCTGCAGCCACCACGAGTTGCCGAGTGTGCAATGTTCTGAGCTGGCAACATTAGGGTTAGGTCACCCGTTACCTACTCGTTTCACACATGCGGAACGGCGTCTCGGGGTTGGCGAAACTGGGTGTACTGTACGAACCATCCCGGTAAGAGTTTGGGTTGTTCCCCTATGGCGGGGTTTCAATAACTCATGGTCATTTTCACAAGCACACATTTTTGACAGTATAGGTATTCATTCTTTCACCCCTGCTTCTACGCTAGTGATCTATAAAGGGTATAGATTTCAGGATTCAAATCCAAGTTCCAGCATCTCGTCTTTCCTTATACGCTCTCATGCACTAAGCCGTGCGTAACCCTAACATAATCAGCCGCGTCTGGCGTGACCATCCTGCTCCCGATGCTGCGCGTTTTCCCTCCCCTCCTTTGTAGAGCTGCCTCGATTCACTGTTGGGGGGCCTCGACGATGACACCAACCACGGTCACGTCTGCCATTTGGTTAGGATCCCACCACCCTGTACCATATCGCAATCTCGTCACTGAGTTTGTCGCTTTTAGAACACACTTATGCGCGCCATTTACATCTGGTAGTCGAACCTCCTCCTATTCAGCTGTCGCTTAGATGGATTGCGCGGAGACCTGTTTCTGTAGCGTCTGCGGCAAATGCTGCGCAAATGCACAGGTGCTGGGCAGGCACCTAGGTGGAAACTCACCCTGCGCGCCATGGCGAGGACGGCGATCACGGCGAGGAGCACCCGACACTTCGACTCACGGAGGTGTCGGGGTCGTGTATGCCGTCCCTGCTCCTACCTACAGGCGCAGGGTCAGACGTAGGGTGGCAGCTGCTGATAACAACACGTCGGCTAGCCCGCAATCGCACCATCCAGAGTCCAATCGCGATGCTGAGATGCCATCACCAGTGTCGGGTGGCGATGGGGAGACGGGCGCTCGAGAGGATATGCCCTCAACCTCCACATCCTCAGAGCCCGTGGAGGAGGGACCGTCGGTACCCCTGCACCGCCTCATGACTGCGGCGAGGGCACATCTGATCCATCATCTCCCAATGTGAAGATTACCCCAGCGCTTCTCAAGTTGCTGCAGCTCGTGGACGGCGTGAATGGAGGTGACGGACTATCGAAGATGAATACCAACCGTCTACTGCAACTACTATTGCATCCAGAATTAGCTAAGAATCTCGTCGACGCAAACATTTCCAACTCGCGGGATCTTGAAAGGCTCCATCTCGAGTACCTGGCAAGCTCAGGGCGCGGCTACATGACAACCACCATCGTGGTCGAGGGGTGGCCCGATCAGGTCATGCTGCACCGAAATCCACTTCACGTAAGTCGTTACTCTGTCAACCAATGTCTCTAACCACTGCGGTCACGTCCCCCTTCCCTGCTATCTCACTCGCTGCCATTTCCGCCTTCCATGCTCTCTCCACCGCTCTCACGTGTCGCCCTTCCCAGCTCTCTCCCATCGCTGCAATCTCCCCCTTCCCTAGTCTCTTCCCTTCATCAGTAGGAAGTTTCCCAAATCTCTCCCCTTCTGCCATCTCTCCCTTCCCTACTCTCTTCCATGCATCCGTGTCTGATTTCCCTTCCCTTTGATCTCCCCTGCTACCATCTCTCTCCTCCCTGCTCTCTTCCATGCATCAGTGGCTGGTTTCCCTCTACTGAAATCTCCCCTGCTGCCATCCCTCCCTTCCCAACTCTCTTCCATGCATCCGTGAATTGTTTCCCTCCACTGAAATCTCCCCTGCTTCCATCTCACCCTTCATTGCTCTCTTCCGAGCTCTATCCGTGGCTAGTTTCCGTACACTCACCCCCCCTGCCATGTATCCCTTCCCGGCTCAACACGCTGCTGCCGTGTCTGAGCACTACATACTCCCTCTCCTGTCGTCTCCCTCGACACTGCTACCGTGTCTGCACTACGTACTCCCTTGTCTGTTGTCTTCCTCAACTTGCATCTCCCCTACTGCCATCTCTCCCTTCCCTACTCTCTTCCATGCATCCCTGTCTGGTTTCCCTCCACAGAAATCTCCCCTGCCGCCATCTCTCCCTTCGCTGCTCTCTTCCATGCATCCGTGTCCCGTCCCCCACATTTATGAGCTTGACGATAGTGTCTCCCACCGTCCATGCATCCGTGTCTGGTTTCCCTCTACTGAAATCTCCCCTGCTGCCATCTCTACCTTTTTGGCTCTCTTCCCAGCTCTATCCTTGGCTGGTTTCCGTACACTCACCCCCACTGCCATGTATCCCTTCCCGGCTCAACACGCTGCTGCCGTGTCTGAGCACTTCATACTCACTCTCCTGCTGTCTCCCTCCACTGAAATCTCCCATGCTGCCATCTCTCCCTTCCCTTTTCTGCTCTCTCCCCCGCTTTCCAAGTCATGCATCTATGTTTGTTTGTCGCTGCGTCCCTGTTTCCATGTGGCACTGCCGTGAGACCGTGTCGCCTTGCTTCCCTACTACTATAACCCACTTATCTGCTCCCTGGTCCGATGTACTGGCTCTCATGTCTCACTTCATGGCTCACATGTCTCACATAAGTGATAACGCCTCACCACACTCACAACTGCCATGTCTCGCGTATGTGCCCCAATGTCTAGCTTCTACGTTAATATCGCTTAGCTACACCGTCGTGCTCCCGGCTCATACACGTCAGTTTTTTTGAATCGCTTCCCATCACACGTGCCACACTGCCGTAATACCATGTACTCGTGCCATTTCACTCACGTCGTAATCACCGTTACCGGTGTCCGACTTCTCCGGACACAATGTCTGACCTGTACCCGTGTTTTCTGGCCATGTTCACATATCCCCCTGCACTTGTCTCATGCCACGTCTCCCCATTAGTTGCCTTGCAGCCTGCAATTACCTCGTCGATTGGCCGTGTAATCTATGGCACCTGGCTGCCCCAATGCTGCGTTTCTCATCCTTGCTATGCATTTTGTGTGCTATACGCTTGCATATTTTCAACTTTCTTTAGGCTTTGGCAGACATGTGGTGTGCCAAACAAAACGCACGTGGCTTCCGCTTCAGGCCAAGGAAGGAGCGTGACCCAACAAGTCGACAGCGTGCATACACCACGGCAGAGACAGGGACATGGTGGCATGAGGCTCAGGTACATTGCTTCGTTGTGTGTTTTGTCAATGGCGGCGTTCGTAGTTCCTTGTTCCATGCAGACGCTGGTCCTTCTCAGATTTGATCACTATATCCAAATCCATGTGTATACATGGATTTCACATTGTAACCCAGGGATGCTTTCAACACAACATTTGCTCGCAGGAAATGGTTGGCCCTGACGCTGTGATAGCGGTGCTCATCTTCTACAGCGACGTCACGCACCTCAGCAGTAATGGCAAAAAGCAGGCCCATCCAGTTATGATGACCCTTGGCAACATCCCATTCCCCTTGCGGTGGGGTCCGGCAGGGCACTCATTGCTAGCACTACTCCCTATACCTCCCAAGGGCATGCCAAATGACTTGAAGGTCGAGCTCTTCAACGTTTGCGTGGCAAAGTTGATGGAACCGCTGGTTCAACTGAAAGAAAGGTAAGATGAGATGACTTTTGCAGTCATTGGTGCGTACATATGTGCAGTCTGTCGGTAGGTCGCTGCCCCCATGACATGTGGGTACTGTCTAGTCTCAGGCCGGTCTCGTGTATTTTGGTGGGTCATTTGATGTGCAGGGGTGTACTCCTGAAGGATGCGGACGGGGTCGAGCACAAGGTGATACCGTTGATGCTCGGGTGGGCATGTGACTACCCAGAGTCGGGCAAATTGACCGGCACACTTTCCGGCCAGCGCTGCATGAAGCCATGCAGCATTTGCTACGTGGATAGGGTAATGCAATTCACGGTAATTCAGAGCGTTGGTGATATGGCGCACGCACGCTGCTGCCGCATGAGTAGCAACAAATCCACATGCACAACCCCCCCTCTCCCTCTGCCCCATCGTCCGTCTGACACCCAGGGGTGTAGTATGAGGCGAACGGGTTCCTTTTCAAAGCGCCAAGGCGCCAGCGATGCACGTGCTGCCCGCTGCCTATAGCAACCTGTAATCCTCTTCAACTACGTACTTACCATCCTCAACCCTGCCACCCTATGCCACACAGGTGTCGAGCAGGGTGGAAACGGGGTCCTGTTCAGAGCGTGTGCGCCGCTTGTCATCCCACCAGCCCTTAGCATCTTCATAGTCAGATCCCCACTCCCCTTAATACCTCCTCCCCTTCGTCCCACTGCCCTCTAAGTGGGGGAGCAGGGGGTAAATGGGTTCCATCTCATAGAGCCTCCTACTCTCCCAATGGCAGGTCTCAATCCGCTCCTTTGTACCATGAGTGACCTATCGGCTATTGGCCGAAATGTGGCCGAACTCTTGTCTGTACGTTTTTTCATATCGTGGCAGGACAATCTCTCTTCAGTCACCATGGAACACATTGTACGCACTCCAGAACAGCAACAGTGGATGCTGTCGCAGGTGGAGGGGGAGACATCTGATGATGACAGCATTCTGTCGAAGTACTCAACGTTCGACGTTGAGGTGAGCTCTACCGGGGCTCTACAGGTTGGCGCGATGTCAACAGGTTCGGTTGCATAGTTTTTTTGGTTTCCACCACTTCTTCAGTGGTTCCGTATGGTGTTGGTTGTCAGCGATTTGGGATTCTTGCACCCCTGTAACTTGTTTTGACCATGTACTGTTGCATGTTTACGCGTGGTCACTTTGGTGTACATCCACTGTACCCTATACTTCTTCATGGCGTGTTTGGCAGTGCGCACTGTGGCAATGGGCTATAAATGGCCAACCATGGGCGAACCCCTATCTAGCAGTTATGCCGGATATCATGCACATGGCGGATTTGGGAATTCTGGACCACATTATCAAGTGCATTCGCAAAGCAGTGCCGAGGGCGGTGAAGAAGCTAGATAAGTACGTTGTTGGGCAATGGGCAGGGGATCTTGCCATGGCAGGATGCATCTTGCAACCAGCACGCACTCGGTTTCGACTCTTAGCGTGGCCACGGCTTGTCATCCAATATGGCGACCACTTATTCAACCCCCCACGACAGGAGGCTTAAAACGGTCCAAGAAGCAACACGCATCAGCTCGATGCGATTTCCGGAGAAGGAATACTTTGAAAGCACAGCAACGGTTCCAGCCTTCCTACACAGGACGGTCATGCAGGTAAGGTGGTGGGGTAGCCGTGTTTTTTTAGTTTGCAAACCGGCTTCGACTTGCATGCCCCATTATTCCCTCCGTTATGCTCTGTCTACATGTTTCTTTCCCATATTGCCACCTCTCTATTGACATTTCAACCTTTCTACCCCCCACTCGTTGAACCAAAGTACTCCCCCACATGTGTCAGTAAACTTTTAGGCCATGAGGCCTGGCCCCGTCCCCCACATTAATGAGCTTGACGAGAGTGTCTCCCACCGGGGTCCCATTGTGGTTACATCTCACCACCCTTCCCTTACTCTTGCACGTTCGCCATGGTGCGGTGGCACCCCTACTTACATCAACGATGCCTGCCTCTACTTTCACCGACCCATGTCTTATCGCCCCAGCATCCCACTAATGGCTCTTCCCCAACTGTCCCTCCCCTAACCCATAAGGTGCTTGCGCAGGCCTATAGGTCTCTTTTCTCCCACCCCTGTATTCCTCCCGCAACATCCAACATCTCTCCCTTTCTCACAACCCATGGCATGGCAATGTGCTTGGACAGGCCTATGAGTCCCACAGCCCTTACCCAGATCCATTCCACTTCCGCATCGTGCAGGTGTTAATCTTCTTAGTGGCTGATATTTTAAGTGCGGAACAACTCGAGGCGATACGTGCTTACCTTGATTGGTATAGCTGCTGCAACAGCCCCCTACACACCGAGGGCAGCCTACGAGAGCTAGAGCGGAAAGCGGGCAGGTACGACACTGCCATCACCAAAGATTAATTGCATAAGCGTGTTAGCGGCAGAATGAGGGGGTGTTGGGGTACGTCTTCCAGGATTTGGATTAATGGCATGTCCCTTTTCATTCTCCCCATATTGACACAGGCTCGTGAAGCTGTTGGTGAAAGCATTTCCCAAACAGAAGTCAGAATGGAACCTGATCAAAACCCACCTGATGGTGCATTTTGTTTCCTCTATTAGAAGGGCAGGTTATGTGCAAGAGTATAGCACGAACCTGTTTGAGCACTTGCATAGCGTTCTTTTGAAGCAGATTTACCGTCGCACGAACAAAAGAAACGCCGACGTACAAATCATGAAGCGCCACGAACAGCGTCTCGATTTGTGGGAGGTCGAGGAATCGGACCATGGCCGCGAAACCGCCATGGCAACGGTATGCACGATCATATGCTTTCGCGAGCTTCGCCACCCATTGTGAGCAGGGGTCAATCATAAGCTCCTATTTCCTACCTACAGGCGATTGAAGAAGGCATCCGTGTGATGACCAAGGAGTCACATTTCTTTCCAGTAGAACCAACAGGGGCAACCGAGTCACCCAACGATTTCGTGAGAGGGTGGAGCGAGCAGCACCCCGAGGCACATGCCGCATTCAAAGCGGCACTAGCACGTGCCGGCCTGACGCCAACCCAGGTTCGGGTAAGGATCTCATGTTGCCGGCTCACTGCATCAACCCATGCGTGTTTGGTTTGCTCTGAGCCCTTTACTAGTAGGAGATTGTGACCATATGCTTCCGTCAATTACTCCGCATGCAGAGGGTGTTCGTAACCATGCAGACTTCGTAGCACACACGCTAGGGGCGTCTTCTGCTCACTAATCTCTCCATACCCTATTTCAAACATCCCGCACCTCCCTTCCTGCGGGTAAGCCCTGCAGCGTTCCCTTCCTCCCTCCCTCAATGCGTGCCTGACACTCTAGCTCTCTCCCTGTGATGGCCAGACGTCTCCAAGTGACAGTACTCGCTCCTCAGTTTCAACATCTCATACCCTGCATTCCCCCCCCCCCCCCCCCCCCCCCCCCCCCCCCCCCCCCCCCGTTACTTCCCTATATCTCTCTGCCATCGGGGTGCGCTGCATGGGATGGGGTCTTCAGCATATACTTTTTGTTTGCAGCTGATCCACGAGCTCCATCCCTCCCACGGGAGAAGGTACTCCTCACCCCCTGCCACCTTCCCCCTTCCCACTCAACTCCCTATGCCCTCTAGGCGCGGAACATGGGGCAAGGGGGCCTTTGTGTATGGTTGCAGCTGACTCACGAGCTCCTTCCCTCCCATGGGAGCATGCACTCCTCACACCCTGCCACCTTCCCCATTCCTACTCATCTCCCGCTGCCCTCCAGGCGCATGCCGTGGGGCAAGGGGGCCTTCATGCGTGCACGCTGCTGAGCCTCCGCTGGCTCCTTCCCTCCCACGGGAGCATGCACAGCTCATGTCCTGCCACCTTCCCCCTTCCCACTCATCTCTCTCTGCCCTCCAGGCGCTGAACATGGGGCAAGGGGGCCTTTGAGGGTTGTTTGCGGCTGACTCACGAGCCCCTTCCCTCCCATGGGAGAATGTACTCCTTACCCCCTGCCACCGTTGACCTTCCCACTCAACTCCCTCTGCCCTCCAGGCGCTGAACATGGGGCCAAGGGGCCTTTTTGTGTGTTCGCCGCTGACTCACGCGCTCCTTCCCTCCCACGGGAGCGTGTGCTCATCACACCATGCCACCTTCCTTCTGCCGTCATCATCTCCCTCTGCCTTCCAGGCGATGAGCATGGGGCAAGGAGGCCTTTGTGTGCGTTCGCCGCTGACTCACGAGATCCTTTCAGCTCGTTGGAGCATGTACTCCTCACACACGAAACCATTCCCGCTTCCTCCCCACCCCTGCTATGCCACCCGGGTGCTATACACAACTCCTTTGGGGCGCTTTTTTAGGTTTACCTCTGCCTCACGAGCTCCCCCATGCACACGTGAGCATGTGTACTCACTCTACCGCCTTCCCCCTTCCTCCCTACATCCCTCTGCCACACGGGTGCTAAACAAGGGGGATCGCAGCCCTTTTTTTACGTTAACAACTGCCTCACAAGGTCCTTCCCCGCCCACGGGGGCATGTACTCCTCACACACCGCCACCTTTTCCCCCCAACCTAACAAGCTGCCACCTTTCCCTCCCAACCTATCTCCCCCAGCCCGGTAGGCGCTAGACATGGGGCATTGAGGGTTTCTTTCAAATCATCCTCTGCCCCAAGAGCCCCCACCAGCTCACTGGAGCATGAGCTCCCCTCACTCTGCCGCCCACACCCCTCGCCACTTCCCTCAGCAATCATGGGGTGGACCATGGAAGAAAAGGCGTTTGCATTCCACCTATGTCGCACGAGCAACCACTAGCATCCAGTGCAGCCATAAATCATCACGGCCTTACCCCTTCATTACTCCGCCGTATCCCCGTCTTGCCAACAGGTGTTCCTGCTATGGGTTTCGCCACCCTAAACCCTGCTACCAGACCAATCTCCCTTCCTCCCCATATCACCGTAAACCGTGGGATCGTCCCCTCCTCCCAAACATGTTGCTCCTTCCCGCCTCCCTCCTTATCTCCTACCCCCAGGTGTGGATCATCGGGCAGGCACTAGCCTCCAAGACCGTCGTGGCTGGTTTGGCGCTTGGTGTCTGCGGGTGCTGCCTTCATAACACAAACCCTAATTGCTGGGGTTGGGATAGAAGCACTCACATTTGCCGTCTGTGCCATTGTGATTTTGGCTTTGCAGGCGCACACGACGATGGCAATTCCGGCGGCAGAGGGAGAACATTTCTCACGTGTCGCTCATTTTGTGAGAGCAGCCCCTGATTCATATTCAAGACCCTGGTTCTCAGATGTGGCTGTCATGGGGACCGCGCGAGATGGGAGCAACACTGAATGGTATGGAAAGCTTCTGCTTTTGTTCCATACCATGGTCGGGGGCTGCAAGAAGGAGTTGGCATATGTCAAGTACTGGACCAAGACGGGCGAGGATGCGAAAACCGGTTGCTCCCGGCTTGGTTGGACTCCCGGACGATCACTTTATTCTGTGATCGACGCCGGCTCAATTTACAGGGAGGTGCACGTTATCAAGGCGTTCCATAGCGACTCTGCATATTTGCTCAACAAGTATCAACTGAGGGGATAAATCTACAGTTGCATTGTAAGTAGTCTATAACCTTGGGGGGCTTCCACGGACAACAGTAGCATGTAGACGCTTAAATGCTGCAAGGAGATCCATGCAAGGTTGCCGTAGTTGTTTACCCTTTGAGTACGATTTCAGCCAGCACTGCCAGCTGAGTTAAGCTTCCAATTATAAGTAATAATGATATTGATGAAAGCTAAATGTGTTACTAAAACTATGGTCAAGCTAAACCAATGTTAGACCCTTAAAGCTCAAGGCCCAAATTGTTCAACCTTACTAAGGTTGCCCTTTGGGTGGTGGGAGAGGAAGGTTGACTTTTTTTAAGATGAGCTGTTCAGTTTCGCCCAGCTTCGCGCTACACCCTCAGGGTTTTCGCTGACTCAACAAACCCCAGGGAGCAACTCAGTTTTGGTTCTCGAGTCCCAAATTGCACTCGCAATATTCTTGGTGTTTCCTTCTTTCCTATTCGACCAAAAACTGTTGGCAAATCAAATTTCATCGCACCCCTCGTAACCACAATTCGCAACCAAACACGACTCAAAACACGACTCGCATCAACTTTAGTAATCTTGCCTCGCGCGCTCTGCAATTTGGGCCTTGAGCTTTAAGGGTCCAATCTCGGACTACCCTGTAGAGTGGTGTCACTTCGGTCAATTCATTGACCAGAAATTGCCCTGAAACAAAGCCGCGATTTCTGAAATGTCGCGGCTCGACGAATTTGGACTTCGACTGGACGCGATTTGGTTGCACCCGCCAATTTCTGGCCAATTTGGCACGAATCGCGTCGAACCCCTCTGAAACAAAATTTGTTGGCCCCAAACTCCCTCGAAGCCCCACGAGGGTTGTTTGTGATGTTCGGAGAGGCTTGTGAATCGTTGATTGCAGCGGTGACGGCGTTTAGGGCGCATCACCTCGGGGCTGGAAGGGCCAAATCCGAACATACGTAACGAATTCACTGTGCGAACAGTTTCCTGACAAGATCTCAACACAAATTTGAACACCCTGGTGGATGTGACAGCTCGTGACTAGAGGTGACAGCCTGTTCGAACATGCGACGTCGCCAAGTGTTGGACGACGTCGCGAAACGTCGCAAGAAAAAAATTCAGTCGTCTGCCATTCCAGTTTGACCCATTTGTCGCCCATCCAGTCAAAATGTCTCTTCGTGCTCTTTTACTACTGCTCACCTTGTTGTTTCCCAGCAACAATGTCATTTTCGATGCACTTTCTCCTGCCCGGCGACACTTGCAATGGTCGCAAACATTCGTATGCGACCCGAAGCCTGCTGACCAATCAAATCAGTCGTCCGTGCGGAATCCCTGTCACCGAGCCCAACTTGTTCGAACGCGCGAAATGAAGAGCTTCGTGCCCCATGTGACAGCTGTGTTCTGATTCGCGAAATTTCCTACTTGCGACGTCGCGATTACCCAAACGATGAGTGACGAAGTAAGTAACATTTCGCCTGTTCGAACGAGCGTGCTGTTCGAACTGAGAGGTGAAGCGCCCTTAGCGAATTCTCGAGATTGTCGAGCGCCATGGATATCTGGAGGGCGAGCAAGGGAGGGAGGGAAGGATCGAGGGAATGAGGGGTTCGTCTGTTGAGAAATCAAGAGCGGATAGTTGAACAGGAGGGAGGGAGATGGTAGGCTACGGAGGAAGAGCGGATGCAGTTGTTCCCGTCATGCTAGTTACTAGGGGTTTATCGCGGCAGACTGGAATTGATATTTTGGATGATTTCCGACATACTGTCCAATGCATTTTTTTTACCTGCTGAACGCAGTCAACCGCCGCCGCGTTCGTCAGTGAACTTTCGTCCGCGTTTTCCGCCTTCAGCTGCGCCACGTGTTTCATCGTCGCCTGCGTGCGCTCCATTGCGCGCCGAATAAGCGCCCGCTGCATGCCGCGAGGAGTGGGCGGAGCGGAATCCGCGCGCAAAGAGCGCCGCCTTCCGCGGAGCACAGTGCAGAGTGTTCGGGAAGGAGAGCGCATGCGTCGGGCAGCGGAACATTGAGAATACGGGCAGCAGCTTGACCAATTAGAGCAATTTCGAACGCCATTATGAGAAGGACAGACCTGCACGTTGCCGAGCCCATGATGGAATTTCTCATCTCCCGTAAAGACTCACTTTTGCTCCTCCCAGTCGCGCGCCCTAGATGAAATCCCAAAACCTGAAACGAACAGCAGCGGACTAGTCCAGGAGCTGGAATTGAGCTAGTGAATGAGGAACGGGGGACTGGTGGCTTGATTGATTCGTGGGGAGAACGATATGAATCAATTTTTACGCGTTTCTCATTTCCCCGCACATGCGGCTCGAGCGAGATGGTGGATTATTTGCGCGGTACGATAAGCGGATCAAGTCACGGATGTGGATTATTAGCGCGGCTCGGGCAGGCTGGCTTATTGAAAACAGATGCCAACCGACGTATCATCCAACGATTCTCCGCATCTCACGCCTGTGCGCAAATAACGCAGTGCTATAATTCAAGCGCGATTGCTCCAATAATACGTCTCTTGCAGTAATAAGTTTTATTACTTCTACTGTATACTTTTCTTATATACTCGAAGAGAAGTCATAGCATCGAATACGTAGTCCAGTAACATATAATCAATCTTTTTAGCATAAATAATTATAAACAGATAAAAAATTCAATATTAAATGTTATAACTATCTGTTATATGTAAATCTCATGAATAAACAAAGCAGTACCTATCTAGCGACAAATGGACCGCCTCTGCAGACATTGTTGCTAGACTGATACTGCTAATATGGAGTATCTTGCACTAATATTAGCCACCTCGTTGGGGCTGCTGTTACGATGCTCTGGGGCTTCGCTATTAGCACACTCATTAAGTGCGTCCCTGACGCGACATCTCCTTTTTTCCCGGCAAACACTCTCCTGTTATTTCCTTCCTTCCCGCGCATCGCTTTTCTCTTCCCGATCGACTCCATCGCTCTCGTTGCGTCTCCTCGTCCTGCGTCCTTTCCGTTCCCGTTCCTCCTCCCTTTCCTCTGCTCCCATTGCTCTCCTTCTCCCTGCCTTCTCCCTCGCCCCTTCCCCTTTTTCCTTCATAATCTCCATCTCCCACGCGTGAGGGTGGCGAGATGGCGCTTGCCGGATTCGCCTTTGAGGTTTTCGGCAAGGTAACGGGAATGCGGTTTATCACCAAATTCCTCGTTTTTGTTTATATCCGTTTCTGTGTAGAACGACGCGTGTGCCTGTTTCGAGGCGCTCCAAAGGTTCGAAGTTACTTTTTTTTTGGGGGGGGGTGGGGGGGGGTTCGATTGGTTTCTGTGTTGAACGGCGAGTGCGCCTGTCACGCCTTGGCCAACACTCACATTCGTGCAAGTGTGCACGTTAAGAGTTCCTCCATTACGTCGCTTTCTGTCAGGTGCAAGGAGTGTCGTTTCGGTATTACACGAGCCACAAGGCGACCGCGCTGGGGCTGGTGGGGTGGTGCCGAAACACAGACATGGGGACAGTGGAGGGGGAGATTCAGGGGCGCAAGGAGAACGTGCAGGAGATGTGAGTGTAATGAGGTGGTTTAGGCTTGAGATGTGAGTGTAACGAAGGGGTGCAGTGGGGGCAAAGAGAAGGGGTACATGTGATGTGAGCAGTGAAGCAGCACATACGATATGAGCCGTGCATGGGAAGATGCGGGGAGGCCGTGCAGCAATGTGAGGGCTTGTCGTCTTCTCTCTTGCTTCGAATGAGTTCATTTGAAGCTCCATGTCACATGATTTTCTCCTTCCTCTCCCATCTCAATTTGGAGATGTTTATTTTCTCCTTCCTCTCCCATCCTTCCTCTCCCATCTCCACCCCCCATCTCTCTCCCCCTTCTTCCCCCGCCACCCCTCCTCCTTCCCTCCCCTCTCCTCTCTTCTCCCGCCTCCCCCACCTCCTCTTTCCCTCTCTGTTTTGCATTGGGCTGCAGGAAAGTATGGTTATGCACCACTGGCTCTCCTCATTCCCGCATTGAGCGATGCGCTTTTAAGAATGAGGTGGACGATCTTCAAGAGTTGTCTTTCAAGTCATTCCGCGTACGCCACTAAGCCTATTGACAATCCTTAGATACTGAGTACGGTAAGATACGGTACTGTAGTAGAGAAGATGTGGTGAGGTTTGTAAAGTAGAATGTAATGGAGGGATGTTACGGGGCTTCGTAGATTAGTACTGGTATGTGATATTTAATGTTTATGGTCATTGGGTATCAGTGAGCAAACCCTTGGCGATAATAAGAATGCACCTTGACACAAAAAATCTTCTCTTGCATCATAAATGATACATGGTACTAAAAAATATGGCCAGCTACAGTATGGTTACCACAAGAACCGTTGCAAGCCCTCATGCCCCTCCCACGTGAACGGGCGGAATAGAAAGAGTCCCATAGTGGCGATATCTACAGCAGCAAATGCACCGACAACCAGACCACAAGCAACCCTCTTTTCCAGGCGGTTACGAGGTAGAGGGAGGTGCAGCAGTAGGAGCAGGAAGGGAGGGATGAAGTAGCGGAATTCGAGGAGTGGGGATGGGACGAGCACTGCTCCTGTGGCAGCTGAGAAAAAGAAGAGGCCGAGAGGGGTCATGGCACGGCCTGTAGGGAGGGGTGAGTGGTAGAGGGAGGTGCAGCAGTAAGAGCAGGAAGGGAGGGATGAAGTAGCAGAATTCGAGGAGTGGGGATGGGATGAGAACTGCTGCTGTTGCAGCTGAGAAAAAGAAGAGGCCTAGAGGGGTAATGGCACGGCCTGTGGAGGAGTTTGGAGGAAGATGAAAGGGAGGGATGATGAAATGGGAAAAAGCCCGACTTGAGCATGGGAGAAGTTGCGCTGGTGCTACAATCAGGTACATACGTATGTAAGGTACGAGTGAGTTATTATTGAGATCTCTCTTTTGAATATCACTTTTGAGAATTCTCTTTGAAGAATCACTTTTGAGAATTCTCTTTTAAGAATCACTTTAGAGATTTGGGTGCTGTTATTCGGTAAGTTACATACGCAAGGTACGGGCGGATTCTCCCTTTTGAGACTGCTCAGGTACGGGTGAGCTTAGCATCCGCCCTGGTTTTTGAGAATTCTCAAAAGGGAGCAGTGAGGGTCGAGGGAGAGCAGGAAGCGCGATGTCAAGCGGCAGCAGCAGGAAGAGTGGATGATGTTGAGAGCATAGTCGCAAGCAACAAGGAGTCGAGCACGTGCTGAGAATACGTACGTACGTAGGGCGTGATAGAGTGCGGGCAGAGAGAGAAGGTAAGGTAGAGCGGCAGGAGGAGAAAGCGCCGTGACTTTTGAGAATTCTCAAAAGTCGCATTGGTATGGTACGTACGTAGGGCGTGGTAGAGTGCGAGCAGAGAGAGAAGGTAGAGTGGCAGGAGGAGAAAGCGCCGTGACGGGCTGTGGGGCGGGTTGATGAGCCGTGTGTCGTGTTGTGAATACGTACGTAGTGAGTGGTGGAGGGCGAGGAGAGAGAGAGCATAGAGTGGCAGAAGCAGGAAACGCCTTGACGGGCTGTGGGGCTGATTGATGCCGTGCAGTGCAGGTGCTGTGACTCAGTACGTACGTAGTGAGTGGTGGAGGGCGAGCAGAGAGAGAGCATAGAGTGGCAGGAGGAGAAAGCGCCGCGACGGGCTGTGGGGCGGGTTGATGAGGCGGCGCCAGATGTAGAAGGGGTAGTGGCGGTTGTCCGCTAGCAGATAGGGATGGGCGAGACTGGGAGGGGAGTGGGGGGAAGAGGGGAAAGAGAGGGATGAAGAGGGGGGAAGAGGGGAAAGAGAGGGGGTAACAAGTGATGAAAATCGCATGCGAGGGGTTGATGAACCAGTGTAAAAATCTGAGTCGCTTTTGAGAATTCTCAAAAGCGCATGGGAGGGGTTGACGAGCCAGCGTTGATGAGCGTAAAAATGTGGAAGGGGTTGTGACGGTTGTCCGCTAGCAGTTAGGGGTGGGCGAGGCTGGGATGGAGCAAAGGAAAGGGCGACCATGCTACCTGAAGTGTTTGATGGCGAGAAACAGCAGAGCGGAGGCCAGGAGAGAGAGGACGAGGCAGCGAATGGGGGACGATCGGAGAGAGCGAGAGGCGGTGGAGAGGAGGGGGAGGAGGTGGGGAAGAGGGGGGAGGACGGAGAAAAGGATAGGGCGACCACAATACCTGAAGTGTTTGATAGCGAGAAAGATCAGAGCGGAGGCGAGGAGAGAGAGGACGAGGCAGCGACCAGGTGATGATCGGAGAGAGCGAGAGGTGGTGGAGAGGAGCGGGAGGAGGGAGGAGGGGGCGAGGAGGAGGGGCGAGAGGGAGAGGGCGGAGAAGGCTGCGAAGTAGAGTGGTTGCATGAGATGGGGGGAGAGGCGGTGCTCTGTGCGTGCACCTGGTGTGGGGAGGAGTGGGGTGCGGTGGGGTGCGGTGGGGTGGGGTGCATGTGGGAGGGGAACACAGAATTGTGATGTTATGGAGTGGAGAAGGCTGCGAAGCAGAGTGGTTGCATGAGATGGGGGGAGAGCCGGTGCTCTGTGCGCGCACCTGGTGTGGGGTGGGGTGGGGTGGGGTGCGGTGGGGTGGGGTGGGGTGGTATGGAGTGCGGTGCGACGGAGTGTAAGAGGGAAGAGAACATGCTGTTATGGAGTGGAGAAGGCTGCGAAGTAGAGTGGTTGCATGCGATGGGGGGAGAGACAGTGCTATGTGCGCGCTCCTGGAGTGGGGAGGAGTGGGGTGGGGTGGGGTGGGGTGGGGTGGGGTGTGGTGTGTGTGATGGGAGGGGGTGCGGTGAGGTATGATGAGGTGGGGAGGAGAGCAAGAGGGAGGAGAGTATATTATCTTCTGCTATGGAGCTGCGGAAGGCTGCAGGGCAGAGCGGTTGTGTTCTTAGTCGACTCACAACACAAGCACATCAACACCCAGATACAAGCAAACATGGTGATGGTCTCATCTCATCATCACTCACCAACAACGATCCCCCCGTTGACTCGAACCAAGACAAAGAACGCCGCAAGCAAGCACCGCCAGCAGCAGTGTGTTTTTTATCGACTTGAAACACACTCACAACAGCACCCAGATACAGCACAATTATGCTCTCTTCACTCAACGACAACAATTCACCCGTTGACACGCAAAAAGACAAAGAACGCCGCAAGAAAGCACCGCCAGCAGCAGTGTGTTTTCGACCGCCAGCACCCGAATACAGCACAACCACGGTCTGATCATCACTCACCAACAACGATTCCCCCGTTGACGCGCACAAAGACAAAGAACGCCGCAAGCACCACCAGCAGCGGGAAGAAGTTTCTGAGAAACTTCCCCTGCATGGCCCACGCCCGGTGCAGCAGCAGCAGCAGCGCCCTGGGGACGTCTTCCCCTCTCGCAGCCGCCTCTGTGACCCAAGAAGGATCCGGGAAGCTTCTTTCTTGAAAATCGGTGACAGCGCCGTTGCGTAAGGTCCCATGTTTGTCGGTTCTGCCCCTGCTGTCCTCATCTCTTTCTGCCTCGTCCTTTCCCGCCTCGTCTTTTTCCGCCTCGTCTTTTTCCGCCTCGTCTTTTTCCGCCTCATCTTTTTCTTCCTCGTCCTTTTTCGCCTCATCCTTTTCCGCCTCGTCTTTTTCTGCCCCGTCTTTACAAGTCCCCTTGGGAGTGATCAGAGAAGTCGTCAGCTGTGGAGTCCCTTGGGGTTGGGGGGTCACTGTCAGTAGAACAGGCACGGCCAGGAAGTGCGAGACGGAGAGGCAGAGAGCAAGCAGCGCCCACACGGCGTTGTTCTGGCGAATGATGATGCTGCCTGCTGCTAGCTGCCAGGGGGAGGGAAGGAGTAGGACGAGGGATGGGAGGGAAGGGGAAGAGAGAGACGAGGGAAGCCTGTAAGGCAGCACAGGAAGTGGACAGGTGGAGAGGCAGAGAGCAAGCAGCGCCCACACGGCGTTGGTCTGGCGGATGATGATGCTGCCTGCTGCTAGCTGAACAGGGGGGGAGGGATGGAGTAGGGGGAAGGAAGAGAGGGGAGACCTGTGAGACAGCACAGGAAGTGCGAAGCGGAGAGGCGGAGAGGCGGAGAGGCGGAGAGGCGGAGAGGCGGAGAGGCGGAGAGACAGAGGGCGAGCAGCGCCCACACGGCGTTGGTCTAGCGGATGATGGTGCTGCCTGCTGCTAGCTGCCAAAGGGGGGAGGGAAATAGCGGGAGAAAGAAGAGGGATGAACACACAACTGTAGACTGCTGAGAAACAGATTAAGAGACATTCCAGCGAGCAGCAGTGCGGCACGGCAGAAGAGAAGAGAAGAGCTCTCACCAGTGCAGCGCGGTAGTGTTGCTTCTTGTACACACATCGCATCATAGCCAGCACGGCTACAGACGAGGCCACGTCGGTGTAGAACAAGAATCCAAAGAACCAGTGCAGCGGGAACAGGACAAACATCGCCGCCCTCCACGTGCAGTCCTCGTCGACTTCGTCCCAAGGCGCGTGGCCGGGGGTGCGGCTTTTGGTGTCAGCTTGCGCGTCGTTCCCAGTTTCGTATTGAGTTCCATCTCTGGTGTCGTCTTGCGTTTCGTCTTTGGTGTCATATAGGGTTTCGTATCTGTGCAGGAGGGCAGCGACACCTCGAGGCTGTGAATAGGGCTTGCCCGCCTGGGGGAAAGATGGGTAAAGATGGGTAGAGATGGGTAGAGAAGGGTAGAGATGGTTAGAGGAGCCACAATAAGGGATGAGGGGGTTATTCTGAGTCGACTCAGTAGACCTTGCATGCCTGCCTGACCTGAGGTATTCGGCGGGTCGCGGAATGACAATGGATGAAGGATTGGACGATGGGGCATGGTTCCTTGAAATTCACTTTTGAGAATTCTAAAAAATGGAAGGGCCGAATGGGACATGGTTGCGTTTCATTTCACCAAGTGAGCAAGCTTCGACATGGAAGGACCGCGTGGAGGCAATTTCAGGGTTTCTTGGAGGATTCTCAAAGAAAACCTGCAACAGTTATTTAGTCGACTCTAAAATCGTCCCATCACACTTGGAGAATTCTCAAAGAAAACCTGCAACACCAAGCGAGCTTAACCGTGTGGAGGCAATTTCACATAGAAGGGAGGAGAGAAGAGGAGGAGGGGAGATTGGAGGGGAGGAGCAGAAGAAAATAACGGAGGGGATGGAGAGTTGGGAACAACGAGGCAAAGGCATGCGTACTTTGAAGGAGAAGAAAGCTGGAGAAAGGGGAAGAGGACGGGGAGGGAGGTGCTTTTTGAGTTGACTCAAAAGGCAACAAAGAGGCAAAGGCATGCGTACTTTGAAGGAGAAGAAAGCTGGAGAAAGGGGAAGAGGACGGGGAGGGAGGTGCTTTTTGAGTTGACTCAAAAGGCAACAAAGAGGCAAAGGCATGCGTACTTTGAAGGAGAAGAAAGCTGGAGAAAGGGGAAGAGGACGGGGAGGGAGGTGCTTTTTGAGTTGACTCAAAAGGCAACAAAGAGGCAAAGGCATGCGTACTTTGAAGGAGAAGAAAGCTGGAGAAAGGGGAAGAGGACGGGGAGGGAGGTGCTTTTTGAGTTGACTCAAAAGGCAACAAAGAGGCAAAGGCATGCGTACTTTGAAGGAGAAGAAAGCTGGAGAAAGGGGAAGAGGACGGGGAGGGAGGTGCTTTTTGAGTTGACTCAAAAGGCAACAACGAGGCAAAGGCATGCGTACTTTGAAGGAGAAGAAAGCTGGAGAAAGGGGAAGAGGACGGGGAGGGAGGTGCTTTTTGAGTTGACTCAAAAGGCAACAACGAGGCAAAGGCATGCGCACTTTGAAGGAGAAGAAAGCTGGAGAAAGGGGAAGAGGACGGGGAGGGAGGTGCTTTTTGAGTTGACTCAAAAGGCAACAACGAGGCAAAGGCATGCGTACTTTGAAGGAGAAGAAAGCTGGAGAAAGGGGAAGAGGACGGGGAGGGAGGTCCTTTTTGAGTTGACTCAAAAGGCAACAACGAGGCAAAGGCATGCGCACTTTGAAGGAGAAGAAAGCTGGAGAAAGGGGAAGAGGACGGGGAGGGAGGTGCTTTTTGAGTTGACTCAAAAGGCAACAACGAGGCAAAGGCATGCGTACTTTGAAGGAGAAGAAAGCTGGAGAAAGGGGAAGAGGACGGGGAGGGAGGTGCTTTTTGAGTTGACTCAAAAGGCAACAACGAGGCAAAGGCATGCGTACTTTGAAGGAGAAGAAAGCTGGAGAAAGGGGAAGAGGACGGGGAGGGAGGTGCTTTTTGAGTTGACTCAAAAGGCAACAACGAGGCAAAGGCATGCGCACTTTGAAGGAGAAGAAAGCTGGAGAAAGGGGAAGAGGACGGGGAGGGAGGTCCTTTTTGAGTTGACTCAAAAGGCAACAACGAGGCAAAGGCATGCGCACTTTGAAGGAGAAGAAAGCTGGAGAAAGGGGAAGAGGACGGGGAGGGAGGTGCTTTTTGAGTTGACTCAAAAGGCAACAACGAGGCAAAGGCATGCGTACTTTGAAGGAGAAGAAAGCTGGAGAAAGGGGAAGAGGACGGGGAGGGAGGTGCTTTTTGAGTTGACTCAAAAGGCAACAACGAGGCAAAGGCATGCGTACTTTGAAGGAGAAGAAAGCTGGAGAAAGGGGAAGAGGACGGGGAGGGAGGTCCTTTTTGAGTTGACTCAAAAGGCAACAACGAGGCAAAGGCATGCGCACTTTGAAGGAGAAGAAAGCTGGAGAAAGGGGAAGAGGACGGGGAGGGAGGTGCTTTTTGAGTTGACTCAAAAGGCAACAACGAGGCAAAGGCATGCGTACTTTGAAGGAGAAGAAAGCTGGAGAAAGGGGAAGAGGACGGGGAGGGAGGTGCTTTTTGAGTTGACTCAAAAGGCAACAACGAGGCAAAGGCATGCGTACTTTGAAGGAGAAGAAAGCTGGAGAAAGGGGAAGAGGACGGGGAGGGAGGTGCTTTTTGAGTTGACTCAAAAGGCAACAAAGAGGCAAAGGCATGCGTACTTTGAAGGAGAAGAAAGCTGGAGAAAGGGGAAGAGGACGGGGAGGGAGGTGCTTTTTGAGTTGACTCAAAAGGCAACAACGAGGCAAAGGCATGCGTACTTTGAAGGAGAAGAAAGCTGGAGAAAGGGGAAGAGGACGGGGAGGGAGGTGCTTTTTGAGTTGACTCAAAAGGCAACAACGAGGCAAAGGCATGCGCACTTTGAAGGAGAAGAAAGCTGGAGAAAGGGGAAGAGGACGGGGAGGGAGGTGCTTTTTGAGTTGACTCAAAAGGCAACAACGAGGCAAAGGCATGCGTACTTTGAAGGAGAAGAAAGCTGGAGAAAGGGGAAGAGGACGGGGAGGGAGGTCCTTTTTGAGTTGACTCAAAAGGCAACAACGAGGCAAAGGCATGCGCACTTTGAAGGAGAAGAAAGCTGGAGAAAGGGGAAGAGGACGGGGAGGGAGGTGCTTTTTGAGTTGACTCAAAAGGCAACAACGAGGCAAAGGCATGCGTACTTTGAAGGAGAAGAAAGCTGGAGAAAGGGGAAGAGGACGGGGAGGGAGGTGCTTTTTGAGTTGACTCAAAAGGCAACAACGAGGCAAAGGCATGCGTACTTTGAAGGAGAAGAAAGCTGGAGAAAGGGGAAGAGGACGGGGAGGGAGGTGCTTTTTGAGTTGACTCAAAAGGCAACAACGAGGCAAAGGCATGCGCACTTTGAAGGAGAAGAAAGCTGGAGAAAGGGGAAGAGGACGGGGAGGGAGGTCCTTTTTGAGTTGACTCAAAAGGCAACAACGAGGCAAAGGCATGCGCACTTTGAAGGAGAAGAAAGCTGGAGAAAGGGGAAGAGGACGGGGAGGGAGGTGCTTTTTGAGTTGACTCAAAAGGCAACAACGAGGCAAAGGCATGCGTACTTTGAAGGAGAAGAAAGCTGGAGAAAGGGGAAGAGGACGGGGAGGGAGGTGCTTTTTGAGTTGACTCAAAAGGCAACAACGAGGCAAAGGCATGCGTACTTTGAAGGAGAAGAAAGCTGGAGAAAGGGGAAGAGGACGGGGAGGGAGGTCCTTTTTGAGTTGACTCAAAAGGCAACAACGAGGCAAAGGCATGCGCACTTTGAAGGAGAAGAAAGCTGGAGAAAGGGGAAGAGGACGGGGAGGGAGGTGCTTTTTGAGTTGACTCAAAAGGCAACAACGAGGCAAAGGCATGCGTACTTTGAAGGAGAAGAAAGCTGGAGAAAGGGGAAGAGGACGGGGAGGGAGGTGCTTTTTGAGTTGACTCAAAAGGCAACAACGAGGCAAAGGCATGCGTACTTTGAAGGAGAAGAAAGCTGGAGAAAGGGGAAGAGGACGGGGAGGGAGGTGCTTTTTGAGTTGACTCAAAAGGCAACAACGAGGCAAAGGCATGCGTACTTTGAAGGAGAAGAAAGCTGGAGAAAGGGGAAGAGGACGGGAAGGGTGGGGTCCTACTCAGAACAATACCTTCTTTGAACGAGCTGTGTCTGATGTTACAGCAGCAGCATCAGAAGCACCAGAAGCACCGGCAGCAGCACCGGCAGCAGCACCGGCAGCAGCAGCACGGGCAGTGGAGTAGAAGAGAGGGAAGGAGAGGACGAGGAGGAGGAGGTTGAGGGATCGCAGCGTCACAGGGGAGCACAGGGATGCGAATGACACGCCTGCTGCTGACGTGGCGTCGGACGTGGCGTCTGACGTGGATGCCACGTGGGCAGCGGTTTTGACGATGCCTAGGAGTTGCAGGAGGGCGTATTGTGCGCCCACGAATATAAGAGCTAGGTAGTAACTGGGGGAGGGGGTGGAGGGGAGAGGGGAGAGGGGAAAGGGGAGAGGGGAGCGGGTGGAGGGAGGAGGGTGGGGGAAACGGTGGAAAGAGTGGGGGGATTCAGGAGGGCGTATTGTGCGCCCACGAATATCAGAGCTAGGTAGTAACTGGGGAAGGGGGTGGAGGGGGTGGGGGAAAGGGAGTAACGCTCGGTCATGCGGGAGAGGAGATGGGGTGGAATGAAGAGTGGGCGTGCTTTGAGGCGCCTCAAAAATCGATTGAGAAGATGGACGAGAAAGAAGGCGAAGAGAAGGGCGTTCGACCGAGCGTGTGACTGAGAAGAAAGGGAATGGAGGGGGAGAAAGAACAAAAAAAAAGGGTGAAAGGGAAGAGGGTGAGAAGAGAGAGTGAAGTGAGGAGAGGGAGGAAAGAATAAGGGGGCAGTGCAGGGGTCAAGGGCACAATTTTGTGCTGACTTGCGTTGACTTGCGTTGACTTACAGGCCAGGCAGCGTGGTGATGAGCGGATGCCACGTCAGCAGGTCCCCTCGGCAGTACTGCTGTGTCTGAGGCACGTGGAAAATCTCGTCCTGAATTTCAGTAGGGGGAGAGGACGGGGAGAGAGGAGGGACTCTTGAGGCGCCACACCACACAAGGCATCACACCACCCCTACAACACAAGGCATCTAATGCCTGAAGGCGCCACACAAGGCATCTAATGCCTGAAGGCGCCACACCACACAAGGCATCACAAGGCGCCACACAAGGCATCTAATGCCTGAAGGCGCCACACAGGTGGAATATCTCATGCTGAATTTCAGGTAAGGGAGACGAGGAGACGGGCACATAAAACAATGCATAACATTCTGAATCCGTTTTCCGAGAATTCTCAAATGACATTTGAGAATTCTCAAATCATAAAACATTCTGAATCCGTCTCACACCGTGTTTCTTAGCATGCTGGTCGCGTCGCGTGCTAAGAAATGGGTGGAATTTTGTGTCGACTCAAAAGTCGACTCATATAAGCTGACTTATTAATGTCACCACGGTGCGACTCAGAAATAGACTCCTTGACCTGCCTTAAATATGTGTCGCACGGTGTACTGACCAAGGCGTGCTAGCAAACGAATTTACAGTGCTGATCGACAATTTTCGCGTCGTAAGAGATCAATCTCGCACCATGTACGGTTGAGGAACATGGTGATTAACGAGGCGCCTCAAAAGTTGGAAGACCCTTCCATGTACGGCTATTATTATAACATCGGGTATTATTCTCGCACCATGTATGGCTGGGGAACATGGTGGTTAACGAGGCACGCCACCACTGCGCCGCTCACGAGGAGCGCTTCCGTCACGCGCCGCCGCACCCATTTCAAGTCCACACGACCCGCTGCCATCATGCTGACGTGTCACAACTGCTTCGACGGCGTCACGGTGAAGAGCGCATGTCAGCGGCTCGCGGGAAGCATCATTAGTTGGGATCGAAGAAGAAAAACAGGTTGATACAGCAGTAATGTGGCACTGCAGGAAGAGCAGAGTGGATCGAATTCGTCTCTGCTTCTGGCTGCAGCAGCAGGTGTGTCAGGACTCAGGAGCACACTAGGTACTAAATTCTTGCGCGGTTGAATGCGTTCTGATAAGGTTTGATGAATTCACATTACGGTTCAAGGCGGTGGCTGAAATTGACTGTATGATGTGATGGTGGATTCGTGGTTGCGAGAGTTTGGCGCAGAGTGCGCACCGTAAGAGACAACTCGATTGCGTTTAGACGTCCCGAAGTTGAAAAATCAGGTACAAAATAATGGTCCTACTACTGTCTACCTAGAACCAAATGCTAGTGCAGAATCAAGAGTCGGGTATTGAACGCTCGACTGCAACCACGCATGAGTTCAAGGCCCCCAGCTTTAGGCTTGAACAACTCGTATAGATGATAGTGTCATCAGTGTATCGTTAGGCAAGTTTGGTACAGGTGTGGCTTTAGCTGCTGCTACAGTGCCGGATGGTGTGTATGATACGGTGCCAGTGGCGGCGAGGGCAAGTTTTAAGATGTTACAACTACTGCTATGGCAGCAAGCGGCGTAATAATTGTGGTGCAGAGGCAGACAGGAGGGAGGAACTGTGGTGCTACTGTTGCTTCTTTGCTGATTTGCTATAGCTGATGCAACAGCTACTGCTACGGCTGCTGGCGCAGGAAATCGAATGCAGGGGCCGGAGGGAGGAACTGGGGAGGTGGCACCTGCCTGCAAGCTGCAGCTGCTGTAATAAATGCTACAGCTGCAACTACTACTGCTGCTGCTGCTGGCGCAAGAAATCGAACGCAGGGGCCGGAGGGAGGAACTGGGGAGGTGGCACCGCAAACGGGTTGATTGGCGGCACTGCTGCTACCACGGCTGTGGGGGTGAAAGGCAGGCTGTGGGAGGGTTGCAACGGGGTGAAGAGGAGAGAAGAATGGGTCAAAAGTGGTGAAGAGGGGTGTAGCAGACATAGGGCACGGCGAGCGGGTTGATAGGTGGCACTGCTGCTATCACGGCCGTGGGAGTGAATGGCAGGCTGGCAGAGGGATGGGGTTATGGAGCGGTGAAGAGGGGTTTGGAGAGGCGACAGACATTCGCTGGGTGTGGGAGCGGTGTGAGAGAGCCGTAGGGTATGGTTGGAAAGGCGACAGACACGTTTTCTAGGAACGGGTTAATGCGATGCCCCACACTCACCCTTCAAAAGCCAACGCTATCCTTTTTACAAACTCACCCTTCAAACGCCTCCAGGAGTTCAGACTCACAGTCCTCCCCTGCTCCCCTCAGCTGCTGCAGCACTGGTTGGTAAGCTACGAGGCCCTAGTCATACCACCATCCCATACGATATTGTGAGCTGCTCTTCCTCACGCCCCCCTATTGTGAGCTGCTCTAGGATTGAGAAACCCCCTGTTATTGCACCCGAGAGCCCTCTCCCTGCGTCATTCATACCATGCCATACGCCCCACACTCACCCTTCAAACGCCTCCAGGAGTTCAGACTCGTAGTCCTCCCCTGCTCCCCTCAGCTGCTGCAGCACAGCCCTGTCGAAGCCCCGTGAGCCATACACCTCGTCCTCGAACCACGAGCACAGGATGGTGAGCTGCGTGAAGTTGAGCGACGGACACATCGCTACCACCTCCTCCATGGTCTTCCGTGCTTTTTGTTTTGCCGTCTATAGGGAGGAAGAGGGAGAGGGGAAGGCGGAAAGAGAGTGGGCAAGGGGAAAACCACGAGCACAGCATGGTGAGCTGCGTGAAGTTGAGCGACGGGCACATCGATACCACCTCCTCCAAGGTCTTGCGTGCTTTCTGCTTGGCGGTCTGCACGTGGGTGGGAGGAGGGAAGGGTCGGAGGGAAAGGGAATAGAAGGAGGGATTGAGACGGATAATAAGGAAGGGGAAGAGAGGCAGGGGAAAACCACGAGCACAGCATGGTGAGCTGCGTGAAGTTGAGCGAGGGCCACATCGATACCACCTCCTCCATGCTCTTACATGCACATTGACACTACCTCCTCACCAGCAATAACACCGCCTGGTACGTGTGCTGCAGGGCGTCTATCAGCCTGGTCCGCGACCCCCTCCCATCCCTCCCACGCCTTCAGATCCGTAACCCATGGGTGCACATGCCTTGAGAGCCTAGCAACTCACCAGCAATAACACCGCCTGGTACGTGTGCTGCAGGGCGTCTATTAGCCTGGTCCGCGACCCCCCTCCCACGCTTCCAGCAGCAGTGCCTGCTCCGATGCTCCCCACGCTCCTGCTCATGCCCATTCCTGTTGCTGTTCCATCCAGCCAGGGGTGCACGTGCTCTGAGAGCCATGCTTCGAGTGCTTGCAGCCCTTGCTCCATGGCTTCTCCATTGGCGAGCGTGATGGGACACCAGTGGCTGCGCAGCATGAGGCTGTTGGAGGGGAGGCACGGAGGGGAGGCACGGAGGGGAGGCACGGAGGGGAGGCACGGAGGGGAGGCACGGAGGGGAGGCACGGAGGGGAGGCACGGAGGGGAGGCACGGAGGGGAGGCACGGAGGGGAGGCACGGAGGGGAGGCACGGAGGGGAGGCACGGAGGGAAGGCACGGAGGGGAGGCACGGAGGGGAGGCACGGAGGGGAGGCACGGAGGGGAGGCACGGAGGGAAGGCACGGAGGGGAGGCACGGAGGGGAGGCACGGAGGGAAGGCACGGAGGGGAGGCACGGAGGGGAGGCACGGAGGGGAGGCACGGAGGGGAGGCACGGAGGGGAGGTAGGTCGGCATGAAGGAAGGAGGGGCTGAAACTTCAACGGAAAAAACGATTCACCGTTTCTTTTCACGTTGAAGAGGCGCACGTTGGGGAAGTGCAGCAGCTGCCAGAGCAGGTGGCGGGCCAGCACGGTCGGCACGCGTGGAGGGATGGAAGCAACAAGGGTTTACCTGATGAATCCCAAGGGTTACCAAACGACTTACCCATTGAACAACCGCACGTCCAGGAAGTGCAGCAGCTGCCAGAGCACATGGCGGGCGCACTTTGACATGTGCCGACATTGAAGGCATAATCTGAAAGCAGAGCGACTCACCCGTTGAACAGCCGCACGTCCAGGAAGTGCAGCAGCTGCCAGAGCACATGGCGGGCGCACTTTGACATGTGCCGACATTGAAGGCATAATCTGAAAGCAGAGCGACTCACCCGTTGAACAGCCGCACGTCCAGGAAGTGCAGCAGCTGCCAGAGCACATGGCGGGCGCACTTTGACATGTGCCGACATTGAAGGCATAATCTGAAAGCAGAGCGACTCACCCGTTGAACAGCCGCACGTCCAGGAAGTGCAGCAGCTGCCAGAGCACATGGCGGGCGCACTTTGACATGTGCCGACATTGAAGGCATAATCTGAAAGCAGAGCGACTCACCCGTTGAACAGCCGCACGTCCAGGAAGTGCAGCAGCTGCCAGAGCACATGGCGGGCGCACTTTGACATGTGCCGACATTGAAGGCATAATCTGAAAGCAGAGCGACTCACCCGTTGAACAGCCGCACGTCCAGGAAGTGCAGCAGCTGCCAGAGCACATGGCGGGCGCACTTTGACATGTGCCGACATTGAAGGCATAATCTGAAAGCAGAGCGACTCACCCGTTGAACAGCCGCACGTCCAGGAAGTGCAGCAGCTGCCAGAGCACATGGCGGGCGCACTTTGACATGTGCCGACATTGAAGGCATAATCTGAAAGCAGAGCGACTCACCCGTTGAACAGCCGCACGTCCAGGAAGTGCAGCAGCTGCCAGAGCACATGGCGGGCGCACTTTGACATGTGCCGACATTGAAGGCATAATCTGAAAGCAGAGCGACTCACCCGTTGAACAGCCGCACGTCCAGGAAGTGCAGCAGCTGCCAGAGCACATGGCGGGCGCACTTTGACATGTGCCGACATTGAAGGCATAATCTGAAAGCAGAGCGACTCACCCGTTGAACAGCCGCACGTCCAGGAAGTGCAACACCTGCCAGAGCACATGGCGGGCCAGCACGGTCGGCACGCGGTTGGCTTGCATGCAGCCCACCGCACTCCGCAACGAGACAAGCGCCGCCGCCCAGAACTCACGCATGTGCTGCGCGTTTGCAGTGGGGCTCTGATGGGGAGAGAGCGGATGGTGAATGGGGGGGGTTGGATGGGGAGGTTGGAGAATGGGGGGGGTTGGATGGGGAGGATGGAGAATGGGGGGGGGTGGATGGGGAGGATGGAGAATGGGGGGGGGGGGGGGTGGATGGGGTGAGAAGGGACGGGGAGAACGAGCGCGTATTGGGAGAGTGGTGACGGGGAGAGTACGGTACGGATGGGGAGAGTACGGTACGGATGGGGAGAGTACGGTACGGATGGGGAGAGTACGGTACGGATGGGGAGAGCGAAGACAGAGGCACGGAGAAAGAGAAATGCATTATCGAGCAGCATAGCGAGATCCTGCTTGAGCACAACGAGACGGCGCTAGTTGCTGTACCAGTAACACTTGAGAGAGGTATCATGCGTCAAGTGTCTTTACCTGTGCAAGGAGCGACTTTAGAGACGTCTCAAAATGAGAGAGGACTTTTGAGACGTCTCAAAATAAGAGAGGACTTTTGAGACGTCTCAAAACGAGAGAGGTATCATGCATCAAGTGTCATTACCTGTGCAAGGAGCGAGACCACCAGGAGCAAGACGCTCGGAGTTCCAGAAAGGCGTCATCCAGCACCACTGCGGGCTCCTGCTTGAACACGAGGGGAAGACGCTAGCTAGTTGTTTTACCAGATCGACTTTACGTGCACCAGTCACTACCTGTGCTAGGAGAGAGACGAGGGTCTGTAGTTCGAGGTTGACAGAAGCACGGAGCTCCAGAAAGGCGTCGTCCAGCAGCACTGCGAGCTCCTGCTTGAACACGAGGGGAAGACGCTAGCTAGTTGTTTTACCAGATCGACTTTACGTGCACCAGTCACTACCTGTGCTAGGAGAGAGACGAGGGTCTGTGGTTCGAGGTTGACAGAAGCACGGAGCTCCAGAAAGGCGTCGTCCAGCAGCACTGCGAGCTCCTGCTTGAACACGAGGGGAAGACGCTAGCTAGTTGTTTTACCAGATCGACTTTACGTGCACCAGTCACTACCTGTGCTAGGAGAGAGACGAGGGTCTGTGGTTCGAGGTTGACAGAAGCACGGAGCTCCAGAAAGGCGTCGTCCAGCAGCACTGCGAGATCCTGCTTGAACACGAGGGGAAGACGCTAGCTAGTTGTTTTACCAGATCGACTTTACGTGCACCATTCACTACCTGTGCTAGGAGAGAGACGAGGGTCTGTAGTTCGAGGTTGACATAAGCACGGAGCTCCAGAAAGGCGTCGTCCAGCAGCACTGCGAGCTCCTGCTTGAACACGAGGGGAAGACGCTAGCTAGTTGTTTTACCAGATCGACTTTACGTGCACCAGTCACTACCTGTGCTAGGAGAGAGACGAGGGTCTGTAGTTCAAGGTTGACAGAAGCACGGAGCTCCAGAAAGGCGTCGTCCAGCAGCACTGCGAGCTCCTGCTTGAACACGAGGAACTCGACTGAGCCCAGCGCTGGCTGCTGCTGCTGCTGTTGCTGCTGCTGCTGCCTTGATGCATCGCTGAATGACGGGGCCTGAGAGGGGGGAGTGGCGCAGGGGAAAACAGGACAGGTGTGGGAAAGGAACAAGGGGATCAGAGCTCCTGCTTGAACATGAGGAACTGCACTTAGCCCAGCGCTGGCTGCTGCTGCTGCTGCTGCTGCTGCTGCTGCTGCTGCTGCTGCTGCTGCTGCTGCTGCTGCTGCTGCTGCTGCTGCTGCTGCTGCTGCTGCTGCTGCTGCTGCTGTTGATGCTGCTGATGTTGGCGGGTTACATCGTTGAGTGAAGGGGCCTGGAAGGGCGAAGGGGGGAAAGGGCAGGTGGGTGGGAGGGGAAAAGGGGATTAACCCCCCTGCACCAACCAGAAGCATCAGACGCGCTACGTTTGACAACCAGTAGTACTGCTAGCTCACCCTTCTACACACCTGAGAAACACACTTGATATGTACCAGAAACGCACCTGAGAAAACACTTGAGGGACTCACATGAAACATGTTCGTGAACCAGTTGGAGCCAGCAGCAGGCTTAGGTTTGTCCGCGGCAGCGGCAGCGGCAGCAGGTTTATACACCACCTCAACCAGCAGCATCAAGCACGCCACATTCGACAGCCAGTAGCACTGCTCCTTCACTCTCACCACCGGCACCCCACCCGGCCCCACCCCTCCTCCTGAAATAGAAAGGGTTTCCTCTTCTGGAAGGATGGCGGCTTGCAGGTGGCGGATGGTGGAGGAGAGGAGGGCGGGGGCGGAGGGGGAGGAGGCGGGGGGGAAGGCGCCAAAGTGGAGGAGGGTGCGGTAGATGGCTGGGGCGGCCAGAGGGAGGCCTTGGGGGGAGAGGCCGATGATGTGCGTGGTGAGGAAAACGAGAACGGATTCCTGGGAGTGGGAGGGAGGGGATAGTTGAGAATGAGATGTCTCAAAAAGTCAAGCTGTGGTAGATAGATGGCTGGGGCGGCCAGAGGGAGGCCTTGGGGGGAGAGGCCGATGATGTGCGTGGTGAGGAAAACGAGATCGGATTCCTGGGAGTGGGAGGAAAAGAGAAAGTGCGAAATGAGACATGCGCTTGAACCAGCTGAGAATGTGCTTGGTAGGGAAGACGTGTACTGACTCCGACTCCTGGGGGTGAGGGGAAGGGAGGGAGGGAGGGAGGGAAGGGGGGGGGGTAAGGGAGGGAGAGAGGGCCTGAGTAACTTGTGACCAGAGCCAAACCTGCCCATTTTGAGCGATTGCTTGCAGCATTGTCAAACTGAACTCGTGCATTAGAGAACGCTTTTGAGTTGCCTCGAAAATTGCAGCATCATTACACAGTACACTGAACTCCTGCATGAGAGAAACGTGGATGTCTTGACCCCCCCCCCCCCCCCCCCCACACACACACACAGACACACACACACACACACACACACACACAGACACACACACAGACACAGACACACGCAGACACACACAGACACACACAGACACACACAGACACACACAGACACAGACACAGACACAGACACAGACACAGACACAGACACAGACACAGACACAGACACAGACACAGACACAGACACAGACACAGACACAGACACAGACACAGACACAGACACAGACACAGACAGACGCACGCACGCACGCACGCATGCACGCACGCACGCACGCACGCACACACACACACACACACACACACAGAGAGAGAGAGAGAGAGAGAGAGAGAGAGAGAGAGAGAGAGAGGAGAGAGAGAGAGAGAGAGAGAGAGAGAGAGAGAGAGAGAGAGAGAGAGAGAGAGAGAGAGAGAGAGAGAAGAAGAAGAAACAGGCATGCAAGAGAGCAGCACGCAAGCGCTCACCTGGGGATTCTCCTGAATGCGAGCAATGGCAGCGTCGTCATACTGAATGGCAGCCAGCGATTTTAATGCACTCTTGAAAAAAGGAGTGTTTTGAGACGTCTCAAAACACTCCTTTTTTCACGTGCACTCTCCATCATCTCTCCACTCGCCCCCACACTCGCCTCCCCACTCACCTCCACACTCGCCTCCCCACTCACCTCCACACTCGCCTCCCCACGCCTCCCCACTCGCCTCCCCACTCACCTCCCCACTCGCTTGGGGGTTGGCCTATCAAGAGCACTCACCTGGGGGTTCTCCTGAATGCGAGCGATAGCAGCGTCATCATACTCAATAGCAGCCAGCGATCTCGAAGCACTCTCCATCATCTCTCCACTCGCCCCCACACTAGCCGCCCGAGCCACACTCCACACCGCAAGCGCTGACGCCGAGTCCACTGCTCCTCCTGAATACACTGCTCCTCTTGAATCCTTGGCTCCTGAATTCTTCGACCCTGCTTCTCCTGTCTCTCCCTCTCCTGCGCCCGAACTTGCTGTTCCTGACTCTGCTGCTCTCGATTCCGACTCTAATTGTGTTCCTGCTGCTGCTGTTGCTCCTGCACCCGCTGCTGCTCCTGCTGCTGCTGCTGCTGCTGTTGCTGGGGGTGAGTTGGCGAGGCGGGGGGCTGGGGGGAGGAGTGAACGGCGATGGGGGGAATGGGGCGGGGGGAAGCACCGCCACTGGGGGTCGCCTTACCACCAGGAGTGGGTTTCAAACGGCCCAAATTGGCCGCTGCAAATAGGGCCAGCGCGGGATTGAACCCTGCTCCTCCTGCCGGCGCTGCTGCTGCTGCTGGCCCCCCTGCTGACTGCACACCAGAATGTGCGGCAGTATGTGCGGAAATGGCTGCTGTGCTGGCAGAATGTGCGGCAGCGGCGGCAGCAGATGCTGCTTGGGCGCGGTGCTGAGAGAGGGTTTCTGACAGCTGCCGCACATCATTGTCCTTGCTGACCGGGGTGAAGGGGTGGGTGGGGGAAAGGGAGACAGCGGTGGGGGAAGGAGAGGGCAGGTTATGAGGTGCTTCAACTGAGAGCGGTGCTGCAAGAGGGTTTCTGACAGTTGGCGCACATCATTGTCCTTGCTGGAAGGAGTGAGTGGGGTGGGTGGGGAGACGGTAGGGAGGTAGTGGTGGTGAGAGACATTTGAAAGCTGAGAGATGGTTTCTGACAGTTGGGGGAAGGAGAGGGCAGGTTATGAGGTACTTCAACTGAGAGCGGTGCTGCGAGAGGGTTTCTGACAGCTGCCGCACATCATTGTCCTTGCTGACCGGGGTGAAGGGGGGGGGGTGGGGAGACGGTAGGGAGGTAGTGGTGGTGAGACATTTGAAAACTGAGTGGAGTGGTACTGTCTGTCACCCATCCTCCGTCCAAGCCCAAGACCCCAACCAGACCAGACCCCAACCAGACCAGACCCCAACCAGACCAGACCCCAACCAGACCAGACCCCAACCAGACCAGACCCCATCCAGACCAGACTGTCACCCACCTTTCCACCCTGTCCCATTCTTTCCCAGGAGCTTACCTTTTGAGTCGCTCCATCAGCACGCCCACCTGCCCCCTCAGCTCCTCCACCTCGTCGCTCCTCTCCCGCACCTCCCCTTCCGCCCTCTCCGCCCTCTCCTCCGCCTCCTGCAGCCTCCTCTCCGTCTCCCCCAAAGCGCCTCTCATCGCCACCACCTCTTCCCTTAGCTCCTCTAACTGTACCACACTGCGCGCCATAGCTGCAAACATGCCACTCCATGACGAGGATGAACCCCCTCCCATGCTCACCCCTCCTGCTCCGCTTACTGCTCCTCCTGCTCCTCCTGCTCCCGTTTCAGAAGCTACTTGCAGGATCTTGGGTGCCAGAGCACGCACACGAGACCAAGGGCTGCTGCCTTTCCCTCTGCTGCCGCTCCTCCTGCTGCCCCTGCTTCTCCTACTCCTCCTCCTGATCCTCGTTCCGCTCCGTCCCCTCCCGAACCTCCCAAGCCCTCCTCTCGAGTTGAAGCAACCATGAAAATCCCCATGGCAGCAGAGACTTCCCCTGCAGTGGAAACATGGCTTAACGGCGACGCATGCGCACCCCACCGCATCGACCTGCTGCCTGCGATCCCCCTCCCACTCCTGCTCCCACTCCCACTGCCGCTGCTGCCGCTGCTCCCTGCAAAACCCTTGCTGCTGCTGCTCCCTGCAATGTTCCTGCTGCTGCTGCTGCCAATCCCCCCAGCAGCCCCCCACCAGCCTTCTTTCATTGACATGCTTCCTGTTCCCTTCAATGCTTTCTGCAGGCTGTTGCTGCGGATGGCGCTGCTGCTGGGGCCGATCACATGGGAAGCACTGCGACTGCCTTGGCTGGCCTGCGTCCACGCAGCAGCAGGAGGAAGCAGAGAAGGAGAAGCAGCATCAGATGCAGCAGGAGGAGCGTCAGAATTATCAACAGCAGCAGCAGTAGCAGGAGGAGTAGCTGCCATGTCATCATCAGACAGGGTCGCAAGGACTCTCCACGAGCGCCGCACTCCGTCCAGGTCAGCTCCCAGCCCGCTTTTACCAGCACCAGCCACGTCAGCACTCACCATGTAAGCACCAGCCACGTCAGCACCACCAGTCACGTCAGCAGCGGCAGTCAAAGCTTCAGCGCCAACTACAGCAGCACCATCACCAGAACCATCACCACTTACGCTCCCGGTCTGCTCCTCAGGAGCGAAATGCGATTCCGGGCTTGGCTGTAGCGGGCTGTGTGTCCTGTCGCTGCTACAGCCGTGACCACTGCCACCGCTGCCCACGCTTGGCCCCCGAGACGGCGGCGGCTTAATCGAGGAACCGCGCCCAACCGCTTGACTTCCCGACAGGGAGGAGGATGCGGAAGAGAAGGAAGGCGAGATTCTGGCGCTCGGGCTGGATCGGAGAGAGCGAGCAGCAGCAGGCACTGATCCCCCCAAGCCCCTGCTTCGAGCAGCCGGGATTCTCAACTCAGGATGCTCTGCGGGATGCTCAGCCAGTCCCCCCACGCTGCTGCTGTTGCTGCTGCTGTGCCGACCGCCAAGCGCCGCTGCTGCTGCTGACAAAACGCTTCTAGTAGCCTCCGCTCCCGCTCCCACTCCCGCTCCTCCTCTTCCCCCTTCTTCCCCTCCAGCCCCCGCGCCCCACCCCCCTCCTTCAACCTTGGGACTGGAAGGAGCTGTGGGTCCCCTAGACCTGAGGTAATTGCTATAAGAGGAAACACTTCCCGTTCGGGAAAGAGCACGGGGGAAGCCCTGGTGGGCGACTGTCTGCTGCAGAACGCTGCGGGGGACGAGTCTCAGGAGCTCCTCGGCTTTCTCTGCCCGGTGCTTCTCTTTGTTAAGAGCGGCTTTTAGCTGAGAGATCTCCTGGTTGAGTGTTGCCATTTCGTGGGTGAGGCGCTTGACTGACTCCTCTGCCTCATGCCGCTTCTTCTCCTCGCGTTGCTGGGGAGGGAGGTTGGGGAGGAAGGGGGGAAGGAAAGGGAGAGGCCACGATTGGATTGGAGAGGGCAGGGCAGTGCAGCCACCTCCAGGAGACGCACCTTGATCCCCCCCAAAAGCGCACCTTGATGTCCTCAGGAGACTACCCACCCAGGGAGAGGCCACGATTGGATTGGAGAAGGCAGGGCAGTGCAGCCTTCTCCAGGAGACGCACCTTGATCCCCCCCAAAAGCGCACCTTGATGTCCTCAGGAGACTACCCACCCAGGGAGAGGCCACAATTGGAATGGAGAAGGCAGGGCAGTGCAGCCTTCTCCAGGAGACGCACCTTGATCCCCCCCAAAAGCGCACCTTGATGTCCTCAGGAGACTACCCACCCAGGGAGAGGCCACGATTGGATTGGAGAAGGCAGGGCAGTGCAGCCTTCTCCAGGAGACGCACCTTGATCCCCCCCAAAAGCGCACCTTGATGTCCTCAGGAGACCACCCACCCAGGGAGAGGCCACAATTGGATTGGAGAAGGCAGGGCAGTGCAGCCTTCTCCAGGAGACGCACCTTGATCCCCCCCAAAAGCGCACCTTGATGTCCTCAGGAGACCACCCACCCAGGGAGAGGCCACAATTGGATTGGAGAAGGCAGGGCAGTGCAGCCTTCTCCAGGAGACGCACCTTGATCCCCCCCAAAAGCGCACCTTGATGTCCTCAGGAGACCACCCACCCAGGGAGAGGCCACAATTGGATTGGAGAAGGCAGGGCAGTGCAGCCTTCTCCAGGAGACGCACCTTGATCCCCCCCAAAAGCGCACCTTGATGTCCTCAGGAGACTAGCCACCCAGGGAAAGGCCACGAGTGGATTGGAGAAGGCAGGGCAGTGCAGCCTTCTCCAGGAGACGCACCTTGATCCCCCCCAAAAGCGCACCTTGATGTCCTCAGGAGACCACCCACCCAGGGAGAGGCCACAATTGGATTGGAGAAGGCAGGGCAGTGCAGCCTTCTCCAGGAGACGCACCTTGATCCCCCCCAAAAGCGCACCTTGATGTCCTCAGGAGACCACCCACCCAGGGAGAGGCCACAATTGGATTGGAGAAGGCAGGGCAGTGCAGCCTTCTCCAGGAGACGCACCTTGATCCCCCCCAAAAGCGCACCTTGATGTCCTCAGGAGACTACCCACCCAGGGAGAGGCCACGAGTGGATTGGAGAAGGCAGGGCAGTGCAGCCTTCTCCAGGAGACGCACCTTGATCCCCCCCAAAAGCGCACCTTGATGTCCTCAGGAGACTACCCACCCAGGGAGAGGCCACGATTGGATTGGAGAAGGCAGGGCAGTGCAGCCTTCTCCAGGAGACGCACCTTGATCCCCCCCAAAAGCGCACCTTGATGTCCTCAGGAGACTACCCACCCAGGGAGAGGCCACAATTGGATTGGAGAAGGCAGGGCAGTGCAGCCCCCTCCAGGAGACGCACCTTGATCCCCCCCAAAAGCGCACCTTGATGTCCTCAGGAGACTACCCACCCAGGGAGAGGCCACAATTGGATTGGAGAAGGCAGGGCAGTGCAGCCTTCTCCAGGAGACGCACCTTGATCCCCCCCAAAAGCGCACCTTGATGTCCTCAGGAGACTACCCACCCAGGGAGAGGCCACGAGTGGATTGGAGAAGGCAGGGCAGTGCAGCCTTCTCCAGGAGACGCACCTTGATCCCCCCCAAAAGCGCACCTTGATGTCCTCAGGAGACTACCCACCCAGGGAGAGGCCACGATTGGATTGGAGAAGGCAGGGCAGTGCAGCCTTCTCCAGGAGACGCACCTTGATCCCCCCCAAAAGCGCACCTTGATGTCCTCAGGAGACTACCCACCCAGGGAGAGGCCACAATTGGATTGGAGAAGGCAGGGCAGTGCAGCCTTCTCCCGGAGACGCACCTTGATCCCCCCCAAAAGCGCACCTTGATGTCCTCAGGAGACTACCCACCCAGGGAGAGGCCACGAGTGGATTGGAGAAGGCAGGGCAGTGCAGCCCCCTCCAGGAGACGCACCTTGATCCCCCCCAAAAGCGCACCTTGATGTCCTCAGGAGACTACCCACCCAGGGAGAGGCCACGATTGGATTGGAGAAGGCAGGGCAGTGCAGCCTTCTCCAGGAGACGCACCTTGATCCCCCCCAAAAGCGCACCTTGATGTCCTCAGGAGACTACCCACCCAGGGAGAGGCCACGATTGGATTGGAGAAGGCAGGGCAGTGCAGCCTTCTCCAGGAGACGCACCTTGATCCCCCCCAAAAGCGCACCTTGATGTCCTCAGGAGACTACCCACCCAGGGAGAGGCCACAATTGGATTGGAGAAGGCAGGGCAGCGCAGCCCCCTTCAGGAGACGCACCTTGATCCCCCCCAAAAGCGCACCTTGATGTCCTCAGGAGACTACCCACCCAGGGAGAGGCCACAATTGGATTGGAGAAGGCAGGGCAGTGCAGCCCCCTTCAGGAGACGCACCTTGATCCCCCCCAAAAGCGCACCTTGATGTCCTCAGGAGACTACCCACCCAGGGAGAGGCCAAAATTGGATTGGAGAAGGCAGGGCAGTGCAGCCTTCTCCAGGAGACGCACCTTGATCCCCCCCAAAAGCGCACCTTGATGTCCTCAGGAGACTACCCACCCAGGGAGAGGCCACGATTGGATTGGAGAAGGCAGGGCAGTGCAGCCTTCTCCAGGAGACGCACCTTGATCCCCCCCAAAAGCGCACCTTGATGTCCTCAGGAGACTACCCACCCAGGGAGAGGCCACAATTGGATTGGAGAAGGCAGGGCAGTGCAGCCCCCTCCAGGAGACGCACCTTGATCCCCCCCAAAAGCGCACCTTGATGTCCTCAGGAGACTACCCACCCAGGGAGAGGCCACAATTGGATTGGAGAAGGCAGGGCAGTGCAGCCTTCTCCAGGAGACGCACCTTGATCCCCCCCAAAAGCGCACCTTGATGTCCTCAGGAGACTACCCACCCAGGGAGAGGCCACGATTGGATTGGAGAAGGCAGGGCAGTGCAGCCTTCTCCAGGAGACGCACCTTGATCCCCCCCAAAAGCGCACCTTGATGTCCTCAGGAGACTACCCACCCAGGGAGAGGCCACAATTGGATTGGAGAAGGCAGGGCAGTGCAGCCCCCTCCAGGAGACGCACCTTGGTCCCCCCCAAAAGCGGACCTTGATGTCCTCAGGAGACTACCCACCCAGGGAGAGGCCACAATTGGATTGGAGAACGCAGGGCAGTGCAGCCTTCTCCAGGAGACGCACCTTGATCCCCCCCAAAAGCGCACCTTGATGTCCTCAGGAGACCACCCACCCAGGGAGAGGCCACAATTGGATTGGAGAAGGCAGGGCAGTGCAGCCTTCTCCAGGAGACGCACCTTGATCCCCCCCAAAAGCGCACCTTGATGTCCTCAGGAGACTACCCACCCAGGGAGAGGCCACAATTGGATTGGAGAAGGCAGGGCAGTGCAGCCTTCTCCAGGAGACGCACCTTGATCCCCCCCAAAAGCGCACCTTGATGTCCTCAGGAGACCACCCACCCAGGGAGAGGCCACAATTGGATTGGAGAAGGCAGGGCAGTGCAGCCTTCTCCAGGAGACGCACCTTGATCCCCCCCAAAAGCGCACCTTGATGTCCTCAGGAGACCACCCACCCAGGGAGAGGCCACAATTTGATTGGAGAAGGCAGGGCAGTGCAGCCTTCTCCAGGAGACGCACCTTGATCCCCCCCAAAAGCGCACCTTGATGTCCTCAGGAGACCACCCACCCAGGGAGAGGCCACAATTGGATTGGAGAAGGCAGGGCAGTGCAGCCTTCTCCAGGAGACGCACCTTGATCCCCCCCAAAAGCGCACCTTGATGTCCTCAGGAGACTACCCACCCAGGGAGAGGCCACGAGTGGATTGGAGAAGGCAGGGCAGTGCAGCCTTCTCCAGGAGACGCACCTTGATCCCCCCCAAAAGCGCACCTTGATGTCCTCAGGAGACTACCCACCCAGGGAGAGGCCACAATTGGATTGGAGAAGGCAGGGCAGTGCAGCCTTCTCCAGGAGACGCACCTTGATCCCCCCCAAAAGCGCACCTTGATGTCCTCAGGAGACTACCCACCCAGGGAGAGGCCACAATTGGATTGGAGAAGGCAGGGCAGTGCAGCCCCCTCCAGGAGACGCACCTTGATCCCCCCCAAAAGCGCACCTTGATGTCCTCAGGAGACTACCCACCCAGGGAGAGGCCACAATTGGATTGGAGAAGGCAGGGCAGTGCAGCCTTCTCCAGGAGACGCACCTTGATCCCCCCCAAAAGCGCACCTTGATGTCCTCAGGAGACTACCCACCCAGGGAGAGGCCACAATTGGATTGGAGAAGGCAGGGCAGTGCAGCCTTCTCCAGGAGACGCACCTTGATCCCCCCCAAAAGCGCACCTTGATGTCCTCAGGAGACTACCCACCCAGGGAGAGGCCACGATTGGATTGGAGAAGGCAGGGCAGTGCAGCCTTCTCCAGGAGACGCACCTTGATCCCCCCCAAAAGCGCACCTTGATGTCCTCAGGAGACTACCCACCCAGGGAGAGGCCACAATTGGATTGGAGAAGGCAGGGCAGTGCAGCCCCCTCCAGGAGACGCACCTTGATCCCCCCCAAAAGCGCACCTTGATGTCCTCAGGAGACTACCCACCCAGGGAGAGGCCACAATTGGATTGGAGAAGGCAGGGCAGTGCAGCCTTCTCCAGGAGACGCACCTTGATCCCCCCCAAAAGCGCACCTTGATGTCCTCAGGAGACTACCCACCCAGGGAGAGGCCACGATTGGATTGGAGAAGGCAGGGCAGTGCAGCCTTCTCCAGGAGACGCACCTTGATCCCCCCCAAAAGCGCACCTTGATGTCCTCAGGAGACTACCCACCCAGGGAGAGGCCACGATTGGATTGGAGAAGGCAGGGCAGTGCAGCCTTCTCCAGGAGACGCACCTTGATCCCCCCCAAAAGCGCACCTTGATGTCCTCAGGAGACTACCCACCCAGGGAGAGGCCACGATTGGATTGGAGAAGGCAGGGCAGTGCAGCCTTCTCCAGGAGACGCACCTTGATCCCCCCCAAAAGCGCACCTTGATGTCCTCAGGAGACTACCCACCCAGGGAGAGGCCACAATTGGATTGGAGAAGGCAGGGCAGTGCAGCCTTCTCCAGGAGACGCACCTTGATCCCCCCCAAAAGCGCACCTTGATGTCCTCAGGAGACCACCCACCCAGGGAGAGGCCACAATTGGATTGGAGAAGGCAGGGCAGTGCAGCCTTCTCCAGGAGACGCACCTTGATCCCCCCCAAAAGCGCACCTTGATGTCCTCAGGAGACCACCCACCCAGGGAGAGGCCACAATTTGATTGGAGAAGGCAGGGCAGTGCAGCCTTCTCCAGGAGACGCACCTTGATCCCCCCCAAAAGCGCACCTTGATGTCCTCAGGAGACCACCCACCCAGGGAGAGGCCACAATTGGATTGGAGAAGGCAGGGCAGTGCAGCCTTCTCCAGGAGACGCACCTTGATCCCCCCCAAAAGCGCACCTTGATGTCCTCAGGAGACTACCCACCCAGGGAGAGGCCACGAGTGGATTGGAGAAGGCAGGGCAGTGCAGCCTTCTCCAGGAGACGCACCTTGATCCCCCCCAAAAGCGCACCTTGATGTCCTCAGGAGACTACCCACCCAGGGAGAGGCCACGATTGGATTGGAGAAGGCAGGGCAGTGCAGCCTTCTCCAGGAGACGCACCTTGATCCCCCCCAAAAGCGCACCTTGATGTCCTCAGGAGACTACCCACCCAGGGAGAGGCCACAATTGGATTGGAGAAGGCAGGGCAGTGCAGCCCCCTCCAGGAGACGCACCTTGATCCCCCCCAAAAGCGCACCTTGATGTCCTCAGGAGACTACCCACCCAGGGAGAGGCCACAATTGGATTGGAGAAGGCAGGGCAGTGCAGCCTTCTCCAGGAGACGCACCTTGATCCCCCCCAAAAGCGCACCTTGATGTCCTCAGGAGACTACCCACCCAGGGAGAGGCCACGATTGGATTGGAGAAGGCAGGGCAGTGCAGCCTTCTCCAGGAGACGCACCTTGATCCCCCCCAAAAGCGCACCTTGATGTCCTCAGGAGACTACCCACCCAGGGAGAGGCCACAATTGGATTGGAGAAGGCAGGGCAGTGCAGCCTTCTCCAGGAGACGCACCTTGATCCCCCCCAAAAGCGCACCTTGATGTCCTCAGGAGACTACCCACCCAGGGAGAGGCCACAATTGGATTGGAGAAGGCAGGGCAGTGCAGCCCCCTCCAGGAGACGCACCTTGATCCCCCCCAAAAGCGCACCTTGATGTCCTCAGGAGACTACCCACCCAGGGAGAGGCCACAATTGGATTGGAGAAGGCAGGGCAGTGCAGCCTTCTCCAGGAGACGCACCTTGATCCCCCCCAAAAGCGCACCTTGATGTCCTCAGGAGACTACCCACCCAGGGAGAGGCCACAATTGGATTGGAGAAGGCAGGGCAGTGCAGCCTTCTCCAGGAGACGCACCTTGATCCCCCCCAAAAGCGCACCTTGATGTCCTCAGGAGACTACCCACCCAGGGAGAGGCCACGATTGGATTGGAGAAGGCAGGGCAGTGCAGCCTTCTCCAGGAGACGCACCTTGATCCCCCCCAAAAGCGCACCTTGATGTCCTCAGGAGACTACCCACCCAGGGAGAGGCCACAATTGGATTGGAGAAGGCAGGGCAGTGCAGCCCCCTCCAGGAGACGCACCTTGATCCCCCCCAAAAGCGCACCTTGATGTCCTCAGGAGACTACCCACCCAGGGAGAGGCCACAATTGGATTGGAGAAGGCAGGGCAGTGCAGCCTTCTCCAGGAGACGCACCTTGATCCCCCCCAAAAGCGCACCTTGATGTCCTCAGGAGACTACCCACCCAGGGAGAGGCCACGATTGGATTGGAGAAGGCAGGGCAGTGCAGCCTTCTCCAGGAGACGCACCTTGATCCCCCCCAAAAGCGCACCTTGATGTCCTCAGGAGACTACCCACCCAGGGAGAGGCCACGATTGGATTGGAGAAGGCAGGGCAGTGCAGCCTTCTCCAGGAGACGCACCTTGATCCCCCCCAAAAGCGCACCTTGATGTCCTCAGGAGACTACCCACCCAGGGAGAGGCCACGATTGGATTGGAGAAGGCAGGGCAGTGCAGCCTTCTCCAGGAGACGCACCTTGATCCCCCCCAAAAGCGCACCTTGATGTCCTCAGGAGACTACCCACCCAGGGAGAGGCCACAATTGGATTGGAGAAGGCAGGGCAGTGCAGCCTTCTCCAGGAGACGCACCTTGATCCCCCCCAAAAGCGCACCTTGATGTCCTCAGGAGACCACCCACCCAGGGAGAGGCCACAATTGGATTGGAGAAGGCAGGGCAGTGCAGCCTTCTCCAGGAGACGCACCTTGATCCCCCCCAAAAGCGCACCTTGATGTCCTCAGGAGACCACCCACCCAGGGAGAGGCCACAATTTGATTGGAGAAGGCAGGGCAGTGCAGCCTTCTCCAGGAGACGCACCTTGATCCCCCCCAAAAGCGCACCTTGATGTCCTCAGGAGACCACCCACCCAGGGAGAGGCCACAATTGGATTGGAGAAGGCAGGGCAGTGCAGCCTTCTCCAGGAGACGCACCTTGATCCCCCCCAAAAGCGCACCTTGATGTCCTCAGGAGACTACCCACCCAGGGAGAGGCCACGAGTGGATTGGAGAAGGCAGGGCAGTGCAGCCTTCTCCAGGAGACGCACCTTGATCCCCCCCAAAAGCGCACCTTGATGTCCTCAGGAGACCACCCACCCAGGGAGAGGCCACAATTGGATTGGAGAAGGCAGGGCAGTGCAGCCTTCTCCAGGAGACGCACCTTGATCCCCCCCAAAAGCGCACCTTGATGTCCTCAGGAGACTACCCACCCAGGGAGAGGCCACAATTGGATTGGAGAAGGCAGGGCAGTGCAGCCCCCTCCAGGAGACGCACCTTGATCCCCCCCAAAAGCGCACCTTGATGTCCTCAGGAGACTACCCACCCAGGGAGAGGCCACAATTGGATTGGAGAAGGCAGGGCAGTGCAGCCTTCTCCAGGAGACGCACCTTGATCCCCCCCAAAAGCGCACCTTGATGTCCTCAGGAGACTACCCACCCAGGGAGAGGCCACAATTGGATTGGAGAAGGCAGGGCAGTGCAGCCTTCTCCAGGAGACGCACCTTGATCCCCCCCAAAAGCGCACCTTGATGTCCTCAGGAGACTACCCACCCAGGGAGAGGCCACGATTGGATTGGAGAAGGCAGGGCAGTGCAGCCTTCTCCAGGAGACGCACCTTGATCCCCCCCAAAAGCGCACCTTGATGTCCTCAGGAGACTACCCAACCAGGGAGAGGCCACAATTGGATTGGAGAAGGCAGGGCAGTGCAGCCCCCTCCAGGAGACGCACCTTGATCCCCCCCAAAAGCGCACCTTGATGTCCTCAGGAGACTACCCACCCAGGGAGAGGCCACAATTGGATTGGAGAAGGCAGGGCAGTGCAGCCCCCTCCAGGAGACGCACCTTGATCCCCCCCAAAAGCGCACCTTGATGTCCTCAGGAGACTACCCACCCAGGGAGAGGCCACGATTGGATTGGAGAAGGCAGGGCAGTGCAGCCTTCTCCAGGAGACGCACCTTGATCCCCCCCAAAAGCGCACCTTGATGTCCTCAGGAGACTACCCACCCAGGGAGAGGCCACGATTGGATTGGAGAAGGCAGGGCAGTGCAGCCTTCTCCAGGAGACGCACCTTGATCCCCCCCAAAAGCGCACCTTGATGTCCTCAGGAGACTACCCACCCAGGGAGAGGCCACGATTGGATTGGAGAAGGCAGGGCAGTGCAGCCTTCTCCAGGAGACGCACCTTGATCCCCCCCAAAAGCGCACCTTGATGTCCTCAGGAGACTACCCACCCAGGGAGAGGCCACAATTGGATTGGAGAAGGCAGGGCAGTGCAGCCTTCTCCAGGAGACGCACCTTGATCCCCCCCAAAAGCGCACCTTGATGTCCTCAGGAGACCACCCACCCAGGGAGAGGCCACAATTGGATTGGAGAAGGCAGGGCAGTGCAGCCTTCTCCAGGAGACGCACCTTGATCCCCCCCAAAAGCGCACCTTGATGTCCTCAGGAGACCACCCACCCAGGGAGAGGCCACAATTTGATTGGAGAAGGCAGGGCAGTGCAGCCTTCTCCAGGAGACGCACCTTGATCCCCCCCAAAAGCGCACCTTGATGTCCTCAGGAGACCACCCACCCAGGGAGAGGCCACAATTGGATTGGAGAAGGCAGGGCAGTGCAGCCTTCTCCAGGAGACGCACCTTGATCCCCCCCAAAAGCGCACCTTGATGTCCTCAGGAGACCACCCACCCAGGGAGAGGCCACGAGTGGATTGGAGAAGGCAGGGCAGTGCAGCCTTCTCCAGGAGACGCACCTTGATCCCCCCCAAAAGCGCACCTTGATGTCCTCAGGAGACTACCCACCCAGGGAGAGGCCACAATTGGATTGGAGAAGGCAGGGCAGTGCAGCCTTCTCCAGGAGACGCACCTTGATCCCCCCCAAAAGCGCACCTTGATGTCCTCAGGAGACTACCCACCCAGGGAGAGGCCACAATTGGATTGGAGAAGGCAGGGCAGTGCAGCCCCCTCCAGGAGACGCACCTTGATCCCCCCCAAAAGCGCACCTTGATGTCCTCAGGAGACTACCCACCCAGGGAGAGGCCACAATTGGATTGGAGAAGGCAGGGCAGTGCAGCCTTCTCCAGGAGACGCACCTTGATCCCCCCCAAAAGCGCACCTTGATGTCCTCAGGAGACTACCCACCCAGGGAGAGGCCACAATTGGATTGGAGAAGGCAGGGCAGTGCAGCCTTCTCCAGGAGACGCACCTTGATCCCCCCCAAAAGCGCACCTTGATGTCCTCAGGAGACTACCCACCCAGGGAGAGGCCACGATTGGATTGGAGAAGGCAGGGCAGTGCAGCCTTCTCCAGGAGACGCACCTTGATCCCCCCCAAAAGCGCACCTTGATGTCCTCAGGAGACTACCCACCCAGGGAGAGGCCACAATTGGATTGGAGAAGGCAGGGCAGTGCAGCCTTCTCCAGGAGACGCACCTTGATCCCCCCCAAAAGCGCACCTTGATGTCCTCAGGAGACTACCCACCCAGGGAGAGGCCACAATTGGATTGGAGAAGGCAGGGCAGTGCAGCCTTCTCCAGGAGACGCACCTTGATCCCCCCCAAAAGCGCACCTTGATGTCCTCAGGAGACTACCCACCCAGGGAGAGGCCACGATTGGATTGGAGAAGGCAGGGCAGTGCAGCCTTCTCCAGGAGACGCACCTTGATCCCCCCCAAAAGCGCACCTTGATGTCCTCAGGAGACTACCCACCCAGGGAGAGGCCACGATTGGATTGGAGAAGGCAGGGCAGTGCAGCCTTCTCCAGGAGACGCACCTTGATCCCCCCCAAAAGCGCACCTTGATGTCCTCAGGAGACTACCCACCCAGGGAGAGGCCACAATTGGATTGGAGAAGGCAGGGCAGTGCAGCCTTCTCCAGGAGACGCACCTTGATCCCCCCCAAAAGCGCACCTTGATGTCCTCAGGAGACCACCCACCCAGGGAGAGGCCACAATTGATTGGAGAAGGCAGGGCAGTGCAGCCTTCTCCAGGAGACGCACCTTGATCCCCCCCAAAAGCGCACCTTGATGTCCTCAGGAGACCACCCACCCAGGGAGAGGCCACAATTGGATTGGAGAAGGCAGGGCAGTGCAGCCTTCTCCAGGAGACGCACCTTGATCCCCCCCAAAAGCGCACCTTGATGTCCTCAGGAGACTACCCACCCAGGGAGAGGCCACGATTGGATTGGAGAAGGCAGGGCAGTGCAGCCTTCTCCAGGAGACGCACCTTGATCCCCCCCAAAAGCGCACCTTGATGTCCTCAGGAGACTACCCAACCAGGGAGAGGCCACAATTGGATTGGAGAAGGCAGGGCAGTGCAGCCCCCTCCAGGAGACGCACCTTGATCCCCCCCAAAAGCGCACCTTGATGTCCTCAGGAGACTACCCACCCAGGGAGAGGCCACAATTGGATTGGAGAAGGCAGGGCAGTGCAGCCCCCTCCAGGAGACGCACCTTGATCCCCCCCAAAAGCGCACCTTGATGTCCTCAGGAGACTACCCACCCAGGGAGAGGCCACGATTGGATTGGAGAAGGCAGGGCAGTGCAGCCTTCTCCAGGAGACGCACCTTGATCCCCCCCAAAAGCGCACCTTGATGTCCTCAGGAGACTACCCACCCAGGGAGAGGCCACGATTGGATTGGAGAAGGCAGGGCAGTGCAGCCTTCTCCAGGAGACGCACCTTGATCCCCCCCAAAAGCGCACCTTGATGTCCTCAGGAGACTACCCACCCAGGGAGAGGCCACGATTGGATTGGAGAAGGCAGGGCAGTGCAGCCTTCTCCAGGAGACGCACCTTGATCCCCCCCAAAAGCGCACCTTGATGTCCTCAGGAGACTACCCACCCAGGGAGAGGCCACAATTGGATTGGAGAAGGCAGGGCAGTGCAGCCTTCTCCAGGAGACGCACCTTGATCCCCCCCAAAAGCGCACCTTGATGTCCTCAGGAGACCACCCACCCAGGGAGAGGCCACAATTGGATTGGAGAAGGCAGGGCAGTGCAGCCTTCTCCAGGAGACGCACCTTGATCCCCCCCAAAAGCGCACCTTGATGTCCTCAGGAGACCACCCACCCAGGGAGAGGCCACAATTTGATTGGAGAAGGCAGGGCAGTGCAGCCTTCTCCAGGAGACGCACCTTGATCCCCCCCAAAAGCGCACCTTGATGTCCTCAGGAGACCACCCACCCAGGGAGAGGCCACAATTGGATTGGAGAAGGCAGGGCAGTGCAGCCTTCTCCAGGAGACGCACCTTGATCCCCCCCAAAAGCGCACCTTGATGTCCTCAGGAGACCACCCACCCAGGGAGAGGCCACGAGTGGATTGGAGAAGGCAGGGCAGTGCAGCCTTCTCCAGGAGACGCACCTTGATCCCCCCCAAAAGCGCACCTTGATGTCCTCAGGAGACTACCCACCCAGGGAGAGGCCACAATTGGATTGGAGAAGGCAGGGCAGTGCAGCCTTCTCCAGGAGACGCACCTTGATCCCCCCCAAAAGCGCACCTTGATGTCCTCAGGAGACTACCCACCCAGGGAGAGGCCACAATTGGATTGGAGAAGGCAGGGCAGTGCAGCCCCCTCCAGGAGACGCACCTTGATCCCCCCCAAAAGCGCACCTTGATGTCCTCAGGAGACTACCCACCCAGGGAGAGGCCACAATTGGATTGGAGAAGGCAGGGCAGTGCAGCCTTCTCCAGGAGACGCACCTTGATCCCCCCCAAAAGCGCACCTTGATGTCCTCAGGAGACTACCCACCCAGGGAGAGGCCACAATTGGATTGGAGAAGGCAGGGCAGTGCAGCCTTCTCCAGGAGACGCACCTTGATCCCCCCCAAAAGCGCACCTTGATGTCCTCAGGAGACTACCCACCCAGGGAGAGGCCACGATTGGATTGGAGAAGGCAGGGCAGTGCAGCCTTCTCCAGGAGACGCACCTTGATCCCCCCCAAAAGCGCACCTTGATGTCCTCAGGAGACTACCCACCCAGGGAGAGGCCACAATTGGATTGGAGAAGGCAGGGCAGTGCAGCCTTCTCCAGGAGACGCACCTTGATCCCCCCCAAAAGCGCACCTTGATGTCCTCAGGAGACTACCCACCCAGGGAGAGGCCACAATTGGATTGGAGAAGGCAGGGCAGTGCAGCCCCCTCCAGGAGACGCACCTTTATCCCCCCCAAAAGCGCACCTTGATGTCCTCAGGAGACTACCCACCCAGGGAGAGGCCACAATTGGATTGGAGAAGGCAGGGCAGTGCAGCCTTCTCCAGGAGACGCACCTTGATCCCCCCCAAAAGCGCACCTTGATGTCCTCAGGAGACTACCCACCCAGGGAGAGGCCACAATTGGATTGGAGAAGGCAGGGCAGTGCAGCCTTCTCCAGGAGACGCACCTTGATCCCCCCCAAAAGCGCACCTTGATGTCCTCAGGAGACTACCCACCCAGGGAGAGGCCACGATTGGATTGGAGAAGGCAGGGCAGTGCAGCCCCCTCCAGGAGACGCACCTTGATCCCCCCCAAAAGCGCACCTTGATGTCCTCAGGAGACTACCCACCCAGGAGAGGCCACAATTAGATTGGAGAAGGCAGGGCAGTGCAGCCTTCTCCAGGAGACGCACCTTGATCCCCCCCAAAAGCGCACCTTGATGTCCTCAGGAGACTACCCACCCAGGAGAGGCCACGATTGGATTGGAGAAGGCAGGGCAGTGCAGCCTTCTCCAGGAGACGCACCTTGATCCCCCCCAAAAGCGCACCTTGATGTCCTCAGGAGACTACCCACCCAGGGAGAGGCCACGATTGGATTGGAGAAGGCAGGGCAGTGCAGCCTTCTCCAGGAGACGCACCTTGATCCCCCCCAAAAGCGCACCTTGATGTCCTCAGGAGACTACCCACCCAGGGAGAGGCCACGATTGGATTGGAGAAGGCAGGGCAGTGCAGCCCCCTCCAGGAGACGCACCTTGATCCCCCCCAAAAGCGCACCTTGATGTCCTCAGGAGACTACCCACCCAGGGAGAGGCCACGATTGGATTGGAGAAGGCAGGGCAGTGCAGCCCCCTCCAGGAGACGCACCTTGATCCCCCCCAAAAGCGCACCTTGATGTCCTCAGGAGACTACCCACCCAGGGAGAGGCCACAATTGGATTGGAGAAGGCAGGGCAGTGCAGCCTTCTCCAGGAGACGCACCTTGATCCCCCCCAAAAGCGCACCTTGATGTCCTCAGGAGACCACCCACCCAGGGAGAGGCCACAATTGGATTGGAGAAGGCAGGGCAGTGCAGCCTTCTCCAGGAGACGCACCTTGATCCCCCCCAAAAGCGCACCTTGATGTCCTCAGGAGACCACCCACCCAGGGAGAGGCCACGAGTGGATTGGAGAAGGCAGGGCAGTGCAGCCTTCTCCAGGAGACGCACCTTGATCCCCCCCAAAAGCGCACCTTGATGTCCTCAGGAGACTACCCACCCAGGGAGAGGCCACAATTGGATTGGAGAAGGCAGGGCAGTGCAGCCTTCTCCAGGAGACGCACCTTGATCCCCCCCAAAAGCGCACCTTGATGTCCTCAGGAGACTACCCACCCAGGGAGAGGCCACAATTGGATTGGAGAAGGCAGGGCAGTGCAGCCCCCTCCAGGAGACGCACCTTGATCCCCCCCAAAAGCGCACCTTGATGTCCTCAGGAGACTACCCACCCAGGGAGAGGCCACAATTGGATTGGAGAAGGCAGGGCAGTGCAGCCTTCTCCAGGAGACGCACCTTGATCCCCCCCAAAAGCGCACCTTGATGTCCTCAGGAGACTACCCACCCAGGGAGAGGCCACAATTGGATTGGAGAAGGCAGGGCAGTGCAGCCTTCTCCAGGAGACGCACCTTGATCCCCCCCAAAAGCGCACCTTGATGTCCTCAGGAGACTACCCACCCAGGGAGAGGCCACGATTGGATTGGAGAAGGCAGGGCAGTGCAGCCTTCTCCAGGAGACGCACCTTGATCCCCCCCAAAAGCGCACCTTGATGTCCTCAGGAGACTACCCACCCAGGGAGAGGCCACAATTGGATTGGAGAAGGCAGGGCAGTGCAGCCTTCTCCAGGAGACGCACCTTGATCCCCCCCAAAAGCGCACCTTGATGTCCTCAGGAGACTACCCACCCAGGGAGAGGCCACAATTGGATTGGAGAAGGCAGGGCAGTGCAGCCCCCTCCAGGAGACGCACCTTTATCCCCCCCAAAAGCGCACCTTGATGTCCTCAGGAGACTACCCACCCAGGGAGAGGCCACAATTGGATTGGAGAAGGCAGGGCAGTGCAGCCTTCTCCAGGAGACGCACCTTGATCCCCCCCAAAAGCGCACCTTGATGTCCTCAGGAGACTACCCACCCAGGGAGAGGCCACAATTGGATTGGAGAAGGCAGGGCAGTGCAGCCTTCTCCAGGAGACGCACCTTGATCCCCCCCAAAAGCGCACCTTGATGTCCTCAGGAGACTACCCACCCAGGGAGAGGCCACAATTGGATTGGAGAAGGCAGGGCAGTGCAGCCCCCTCCAGGAGACGCACCTTGATCCCCCCCAAAAGCGCACCTTGATGTCCTCAGGAGACTACCCACCCAGGAGAGGCCACAATTGGATTGGAGAAGGCAGGGCAGTGCAGCCTTCTCCAGGAGACGCACCTTGATCCCCCCCAAAAGCGCACCTTGATGTCCTCAGGAGACTACCCACCCAGGAGAGGCCACGATTGGATTGGAGAAGGCAGGGCAGTGCAGCCTTCTCCAGGAGACGCACCTTGATCCCCCCCAAAAGCGCACCTTGATGTCCTCAGGAGACTACCCACCCAGGGAGAGGCCACGATTGGATTGGAGAAGGCAGGGCAGTGCAGCCTTCTCCAGGAGACGCACCTTGATCCCCCCCAAAAGCGCACCTTGATGTCCTCAGGAGACTACCCACCCAGGGAGAGGCCACGATTGGATTGGAGAAGGCAGGGCAGTGCAGCCCCCTCCAGGAGACGCACCTTGATCCCCCCCAAAAGCGCACCTTGATGTCCTCAGGAGACTACCCACCCAGGGAGAGGCCACGATTGGATTGGAGAAGGCAGGGCAGTGCAGCCCCCTCCAGGAGACGCACCTTGATCCCCCCCAAAAGCGCACCTTGATGTCCTCAGGAGACTACCCACCCAGGGAGAGGCCACAATTGGATTGGAGAAGGCAGGGCAGTGCAGCCTTCTCCAGGAGACGCACCTTGATCCCCCCCAAAAGCGCACCTTGATGTCCTCAGGAGACTACCCACCCAGGGAGAGGCCACGATTGGATTGGAGAAGGCAGGGCAGTGCAGCCTTCTCCAGGAGACGCACCTTGATCCCCCCCAAAAGCGCACCTTGATGTCCTCAGGAGACTACCCACCCAGGGAGAGGCCACAATTGGATTGGAGAAGGCAGGGCAGTGCAGCCCCCTCCAGGAGACGCACCTTGATCCCCCCCAAAAGCGCACCTTGATGTCCTCAGGAGACTACCCACCCAAGGAGAGGCCACAATTGGATTGGAGAAGGCAGGGCAGTGCAGCCCCCTCCAGGAGACGCACCTTGATCCCCCCCAAAAGCGCACCTTGATGTCCTCAGGAGACTACCCACCCAGGGAGAGGCCACGATTGGATTGGAGAAGGCAGGGCAGTGCAGCCTTCTCCAGGAGACGCACCTTGATCCCCCCCAAAAGCGCACCTTGATGTCCTCAGGAGACTACCCACCCAGGGAGAGGCCACAATTGGATTGGAGAAGGCAGGGCAGTGCAGCCCCCTCCAGGAGACGCACCTTGATCCCCCCCAAAAGCGCACCTTGATGTCCTCAGGAGACTACCCACCCAGGGAGAGGCCACAATTGGATTGGAGAAGGCAGGGCAGTGCAGCCTTCTCCAGGAGACGCACCTTGATCCCCCCCAAAAGCGCACCTTGATGTCCTCAGGAGACTACCCACCCAGGGAGAGGCCACAATTGGATTGGAGAAGGCAGGGCAGTGCAGCCTTCTCCAGGAGACGCACCTTGATCCCCCCCAAAAGCGCACCTTGATGTCCTCAGGAGACTACCCACCCAGGGAGAGGCCACAATTGGATTGGAGAAGGCAGGGCAGTGCAGCCTTCTCCAGGAGACGCACCTTGATCCCCCCCAAAAGCGCACCTTGATGTCCTCAGGAGACTACCCACCCAGGGAGAGGCCACAACTGGATTGGAGAAGGCAGGGCAGTGCAGCCACCTCCAGGAGACGCACCTTGATCCCCCCCAAAAGCGCACCTTGATGTCCTCAGGAGACTACCCACCCAGGGAGAGGCCACAACTGGATTGGAGAAGGCAGGGCAGTGCAGCCTTCTCCAGGAGACGCACCTTGATCCCCCCCAAAAGCGCACCTTGATGTCCTCAGGAGACTACCCACCCAGGGAGAGGCCACGATTGGATTGGAGAAGGCAGGGCAGTGCAGCCTTCTCCAGGAGACGCACCTTGATCCCCCCCAAAAGCGCACCTTGATGTCCTCAGGAGACTACCCACCCAGGGAGAGGCCACAACTGGATTGGAGAAGGCAGGGCAGTGCAGCCACCTCCAGGAGACGCACCTTGATCCCCCCCAAAAGCGCACCTTGATGTCCTCAGGAGACTACCCACCCAGGGAGAGGCCACAATTGGATTGGAGAAGGCAGGGCAGTGCAGCCCCCTCCAGGAGACGCACCTTGATCCCCCCCAAAAGCGCACCTTGATGTCCTCAGGAGACTACCCACCCAGGGAGAGGCCACAATTGGATTGGAGAAGGCAGGGCAGTGCAGCCCCCTCCAGGAGGTCGCCAAGCTGATACAAACCGAGGTTGATGTAGTCCATTTTTTTCTTTAGGTTGACTTAGAGAATTCTCAAAGTCAACCTAAAAAAAAAATGCACCTTGGTTTCCCCCCAAAACTCGCACCTCTTGATCCCCCCCCCCAAAAACGCACCAACCCACCTTGAGGCCATGCAGCACAGCGATGCGAAGCCCGTCCATAGAGGATTTCACCTTGGTTGGAGCGTAGCAGAGCAAATCGGAGCACACACGTCCCAATTACGTTCTGACGCCCCTGCCTAATCCTCCGCACTGCGAGCAACCAGCACACCTTGAGGCCACGCAGCATAGCGATGCGCAACTCGTCCATGGAAGCTTCCACCTTGGTGCGGGGAAGAGCAAGCCACACCACACCAGCAGCACATGGCCAGCCAGTTGCCTCATGCCAGCGTACTAGTCTAGCCAGCCAGCCTACTAGTCTAGCCAGCCAGCCAGCCTACTAGTCTAGCCAGCCAGCCTACTAGTCTAGCCAGCCAGCCTACTAGTCTAGCCAGCCAGCCAGCCTACTAGTCTAGCCAGCCAGCCTACTAGTCTAGCCAGCCAGCCTACTAGTCTAGCCAGCCAGCCTACTAGTCTAGCCAGCCAGCCTACTAGTCTAGCCAGCCACCAGGCAGCACCAGGCTACACACCTTGAGGCCACGCAGCATAGCGATGCGCAGCTCGTCCATGGAAGCCTCCACCTTGGTTGGAGCGCGGGCAGAGGGGCAGGACCCACCCAACACACATGGATCACGGACACTCCTGTCTAATCCTCAAAACCTGCTAATCATCACACCTTGAGGCCACGCAGCATAGCGATGCGCAGCTCGTCCATGGAAGCTTCCACCTTGGTGCGCGGCGGAGCAAGTAGTGCCGCCCGCTGTGCTGCCTGCAGGTGTGGCAGAGGAGAGGAGGCAACGGGATGAGAGAATATGGAGTTGGGGGAAGAAGGCTCGAGGAGGTGCGGCACAGTGAAGCGCAGCTCGTCCATGGAAGCTTCCACCTTGGTGCGCGGCGGAGCAAGTAGTGCCGCCCGCTGTGCCGCCTGCGGGTGTGGCAGAGGAGAGGAGGCACGATCAAGAAATGGAGTAGGGTTAAAAAAGAGGAGGAGGAGGAGGAGGAGGAGGAGGAGGAGGAGGAGGAGGAGGAGGAGGAGGAGGAGGAGGAGGAGGAGGAGGAGGAGGAGGAGGAGGAGGAGGAGGAGGAGGAAGGAGGAGGAGGAGGAGGAGAGGGAGGAGGGATGAAAGCGGAGGCAGTGAGAGGAAAAGGGTCAGGGAAAGGAAGGGACAGAGCAAGCAGCGCTGCCCGCTGTACCGCTTGCGGGTGAGGCAGGAAGGGGAAAATATCAGAGGCATTTGAATTCCAACTTCCTCTTCTTTCTCCTCCTACCTCCATTGAGGTGATTTTCGAGGCGCCTAAAAAATCACCTCAATCCAGCTTCCTCCTCTCTCTCCTCCTACCTCCATCTCTTCATTCACCTTTCTCGCCCTCCGTTCACCTTCCTCTCACAGCGTCAATCCCGTGCTGCCACTCACCCTCGTCGCCTCTTTCCCTCTACCGTAAAGAAAGCCTGATTTCAGAGTACGTATCGATCTGTAGTAATAATTTTACTACTCTGAAAAACGAGGGAAGTCGTAAGCAAAGGTCTTTTAATCAGAGAGCCAGACACATAGGCCCGAATTTGTTTGGAGTCGACTTTTAACAAAGAGCCAGACACATAGGACCCGTTTTTTTTTTTTTTTTTTTTTTTTTTTTTTTTTTTTTTTTTTTTTTTTTTTTTTTTTTTTTTTTTTTTCGACTCTAAAAAAAGAGCCAGACACATAGGCCCGGATGCGCGTGCCAACGAGTTACGGCCAGCAAATGCTCTCATCAGCATCAACCCCTTTCTACCACTTACTCTCGTCGCCTCTTTCCGTCCACCGCTCACCTCCTTCATCTTCTTCAGTCGCATCCGAGCCACCTTCACCTGCAGGCACCGCCTCTTGGGGCCCAAGCCTCCCTCACTAACAATCTCCCATCGTTCCTTCAGTCACTAACTAGCTATCTCCCATATCATTCCTCAATAAACGCACCTCCTTCATCTTCTTCAGTCGCATCCGAGCCACCTTCACCTGCAGGCACCGCCTCATGGCGCCCCACGGCTTGCGCACCCTGTGACCCCGCCAGTAGCGCTGCAGATGGGTGATGAAGAAGGGGTGGGGTGAGAGGGAAGGTGCGGGGACGTGGAGTGGAGGGAGAAGGGATGAGGTAAACACTTCACCTTCACCTGCAGACAGGCACCGCCTCATGGCATCCCATGGCTTGCGCACCCTGTGACCCCGCCAGTAGCGCTGCCACGATTCAGGGGATGGGGGATGGGAGTGGTGTGTGTGTGGTGGTGGTGGGAAGCGGGGGGATGGCAGGGAAATGGGATAAGTAGTTAAATGTTCACCTTCACTTGCAGGCCCCGCCTCATGGCACCCCATGGCTTGCGCACCCTGTACCCCCCCCCCCCACCCCCTCTTCCAACAGTGGCCAGCGTTTTTTTTCTTAAGAAAAATGTACCGCTTCCTTGCTTGCTGCATGCGCACATTCTGCTGAATCACACCCACTCACCCTCTACTTGAAGCGTCAACCATGCCATGCTGAATCCACTCCCATCCACGCATCTGGATGACAACGGTCGCGAGAGTCCGCCTCAGAAGGATGTACCGCTTCCTTGTTTGCTGCATGCGCACGTTCTTCTGAATCACTATCGCTACTGCAAGCCCCTACTCACACCAGGCCCGAAAACACTGGCAAAGCCGCACCGCTTTCAACCGTTCCACACACCTGAATGACAATGGTAGCCAGCGTCCTCCTGAGCAGGATGTACTGCTTCCTTGCTTGCTGCATGCGCACGTTCTTCTGAATCACAATTGCTGCAAACTTGAGCTCCCAGAAGCGTTTCTCCACCAGGAATCGCCGCACGTGGTTCTGAATGACCAGGGCAGCTGCGTCCTCCCTCAGTTCCCGCAATAGCTTCCTGGCTCGGTAGGCTGCGAGTGGGAGATGGCATGGGTAGAGAGGAACAAGGGGGGGAGAGGGAAGGGCATGGGGTGAAGGAAGGAGCATGCAGTACAGTTGGGCGTGAGAGAGTGAGTGACAGCCGCAGCAGCAGGCTGCTAAGTTCACTTGAGCTCCCAGAAGCGCTTCTCCATCAGAAAGCGCCGCACGTGCTTCTGAATCACAATGGCTGCCGCGTGGCATATGAGATGCCACTTGGCAATTGCGAGTGGGTGAAACTGATCTTGCCACTTGTACACATTCGTGACTCAACTGCGATGTATAAAGAACCTATCATGTCTTCTTAAGAGCATACCTACTTCAACCATTTATTCAGGTGTTACCTACTTAGGTTCACTTTTAATCTTAGCATCATATGAACTAGACACCCTAAAACAGCCACAACAATATGGGCTACGTTGTCCAGCATCCACTTCAAATAGCTGAGAGTCAGCTAGCCGTTCAACTTGATACAATGGTTGAAGCTGCTGCTGCTTGATACCAAGGTTGAAGCTAAGCTGGTGTGACATCAGGTGACAAGCAGCAGCAGCTTCAACCATGGTATCAAGAAAAACGGCTAGCTGGCTCTCAGCCATTTGAAGTGGATGCTGGACAACATAGTCTATATTGTTGTGGCTGTTTTAGGGTGTCTAGTTCAGATGATGCTAGAATTAGGAGTGAGCCTAAGTAAATAGAATCTGAATAAATGGTTAAAGTAGGTAGGGTCTAAAGAAAGCATGATAGGTTATTTAAGAGGTGGTCTTACCATACATTGTTGTTGAGTCAAAAATGAGTACAAGTGGCAAGATCAGTTCCACCCACTTTCAGTTGCCAGAGGCATCTCTTATGCCACTTCTGGAGGAACACAGCTGCTGCATCGTGCACCTCAGCAGAACACGCCTCAACTCCTGCACCAGCTTGCATTGCATGTGCTGCTGCTTCCAGCGCAAGAAGCTTCGAAGCCGAATTGGTCAAGAAAAACTCTTGAACAGAAGGAACAAGCATGCCTGACAATGAACTGCCCTGCGATGCATTTTACCACTCCGCATTGCACTGCACTGCAACTCACCACACCTCTCCAGCATTTGTGGATGTGAGTGGCCGCTCACATGCACTCTCGCTTCCAAAGAAAGAACATTTCGAGCAACAAGCAGTCACAAGAACAGACAAGACACCACGCCACACCACACTGCACCGCACCGCACCTCTCCAGTGCTTCTGGATGACAACGGCAGCCCGCTTGCACTCCTGCTTCCAGAGGAAGCGGCGTACGGCCCTCTGAATCTTGGTGGCAGCGAAGTTCATGCCACACAGTTGAGATTTTTGAGGCATCTAAAAAAAACAGAGACAGGAGTTCGTCACACCACACCACACTGCAGTGCACCACACCGCACCGTGCTACAACGCACCAAACCACACCACACCTCAACTCACCTCTCCAGTGCTTCTGAATGACAATGGCGGCCCGCTTGCGCTCCTGCTTCCAGAGGAAGAGGCGCACAGCCCTCTGAATCTTGGTGGCAGCGAGGTTCATACGGTCAAGACGGAGTGACTCAAGCGTCACCAGCTGCACCCCCTTCATAAACACCTTGGTGCGGCCGATCTGGGGGGAGGGGGTTGGGGCATGGACGAGGGAGGGAACAAGGGAGAGACTGAGCAGGGAGTAGGGGAGTGAGAGGCGGAGCAACTCGAGCGTCACCAGCTGCACACCCTTCATAAACACCTTGGTGCGGCCGATTTGAGGAAATATGGGTTGGGAGAAAATGGGGGAACAAGGAGGGGGATCAGAAGGAAAGGTGGAGAGACAATGTGATGCGATTTTTACCTGTGGACTATGTATCATCTCTGCATCGCTAGATTACACAACATGTGAGACGGACGGGGCTTATCAGCTGATGTTGATGTCATCTGATGTCTCACCAGCTCACCTGGCAATGTTGAATCCACCTGACGCACCCTGGGGATTCACCTGATAATCCTGCAGCTCTGCCTGCGCCATGACTGCACGAATCATCTCCTGGTGCTGCCCGGCTAGCCTGTCAGTTGAATGGTGAGATGGAGGGATGATGGAAACTTGGAAAGGTTGAAGGGGGGAAGGTGGGATGGTGGAACGGCAGAGATTGTGGGATGATTGGATGGTGGGAAGGGATATAAGTACAGCAAGCAGGCATGAAGAAATAGTCCCCCAATACTGGACACCTCATTTGGCTATGAAGTTTCCATTAGTCACTCAAAAATAAGTGACTAATAGCAAGAAAGTACTTTTCCTCCCTTTTGCCAATTCCCTCTTTCCTGCCACCTACCCCTTTCTTCTCCCTCCATCCATCACACCCCTTCCTCCCTGCCGCCCACCTTGTTCTGTCTTGGCTCGGCAGCAGGGGGCTGGACCGTGCCTCAAATTCTGCTTTGAGAAGTCTCAATCACAGCAATCACCTTTTAAGACACCTAAGTAATCACCTCTTTCTGTCTTGGCTCGGCAGCAGGGGGCTGGACCGTGCCTCAAATTCTGCTTTGAGAAGTCTCAATCACAGCAATCACCTTTTAAGACACCTAAGTAATCACCTCTTTCTGTCTTGGCTCGGCAGCAGGGGGCTGGACCGTGCCTCAAATTCTGCTTTGAGAAGTCTCAATCACAGCAATCACCTTTTAAGACACCTAAGTAATCACCTCTTTCTGTCTTGGCTCGGCAGCAGGGGGCTGAACCGTGCCTCAAAGTCTTCAAACGTGCGCCGAGCTGGGTAGCCCGTGGAGCACAGGCGCACTGCCTCTAGCACTCCCTGGGAGGAAAGAAAGCAGGGGAAGAGGAGCAGGCGGACAGAGATAGGGGAGGCCGGTGGGCGTTGAACAGAGTGGATCCTCCAGACCCCAGCTTTCAAAACGTGCGCCGAGCCGGGTAGCCCGTGGAGTGGAGCGTAGACGCACTGCCTCTAGCACTCCCATGGAGGAGGGGTGGTGAGGGGGGAGGAGAGGAGAAAAGGAAGGTAGGGAGACAGACAAGGAAAGTGAGTGGGTGCTTGTGGGCAGCCTGTGGAGCATAGCCGCACTGCCTCTAGCACCCCCTGGGAGGAGGGGTGGTGAGGGGGGAGGAGAGGAGAAAAGGAAGGTAGGGAGACAGACAAGGAAAGTGAGTGGGTGCTTGTGGGCAGCCTGTGGAGCATAGCCGCACTGCCTCTAGCACTCCCTGGGAGGAGGGGTGGTGAGGAGGGAGGAGAGGAGAAAAGAAAGGTAGGGAGACAGACAAGGAAAGTGAGTGGGTGCTTGTGGGCAGCCCGTGGAGTGGAACACAGGCGCACTGCCTCTAGCACTCCCTGGGAGGAGGGAGGAGGAGACGAAGGCACAGGGGCGGAGGGAGACAGGGGGGACAAGGAAAGGCGAGTAGCGATAAGGGGATAGCCCGTGGAGCACAGCCGCACTGCCTCTAGCACACGCTTGGAGGGAAGGGGAGGAGGAGAGGAGCATCCGAGCAGGTGCCACAGAACAGACTGAAGTTACAGATTGAAGTCCTTTTTGCTTCTTGAAATGGTTCACGCTTCAAGCAGGACTCGTCTATCAAGTATCCTACACATGTTGCCCCACTCACCCCTGATCGCAGCTGCTCCACAACAAGGGTGTTGGAGAAATTTTGTGGCTTGAGGTCCTTGTTGGGCTTCACACACCGCATGCACGCACGTAATGCGGCTTTTTGCCGGTTGACTCATACATTACGTACACACAGGTGTTGACCCACTCACCCCGGATCGCAATTGCTCCACCACAAGGGTGTTGGAGAACTTCTGTGATTTGAGGTCCTTGTTGGGCTTCACACATTGAAGGTGGTTAGCCTACAGCTACACTAGCCCTGAATCCCCTGATGACTCGTGTCTATCAAGTATCTACCTTCACGTGTTGCCTCCACTCACCCAGACCGCAGCTGCTCGACAACAAGGGTGTTGGAGAATTTCTGAGGCTTGAGGACCTTGTTGGGCTTCACACATTAAAGGTGGTTAGCCTACAGCTACACTAGCAAAGCACTTATGGTTTGAACATCTATCAACAAGTGGCCGGCAGTGGCGACCCACTCTCCCCTTACCCAATGGGCCCTGCCTCCACTCACCCCGGACCGCAGCTGGTCGACAACGAGGGTGTTGGAGAACTTGTGCGGCTACAGCTACACTAGCAAAGCACTTATGGTTTGAACATCTATCAACAAGTGGCCGGCAGTGGCGACCCACTCTCCCCTTACCCAATGGGCCCTGCCTCCACTCACCCCGGACCGCAGCTGGTCGACAACGAGGGTGTTGGAGAACTTGTGCGGCTACAGCTACACTAGCAAAGCACTTATGGTTTGAACATCTATCAACAAGTGACTGGCAGTGGCGACCCACTCTCCCCTTACCCAATGGGCCCTGCCTCCACTCACCCCGGACCGCAGCTGCTCGACAACGAGGGTGTTGGAGAACTTGTGCGGCTACAGCTACACTAGCAAAGCACTTATGGTTTGAACATCTATCAACAAGTGGCCGGCAGTGGCGACCCACTCTCCCCTTACCCAATGGGCCCTGCCTCCACTCACCCCGGACCGCAGCTGCTCGACAACGAGGTTGTTGGAGAACTTCTGAGGCTTGAGGTCCTTGTTGGGCTTCACACACCGCACGTAGTGGGGCTCTGTTGCGTTCAGCGTGCGCATCAGCTCGCCCAGTTGCTCCTGAAAGAAGAGAGGGTAGGTTTGTGGGGGAAGGGGCTGTATTTTTGGGGAGGCTTGAGGTCCTTGTTGGGCTTCACGCACACCACACATAGTGCGGCTAGGTTGCACTGAGCGTACGCATCAACTCGCCCAGTTGCTCCTGTGGGAGGGCAGGGGGTGGTGGTGTTGAGGAGGGATGGCTGGGATGGCTTGAGGTCCTTGTTGGGCTTCACACACCGCACCGCACGTAGTGCGGTTCTGTTGCATTGAGCATTCGCATCAGCTCGCCCAGTTGCTCCTGAGGGTGGGAAGTGGAGGAAAGAAGAGGTTTAGTGCTGCATGTGTTGTTTGGGGAGGCTTGAGGTCCTTGTTGGGCTTCACACACCGCACCGCACGTAGTGTGGCTCTGTTGCATTCAGCGTGTGCATCAACTCGCCCAGTTGTTCCTGTGAGGAGGGAGGGAGGGGGAGAAGAGGAGAGAGAAGGGTAGCAGGGATAGCTTGAGGTCTTTGTTGGGCTTCACACACCGCACGAAAACCTTCGCACAAAGAGCCTTCGCACAAAGAGCCTTCGCACAAAGGCAGAGGGGGAGCAAAACCAGCAGCTCCTCATGCTCCGCTCCCTCTCTCCCCACCCACCCCCATCTCATGCTCCGCACCCTCTCTCCCCACCCCCATCCCGTCCACCATACGCAACCCCATCATTCATTCATCCCCAGCCCCTTTCTCACCTTGAACCTCTTCCCCAGGGACACGGCTTTCACCGCCTTGGCGGTCGCAGGTGGGGGGAAGAGCGTTCGCACAAAGGCAGAGTGGGAGCGCGCCAGCAGCTCCTCGTGCTCCGGCACCAGCGCGTCAAGGTTCTTCACCAGAAACTCCTCTGCCTGATACTTCACCTGTGAGGGGGATGTAGGGGAGAAAGAAGGGTGAAAGAGCAGCAGTAAGCGTGTGCAAGGCTGCAGAGCGGCACCAGCGCATCAAGGTTCTTCACCAGAAACTCCTCTGCCTGATACTTCACCTGCAGGGGACGGAAATAAGGGGAGACAGAAGGGGAGTAAGAGCGCTTGAAGGGGAATAAAAGCAATGCATGCAAGGATTCAGAGTAGGCCAGGCAAGCAGCTTCTCATGCTCCGGCACCAGTGCGTCAAGGTTTTTCACCAGAAACTCCTCTGCCTGGTAGTTCACCTGGGGAGAGAAAAGGTGGGGAGGAGAGGGAGAGGGATCAGCAGACAAGACATAAGAGGCGCGCCAGCAGCTCCTCGTGCTCCGGCACCAGCGCGTCCAAGTTCTTCACCAGAAACTCCTCTGCCTGGTACTTCACCTGTGAGGGGGATGTGGGGGAGAAAGAAGTGCGAAAGAGCAGCAGTCAGCGTGTGCAAGGCTGCAGAGTGGAAGCGAGCTAGCAGCTCCTCATGCTCCGCACAAGCGCGTCGAGGTTCTTCACCAGAAACTCCTCCGCCTGGTACTTCACCTGCAACGGGATGAAGAGGGAGGGGAAGGGCGGGGAGAGGGAGAGAAGGGGGAGGGAATAATCACACACCTCCACCTTGCCAGCGTTGCTTCACACTGAAGTCAGCTCGCTCACAACATCTTGGACTTGGAGAAGCGCTTGTGCTTGCGACATCTCAAATCCCTTCTCTGACCCATCCTTTCCTCTTACAGCACTCCCTTCAATATCCCCCCAATCTAAGCACCCAACCACGCCGCACCCCCCTTCCAACCCCACCTTGCCAGCATAGTGCTTCACACTGAAGTCAGCTCGCTCACAACATCTTGGACTTGGAGAAGCGCTTGTGCTTGCGACATCTCAAATCCCTTCTCTGACCCATCCTTTCCTCTTACAGCACTCCCTTCAATTTCCCCCCAATCTAAGCACCCAACCACGCCGCACCCCCCTCCCAACCCCACCTTGCCAGCATAGTGCTTCACACTGAAGTCAGCTCGCAACATCATGGAGTTGAAGAAGCGCTTGTGCTTGAAAAGTTAAGCAAATTTTTGTAGGCCTTCCCTTTCCCTCCCACAGCATCCCCTTCCTTTCAGCCCTGTTCAGAGCGCCCCAACCAGCCCCACCCCACCTTGCCAGCGTAGTGCTTCACACTGAAGTCAGCTCGTGACATTTTGGACTTGGAGAAGCACTTGTGCTTGCGACATCTCCTAGACGCCCCCCGTTTCCCTCCCTCCCTCCCTCAACACCTCACCTTGCCGGCATAGTGCTTGACACTGAAGTCAGCTCGCGACATTTTGGACTTGGAGAAGCGCTTGTGCTTGCCCAGCGTGCTGTAGAGCGTCTGACAGAAGGACTCAGGTGTGGAGCTATCCATCTTGCTGGTGGGGGTGGCAGGGGAACATGCGGCAAGAGAGAAGAGGAGCAGGGGTGTTTCAGGGTGGCAGGGTGGTGCAGAGAGCCACTTGTGCTTGCCCAGCGTGCTGTAGAGCAGGGAGGCAAGAGAGGAGCAGGAAGGTTCAGGGTGGCAGGGTGGTTCGGAGAAGGACTCAGAGTGCCCAGAGTGCTGTAGAGCGTCTGGCAGAAGGACTCAGGCGTGGAGCTAATAATAGGCATGTTCACAGTGCATGTGCAAGGAACTGGTAGGGTGTTACAAGCACTGTTTCTTCCCAGAGAGCTGCCAGGGTCAGGGCATACCAGGCAGAGTCGAGGAGTGCAAGAATGCCTTGATTCTGTATGCACGTGCGCAGAGGGGCACAGGGGCACGGGAGCACAGGGGCACAGGGGCACGGGGGCATGGGGGCATGGGGGCACGGGGGCATGGGGGCACAGGGGCACAGGGGCACGGGGGCACGGGGGCACGGGGGCATGGGGGCATGGGGGCACAGGGGCACGGGGGCACAGGGGCACATGGGCACATGGGCACGGGGGCACAGGGGCACAGGGGCACGGGGGCACACAGGGGCACATGGGCACGGGAGCAGAGGGGCACGGGGGAATGGGCGCATGCGTATGCAGGCATGGCACACATGAGCCCGGGGACATAGACACACATGAGCACATACATACACACATGAACACACACACATGAATGCATGCGCACATGCCTCTATGAGAAAGCTAGGTTATTCATCAATCCTACTGGTTTGAATAAACCAATATGGCACATAGTCAAACCTTGGGATAGGAAAAAACAAAACAAAACAAAACAAAATTAAACAAATCAACTCAACTCAGCTCCTAACGCGCGCAACGCATCCCCCCTACAGGAAAACCTCCCTTTCCATCACCTTCACTAAGAAGAAACGACCCCTCACTCACCCCTTCAATCAGTTCAAGCACGTCTTGGTTGTCAACAAATTCAATGCGAGACCAGTCTATGCCCTCTGCCTCGTACTCCTCCTGCTGCTGCTTCAACACGTGCTGCGGTGGGAAGGAGTGGGGATAGGTGTTGCGGAGTAGTGGGGGATCTTGAGGGGTAGCTTGAGGTGTTTTTACTGGGATTGGAGGGTTGCGGTGGGGGAAAGCAGGAGAATCAGACAAGTCGATGCCCTCTGCCTCGTACTCCTCCTGCTGCTGCTTCAGCACGTGCTGTGTGTGGGGGAACGGAGGGGGAAGGGAAGGGGTTGTGGGGGTACGGTGGTAGGTTTAGGGATGTGAGCGACGCAAACCAGTCGATGCCCTCTGCCTCGTGCTCCTCCTGCTGCTGCTTCAACACGTGCTGTGAGCGGTGCGGGGCAGGGAAGGGATAATGGCAGGGCGTTGTGTAGTGAGAAGGGACGGAGCAGAAGAGCTTTGTTTTGAGTCAACTCGAAAATCGTCTCATCACACGCAGGGAAGGGATAATGGCAGGCAGGGCGTTGAGTATTGAGAAGGGACGGAGCCGAAAAGGAGAGGACGAAGAGGGAAAAGCACGGAGAAACAGAATCGCA